>OZ005737.1:49010256-49537756 GCA_963930755.1 Eudasyphora cyanicolor | reverse complement strand
TGTGAAATTACGTCCCTTGTGCCATTCCAAAGCATCTCCAGCTTTGTTTCCGCTATATGTACCCAATTCTTTTAGAATGTATTTTTCCTCTTCACTGCCAATTTGAAAATTACTATATCTTGCTTCCGCTTTGGCATTTTCAAAATCTCGCAAAACCACTAAAAGTTTTGCCTCATTTTTTGTGAGCCTATGTAACCTTTCCAAGCCAATGAAGTAATTCCCGGCTGAATTGCCGAAACCGCTGCGATAATCCGTCCAATTACGATTGAAATCAACCGAATCATTTTCTCGTCTTAAAATTGTAATCCACGACGATTGGCTGTGGGCGAAAAAAATTGGTATGTGAGCTATACAAAAGGGCCCTCTTCCGAATCTTGACGCTGAAGAAATTGTATCAATCCTGGGATTGATACCTTTAGAATACCTTTTTTTATGAAAAGTCGTTTACGTTTGTATATGTATATGTATGTCCCATACAAAAAACTCACCCGACTAGACTTCTTGGCCCTAGAAAAGCCACCAATTTCCCAAGATTTGTGTGAATGCTAGCAGTTTGGTTTGGTACATGGTACTTGATGTCATAAAAGCCACAAATTTCAGCTGAATGATTCAAAATCAAATTACTAGTTATGGTGTATAAAAAGTTGTAACTAATGGTGAATTCTTTTCTGCAAAAAAGTGCAACACTTGCATTGCCCTTTTTCCGAAAACAGCACTATTATATCGCTTTTTTGAAATTTTGAAATTTTAGTTGTTCTAAATTCGAGTTACTTAATTACCAAATTTCAAAAAAGTATCACAAAAGTGCCGTTTTTGGAAAAGGGGCAATGAACATGTTGCACTTTTTTGCAGAAGATAATTCGCCATAAGTTTAAGTAGCATCTGGGAAATTAAGTGCCAATTCACTGATCTTAGTGCTGATTAAATTGGGACCTATCACTGATCTCATCAGGTAGTGATTGATTCTTATCAGTTACTTATAATTAAGATTAAATGTACCAAACACAATGTTGCAGGTTGTCGTATGGTATCATACGACCTCATCAGAGGAATGTACTCCTTAGTAGATGATCAGTTGGGTTATTTACTCCCTAGAAGATGAACACTGGACTATCTACTTCTTAGTAGAGGAGCAGTTGGGTTATCTACCCCCTAGAAGATGACCAGTTAGGTTATTTACATCTTAGTAGGGTTATTTACACCATAGTTGACGACCTGTTGAGATATCTACTTGATAATATAGGATCAGTTAGGTTATCTACTCGTTAGGTGGAACATCTACACATTAGAAGAGAACCAATTGGATTATCTAGTGCTTAGTTGACGACCTGTTTATATACTCCTTACATGACAACCAGTTCGGTTATACTCTCCCAGTTGGGATATCTATTCTTATTACAGGACCCGTTGGGAATATACTCCTTAAGAGCTGGCCAGTTGAGTTATCTACTCCTTAGTATAGGACCAGTTTGGTTATCTAATTATCTTAGTAGGGATACAATTGACTTATCTAATGCTTAGTTGTTGACCAGTTGCGTTATCTACTCATTAGTTTACTCGTTTGTAGGCGACTGGTTGGGTTATCTACTCCCTATAAGATGACCAATTGGGTTATCTACTCCTAAAATGACGACCATTTGTGTTATCTACTTCTTGGATGACGCCAACTTAGGTTATCTAGTCTAAAGAGGACCAGATGGGTTATCTACTACTACTATGACGATCAGTTAGGTTATTTGCTCATTAGTTGGCGACCAATTGGGTTATATTCTTCTTAAATGATGGCGTAGATTATTTAATCCTTAGTTGAAGACTAATTGGGTAATCTACTCCTTAGTAGAGACAAAATTGGGTTATATACTCCTTTGTATGTACACAATTGGGTTATATACTCCTCAGTATGCGACCAGATGGGTTATCTAATCTCTAGAAGATGACCAGTCGGGTTATCTACTTCTTAGTAGAGGATCAATTGGGTTTTTTACTCCTAATATGACGAGCATTTATATTATCTTTTCCTTAGTTAACGACCTGATGAGTTATCTACTCCATAGTAGAGGACATGTTTTGTTATCTATTCTTTGGTAGGCGAACAGTTGTTTTATCTACTCCTTAATAGACACACTTAGGTTATCTACTTCTTAGCAGGGACACAATTGGGTTATCTACTCCTTACTGGAGACGCAATTGGGTTATCTACTCCTTTGTAGAGACACAATTAGGTTATCTACTCCTTAGTTTGGTTATCTATTAATACTTAGTAGAGGACCACTTTGGTTATATACTCGTACCACTTACTAAAATACCAGTTGTTTTATAAACTGCTTAGGAAACGACAAGTTGGCTATCTACTCCTTATTAAAGGACCAATTAGATTATCTAAGCCTTAGTAGAGGACCAGTTATGTTATATAATCCTTAGATAATGACCAGTTATGTTATCTACTCCTTATTAGAGGACCAATTGGGTTATCTAACCCTTAGTAAAGGACCAGTTATGTTATCTAAACCTTAGATGACGACCTGTTATGTTATCTACTCTTAGCTGACGATCGGTAGAGCTTTCTACTCCTTAGTAGAGGAGTAGATATAGATATTTCAGATCTATACTTTGATATGAGACATGATGGCAACTCACCACCTCGAATGGTAAAGACATGTTAACAGTAGCGGTTGTTGTCATATAAAAGGAACAGTCTGGGGACCTATCCTTGTCTTTAATGAACCTATCACAGGTTAGGTATTGTACTGGTCCAATTTCCTCATAGGGTGCTTTGCCTTTTGTTCAATTCCATGTCGTCTCTGTAAGCTCTTTCCATTTCACTTAAAGGCAGTTGATGAATAATCACATTATTCTGTGTTTCACTGATATTGTTCGTGAAATATTCTAAACTAGAATTGTTCTAGAAACCAGCGCACGTTATGTTGACAATTTTTTTAACCAAGAAAAAAAAGTAATTTTTAGATAATAAAATTTTGTAATGCTTAATAAATTCTTCTTACCATATATTTACGGGGTTTATCATCTGAGTGACATTTAGTGATACCCAATATTAGCAAGAAATAATAGAATTTCCTCATCATCTCGCCGACAATGTATGTGTTCTGAAGCCTGTCTGAATGTGAACTGACAACAGATCGTTGGGATTGTGCACATATTGTCTTGATGACTTTTAAAAATAGATCAGACTCAGAATATGAACAATCCAATTAACTTAATTTATGTACTTATGCGACTATCAACTCGCGCGGGGCACAGTGGTTTTGTAAAATAAATGAATCTTTGTAAGTTATATGATTTCCAAAACTGATAACCTTAGAATTTTACCTTAGAATTTTTTTTAAAATTCTAAGGTTATCAGTTTAAGGTTATCGGAATAAGGTGGGTCCAGCTGTGTTACTTTTAGGTGTTACAAACATCTGCCGTGAAACAAACTTATAATACCCTGTACCACAGTGTGGTGTAGGGTATAAAGAATCGTTCTCCAATTGCAATATTTCGTGCGCTTTTTTTAAAATCCAGTCGACCTACGACCTTGACAGCCATGAGCAATATTTTAGCTCTCACGAATAGCTATATTTTTGTCATTGACCAATTCCCGATCCGATGTACCGTTAAGGAGCTAGAGAAAAATAAACTTTCCATTCACATTTGAAAATGATGCTACGACCATATTTTTTTAAATCAAAAAAAAACTTTCCAGTCGACCTGTGACCTTGACACCCATGAGCAATATTTTAGCTCTCGTTAAGAGCTATCTTTTTGTCATTGACCGATTGTGGCTACGAGACACACAGCAAATGAAACAATTGAATTGTTGCGATAAATGTATTGAGATTCGATTATTTCAAGAAATTGTGAAATTGAATGGCCTCCAAGAAGTTGTGATTTAACACCATTAGACTATTTCTTGTGGGGTTATTTGAAGTCATTTGTCTCACGAAATAAACCACCTCTTTACAGAAGCTTTACAAGTAAATATTGAACATGCCATTCCTGACATACGACTTGATTTAGTGGAAAAAGTGCTCGAAAATTGGGTTCATCGAATTCGTTCTTGCAGAAGAAGTCGTGGAGGCCATTTGAAGACGTTTTATTTAGAACTTAATTGTATCGATTGTACTTCACATTAAGTAAAAAACTTTTGAATTTCCTTAACAATAAGCGTTTTTTTTTTCAAAGGAATCATATCCTGAAAAACTACCTTTTTGCACTTAGCATACTTGAGAATGGAGGTATCGAAATGAAGGATAAGTGATAAAGCAAATATGTTTTGTGATCACTTTTTTTAATGCAAATTTGCAAAAAAAAACTTTAAATAGCTACAAATCCTTAAATAACCGTCCTAGAATTTGAATTTCACTAGCCAAACTTAAAATTTGTTGTAACTCATTCCTATATTAAAACTTGCCAATACCCTGGCATATTTCGTTCATAAAAATAATCGCAAATACTGATAATCGATATCACCGACCGATAGGTGGATATAGAAAGGTTGTAACAGGTGGCGCAAAAGTTACCTTTCGATGTTTTTTGTGCCAAAGTCACCGACCGATTATTGGTCAAATAAATAGTCAGCAATACTCCGCGATCTGGAGCAGTGTAGCGTAACATTGTTTATTAACGTGTATTTCGCATGTGTTTACTACACAAATGTCAACATTAGGCATTAGGAGCCAATCGCAAAATTTATAGCATTTTCTGATAGGAGGATTACTTTTGCGCCACCTTGTATAAGAATATATGAACCAGAGATTTACAAGTCCAAAGACATTTTTTGTATAGGCATGCTTTATTCATAAAAATTTTAGAACGAAATCTCCCATAACTATTTTTTATGAATAAGATCCTATGTATTTTAATAAGGCTTTTTATTAATTTTTCTATAGATTGGAAAAAATCAAAAAAGTTCAAGAACGAATATGGGAGTCGGAAATGCCTGCGAACAAGAGGTATTATGTTGTTAATCAATTATTTCCGAACGAAAATTTTCAGAAATTGCGGAAAGGGATTGGAACAATATTTTCCCGATTTTTTTCTTTTAAATTGTTACTTTAAGTTTCGTAAACTAATTCTATATGTATATGTGCAGGGTGGTTGATATGTATTGCAACCAACTTCAGGTTGCTATCATTTCTAAACCGCTAGTCTGATAGCTGACAGATTTATTTCAGTGACTGTTCATTTTATTGTTTACAAGCTTACAAAAGCATTTTGATCTATTGCATTCAGAAAAAAAGTTATTCGTGATGGAATTCAAGCGTGGTAGTGTGATTGCTTTATATTTGCGTGGAAAAACACAAGTGGCTATCGTTAGAGCCCTCCAGCATTTAAATGTGAATAAATCTTTTGTTTCTCGTACCATTGCTCGTTACCGTGATACTGGCAGTGTTGCATCGCGTCCAAAAAGTGGACGAAAAAAAACGGTAACAACACCAGAAATGATCCGAAAAGTGAAGGACAGATTTGATCGAAATCCACGCCGCAGTGGTAGGAAAATTGCTCGTGAGCTGAACATATCGCGAGAACGGATACAACACATATTAAACGCCGAGCCCCGAACGCAATCGGGTTTTCACACGTACACAACACGAACAGCATAACAAAGAGCACAAAAGTAAGAAAAATATGTGTCAGTCGCTCATCAGCGTTCAACAAAGCAGGTTAATGTCGCATTTTATCGGAAAGTTGGTACACTGAGAAATTATACATATTTCCAAAGCGGAGCAAATATTGAGCATCAAAATGTGCAATCGGCATATCGTCGGCTCAATGCTATTTTGTTCCATACGCCATTTTGTATGATCGGAGAAAAACGCAATTTATTGTTTGAGTAAAAACGGGACTGAAGAGTTATACACTTTTTATTTCATAGGGTTCCCAACAGTGTTTGTATGATTCTCATGCATTTATATGCCATTACATCCAAAAATAAGCAAGTTATAACAATTTTTGTACTTGGCATTTTGGTCCATATCCACTTTTATTTTAATATTTTTTCGTATTTGTATTACATGGACCACAAAAAGGGTCGGTATGGAAGGACACTAATTTACATATTGTGATCGAGAGAACGTAAAATACTGAGTGAAAAATATAGGGCGTTAAAAAAATTGAGACATAGAACAAAAATATCGTAATTATTTCCCGTTATTCAGACTAAAACAAATTTACCCTACCAATATCTCGAAAACTAGGCGAGATAGGCAAAAATTGATTGCAGATTCTGAAAGAACATGCTTGGAACCCATATTATCAACTCCTAACTCAAAAAACACAAAAATGGCGTATGGACCAAAACAGCATTAAGCCGACGATATGACAAAATGTGACAATTACATAACACTATGCAATGAGAAATGCAGAAAAATAATAATAATAAATAATAATAAAAATAAAATTTAAAAATGAAGGACTAATAAACTGAATTTTTATCATTTACTTTATTAAAACATTCACATTATTTCTAATTTTTATCAACGGAAAAAATAAACTTGTACATTAATAATTAATAAAATTTTTCATTTTAATCAATAACATTTTGTTTGTCGAAATCATTGGTAGTAATCAACTGGAATGAAAATTATTTTTATTTAATTAAAATATATTTTTCAATTCTTTTAAAATAAAAACTTTGATTCGAATTTGCAACATTTGCGTTATTAAAATGTTCACACCCAGGGTTACCATACGTCCTCCTTTGGGAGGACATGTCCTCCTTTTTAACCAGTGTCCTCCCTCCTTTTCCAAAATATTGGTTTTGTCCTCTTTTTTTACAAAATCAAATTTTTAACAAACTGTAAACCACATGAATTATTCCAACAACAACTTTTTATACCCTCCACAATAGGAAGGGAGGATATAAATGTTCTCAGAATTGGGCTGACATTTGGTAAAATAAGTTCATTTGTCCCCAAAACAATTAACATGCGATCAATGGTGTATAAGATTCGGCATGGCCGATTTTAACGACGCTTTTACTTGTGTATTATAATGGCTATTTTTTCCTGCAAAAAAGTGCAACATTTAGGAATTTTAAAAAATGTGCTGTGTTTAATTCGGATGGCAACACCTGTTCGACATAAAAGAGGCAAATATTTCTTTCTGTCCATTCAATGTTGTTCGTTAAGTATATGTCGCATTTTCACTCCGATCTTGCTGAAATTTGGCAATAAGGACTCTTTCACACCTGGGAAGAAAATGATCACAATCGGTTCAGATTTAGATATATAAATATTTTCTTTCCAGTCCTTTAGCGGTACAAAAGCTGTTTTTTATATCTAATCACTTTGAAATTAAGCAGGATGGAGTATCTTGATCCAAAGACCCACATTGTCGAATTTCGTGTAAATCGATTTTAGATTTAGATGAAGCACCCAAGTACAAAACTTGCAAATTTGAATAAAATCTGTTCATATTTTGATATAGCCTTCATATATCAATATTTCCTCCGATTTGGCATATAAGTGCTATAAAATACAATTTTTCGATCATTAGGAAAATAATATTAATAAAACTTGACAATATGTATTTTTATTTGGCTCCGATAGGGTGGAGTACGGACCTTCCTTACGGATTTAAAGTTAAATTGATGACAAAATAAAAAATGCTCATCCTTTCCAATTACTGTGTTTTTTAAATGTCCTCCGAAAAAACCAAACTCTCTTTGTAAATGTCACAAATGTCCTCCTTTTCTGGCACAAAAGTCCTCCATTCCGAAAAAAGTTTATGGTAACCCTGTTCACACCAATTCACATTATACTCAGTCAGTATACCCAGCTAACAAAATTATCCGACTTTGTCTGACATCCGACATGTCTGTACATAATCGGATCGCTTACGACGATTCTTACCTACTTCGGACCGAATTCTGTCCGACAAGTCTGAGGGAATTTGGTGTTTTTGTTCCGACTGTTTTCAGCAATATCGTAACGTTTTCTGAACGGTATGTCTGAATGATATCGGAACTCAGTGTGTGTTGTACTTTTTATACCCTACACCACACTGTGGTACAGGGTATTATAACTTTGTGCATTTGTTTGTAACACCCAAAAGGAGAAGAAATAGACCCATAGTTTATTATACCGATCGACTTAGAATCACTTTCTGAGTTGATTTAGCTATGTCCGTCTGTCCGTCTGTGCATGTATTCTTGTAATCAAAGTACAGGTCGCAATTATGGTCCGATCGCATATCATTTGTTTGGTCCAAGGACGATCCCTATTGAATTTGGTTAAAATCGGTTCAGATTTAGATATAGCCCCCATATATATGTTTCCCCCGATTTGACATTTAAGCGCTGTAAAAACTTTATTTTATATCCGATCAGTGTGAAATTCGGCAGAAAGAGGTTTCTTATTACATGAGGGAATACTGCTAAATTCGGAGAAAATCGGTTCAGATTTAGATATAGCCCCCATATATATGTAACCCCCGATTTGACATATAAGCGCTGTAGAATCTGTATTTTATATCCGATCAGTGCGAAATTCGGCAGAAAGAGGTATCTTATTACATGAAGGAATACTGCCAAATTCGGAGAAAATCAGTTCAGATTTAGATATAGCCCCCATATATATGTTAGCCCCGATTTGACATGTAAGCGCTGTAAAAACTTTATTTTATATCCGATTAGTATGAAATTCGGCAGAAAGAGGTTTCTTATTACATGAAGGAATACTGCTAAATTCGAAGAAAATCGGTTCAGATTTAGATATAGCCCCCATATATATGTAACCCCCCGATTTGACATGTAGGCGCTGTAGAAACTGTATTTTATATCCGATCAGTGCGAAATTCGGCAGAAAGAGGTCTGTTTACATGAATGAGTATTCAGGGAAATCGGTTCAGATTTAAATATAACCTCCATATATATGTTCCTCCTGATTTGGTGTCCAAGCGCTATATAAGTTGTACTTTACTTCCGATCATTTAAATTTTCAAGAAAGATGTTTCCCAATTTAGGAAAGAAAATTGCTAAATTTCGCGATTATCGGTTTAGAATTAGATAATATATTCCTACCTATTTACCAATTATTCCAAATTATTATCGCAATGACCCTTATCGCATTGTTATGGAGGTGTAGGGTATTATATAGTATACGGTACGACACGTCTGCGCAAGCATCAGATTTCCCTCCGACGTGTCGTTCCGACAACATGACAACCACTTCATGTTTTTTTGGTACCGATTTCGGTCCGACAACGGATACGATATCGGATGATTTATCCGATTGTCGAACAGATTTCGGATCGAAATCTGAATATTTTGTTAGCTGGGTAAAAAAATTTAAAAAAAAAATGATTTTCCACTCTGTATAACACAGCACATAATAACAAACCAACAATGCAAACACACCAATACAGACACAATTTTGGCACGTTCTCTTTACGCCGAACACTGGACTAAAGCCATTGAAGTTCCAAAAAGTGCAAGAGCTCGCTGATGCACAAAAAAAGTTAGATTGGAAAGAGCCATGGAGTTGTTTCGCTTGCACGGAAGTGGCCAGATACCGAATTTGGTTTTCTCCGATGAGAAGCCATTCCAAATTGAGCAGTTTGTGAACAAACAAAATGATCGGGTTTACTTGCCAAAGAGGTCAGCTGAAAATTTACATCTTCGATTGGCCACCAGTACTCAAGCGCCGCCGATGGTAATGGTGTGGGTCGCCGTAACGGCCGATGGTCGCTCCCCGCTCGTATTCATCGACCATGGGGTCAAAATAAATGCCGAATATTATCGGGAAAATGTCCTAAAGACAGTATTGAAGCCCTGGGCAGACAAACATTTCGGCCGCAGACCATGGACATTCCAACAGGACTCAGCACCATCGCACTCAGCACGCGTCAACCAAGGAGGTTCCTCGCTTCATTTCTACCGCACAATGGCCACCAAGATCTCCGGATCTCAATCCGTTGGACTTTTGCGCCTGGGGCATTTTAGAGAGTAAGGTTCGCACTAAAAAATACCAAAGTATCGATCATCTCAAGACGGCGCATCGCCGGGAATGGGCCAAAATACCGCAGAGCCACTTTCGTGCAGCGTGTGATGGCTTTGTCGGCCCTTTTGAAGTCCATAATTCGTGCCAAAGGTGGCCAATTCGAACAAATCTAAACTGTTTCTAAAATGTTATGTTATTTCCGACATTTCTTGCTTTTGAACAGTAAAGTTTAAAAAAAAATTAAAAAATATAGCGCTTTACTTTGTTGCATTACATATCAGCCACTAAAAATACTACGGGAGACTGAGATGCGTTCAAATACTAATTTCAGGAAAGTTATGGGTATTATTTACGAAAGTGTTTAATGGTAGGTATAAGAGTTATTACATAAATACTGAAATTAGGTCATTATAATTTTATTTTTTCTAAACAATTAAACGTATTCATTCATTTAAATTTAGATTTGAGGAGAACAAATTCCAAAATTCTAAATTCTGGAAATCTGTATCTGTAGTTCGTCACAACAAGAGGTATGTATTATAATATAGTTTAGGTTATAGTGGCATGTTCTTACATACATATATTAAAGCATGATTTGATTTAAGTATTAAACATTAAAAAATTACGATACACATTTTTAAAAAAAAACTTTGAACAAAGTATTACAATACCAAACGCTGAATACCAGTGTTAGATATAATACTTCAATTTTAAGAAGTGTCCAAGACTAAAGAGGGCGTAATTGCGTAATAACTCCTTAAATAAGCGTCCTAGAGAGAAAAGGGCGAATGACAAACTTAAAATGGCTATAACTTCTATATATTTATCAATTTAAAGAAGTGTCTAGAACCAACATTTAAAGAAGTTGGACACTTCTTACAAAGCGTCCTAGAGCGTAAATAACGAAAGGTAAACTTAAAATGGCTATAACTCCTTAAAAAGTCTCCTATAGTTTAAATGACGATATTGTGTTACCCTGTATTTAGAGAACAATATTAATTCCTTGGCCGATCACTTATTTTTGGTTGAAAAAATTTAATTTCAAAACTTGAAATGCCGCAACTCCTGAAATAAGCTTTAAAAATTAAACACATATTTTTTGTTGAAAATTTTGAATGTTCATATCATTCTTATTATGCCAGTTTCCCTAATGACTGATCTTCGCCAGGTGGTTTTCGGCCTGCCTCTGATTATATGACACTGCAGGTTCCACTCCAACACAGCGTGGGCGATGTCATTCATTCTGAGTGTATGTTCTAACCAAAGGAGGAAATACCAATGGTTAGGCCTACACTCACAAATCTCACAGCCAAACATAAAAAAGGTATAACTCCTTAACCTCCCTCTTTCATATTTTCGAATCACTAAAGTGGCAGGCAGATTTTTATCGGTCCAAGGAAAAAGTCTTATCAAATTGTTGGAAATCGATTCACATTTGGATATACTCCCCCATATACATACATATACGAGTATGTATCTAATGAATTGCTATCTATTCATAAGCCACTTGCTCTCGGATAGCTTAGCAGCTACACCAGACTCTAACCCTCCCATATTTATTTTTAAATTACAATTCAAAATGGGGAAACTTCTCAAATTGTCCACTCCCTTCATTACTCACAGCTGTTGATTTCAATCATAATTGGACAGATTACAAACATGGATTTGGCAATGTCACTGGCGAATTCTTTATTGGACTTGATGCATTACATAAAATCACATCAAAGGGCCCACCGCGAGAGCACGCTATGCTAAATATGATCTATTCCGAATTGGTAATGTAGCTGAGAAATATGCCTTGACTGAATTAGGTAAGTATAGTGGAGAAGATGGCGATAGTCTAGGCGAGCACAAGGGATGTAATTTCACAACCGTTGTTCAGGATAACTCCGGTTATTCTTCGAACTGTGCTTCATTTATGTTCGGCGGATGGATGGTGGTTTTGTGATAGAGCGTAAGTAGAAGAAATTAGTTATTTGTGTGAATGCAAATATCAAAAATATTAATGTCAAATTTCAGATTTTAAACAGGATCTATGTCTTATGCTGAAATGTTAATTCGTTCCAAAAATTAAATAAAATGTGTGCGGTGTAGTGCACTAAACTACATTTCGATAAAATACAGTTGTTCATTAAAACAAAGAAGAAGTTATTTACATAATATCCATCATTCATTTTTTAACATACATCCATCAGCGATATCCGTTAATCAGAAACTACTGCTAAAAGAATCTATATTCACACTAGCCAAAATACGAGTCGGTTGGAGCACAATCTTGAACTACTATACTGAATAATTCCAGGCAATGCCATACATCCAACCAGTCATAGTCACCAATTTACGTCCTGAATCAAATAGGTAAGAAATGTACTTAACAAAGCATAACAAAAAACTGTTCAACACTCGAAAGTACTTAGGTATGTCTTGGATAGGCCTCTTTCTTTTTCTAGCTCACAATTACCGTAAAGGTAATTGTGAGATGTTTTTTGTGCCAAAGTCACCGACCGATTATTGGTCAAATAAATAGTCAGCAATATTCCGCGTTCTGGAGCAGTGTAGCGTAACATTGTTTATTAACGTGTATTTCGCATGTGTTTACTACACAAATGTCAACATTAGGCATTAGGGGCCAATCGCAAAATTTATAGCATTTTCTGATAGGAGGATTACTTTTGCGCCACCTTTTATATACATATGTATATTTTGAAATGTTTTACTGTGCACTGCCATCTACAAAAATTACAAGTTGCTTAAAATGATTTTCAAACTACCACGGCATTATTCCAATCAACGACTACATACCTTATCCGGCTTTCTACTCATAAATGGTAGACTTGAAAAAGTCAGCACCAAGTTTAAGGCGAAATGTTCTTCATCACGATATAACCATATTAATGAATTAGTTTCATCATATATTTTATTTTATTTTATTTTATTTATTTTATTTTATTTTATTTTATTTTATTTTATTTTATTTTATTTTATTTTATTTTATTTTATTTTCATTTATATCACAAAATAAAATTTGTTTGAGATTATGAAAACAACATGGATAAATCTTGACAATATTTCTTCTTATTCTGCTCCAACAAGTTGATGTAGAGTATCATCCACTCCGCCCGACATTAACCCTCCTTACTGGTTATACCCTACACCACACTGTGGTACAGGGTATTATAACTTTGTGCATTTGTTTGTAACACCCAAAAGGAGAAGAAATAGACCCATCGTTTATTATACCGATCGACTTAGAATCACTTTCTGCGTCGATTTAGCTATGTCCGTCTGTCTGTCTGTCCGTCTGTGCATGTATTCTTGTAATCAAAGTACAGGTCGCAATTATGGTCCGATCTCGACGAAACTTTACACATATTTTTTTTAGCCCAAGGACGATCCCTATTGAATTTGGTTAAAATCGGTTCAGATTTAGATATAGCCCCCATATATATGTTAGCCCCGATTTGACATGTAAGCGCTGTAAAAACTTTATTTTATATCCGATCAGTATGAAATTCGGCAGGAAAAGGTTTCTTATTACATGAATGAACTCTGTTAAACTTGGAAGAAATCGGTTCAGATTATATACATTACCCCCGATTTGACATATAAGCGCTGTAAAAATGTTATTTTATATCCGATCCGTGCAAAATTTTGCAGAAAGAGGTTTTTTATTACATGAAGGAATACTGCTAAATTCGGAGAAAATCGGTTCAGATTTAGATATAGCCGACCCGACTTGTAAGCGCTGTAAAAATGTTATTTTATATCCGATCCGACCCCCATATATACGTTACCTCCGATTTGATTTGTAAGAGCAAGGCAAAACTTTAATAGTACAGTGCACTCTTCACTACTGCACCCGGGGTAATTTCAGATGAAAACAATTTGTTAGTGCGGGAGTGTGTTTGTTCAAAGAACATGATAAGCCCACATACATACGTACATACATATGTATGTTGGCAAAAAAATTTATGTGGGGCAATAAAACAGCGTCAGTATTATAGAACGTTTTGTAAATAAAATGTTTTGAAGTAACATACATTCCTTTTTAAAAACAAGTAAGAAAGTTTCAGTCGGGTAAACCGACTAAGGTATACCCTCACTTTGTGAGTAATGTAATATTGAATATTACTCGAATTATTCTGTCAAGGTACCAGAAGGGGTTTATCAAATACACCTATTTTTCGCTGAACATTAGATACTTTAAATTCATTGCACTGTGCCGAATTATAAGCATTTATGTGCACAGGTAATAACGTTATGAGATATTAAATTGTGGTATGATTTGGGCATTTTGTGTGGGAGGTACAAAAAGGGGCGTGGCGATAACGCCCATTTTTCACAGGGCTATAGACACTATAAAAACATTACACTGTACAAAATTTCACGTATTTTTATACACTGGTTTTAATATTATAAGCTGTTAACTTTTGGTGCAAAAAGGTACCTTTGTGTGGGAGGTACCAAAAAGGGCGTGGCAACAACGCCAATTTTTCCCTCGACTGTAGGCAATATAAAAGCATAATACTGTACAACATTTCAAGTTTTTTTATACACTGTTATTAACGTTATAAGCTGTTAACTTTTGGTGCAAAACGGTGCATTTGTGTGGGAGGTACCAAAAGGGATGTGGCAACTTCGCCCAATTTTCTCGAGTTGATAGCGACTAATAAGCTAATACTATGTGTGGAATTTCAGAAGATTCGAATAAGTAGTATAGCAGTTATTAAAGAATCAATTTTTCACAACATTTTAACCCTTTGTGGGGGAGGTACTAGAAGGAGTGGACCAATATGGCCCATCTTCGAACTTAGCCGGAGATAGAAAAAAATATTACCACATACCAAATTTGAAGTCAATCGGTTACTCCTTTCGAGAGTTATCGTGCGCACCAGCCAGCAGACACACAGACAGACAGACAGACAGACAGACAGACGGACGGACATTGCTCATTCGACTTAAAATGACCCAAAACTGTTTTCCTCCGAACATACTTGGGGTCTTAGGTCACTCCTTCGATGTGTTACACTTTTTTCCGTAGCAAATGATATATACCCTCGTCACACTAAAGTGAGGGTATAAAAATTAATTTTGCACCAAAATAATTGTGTTTATACCCTCACTTTAGTGTGACGAGGGTATATATCATTTGCTACGGAAAAAAGTGTAACACGTCGAAGGAGTGACCTAAGACCCCAAGTATGTTCGGAGGAAATCCGTTTTGGGTCATTTTAAGTCGAATGAGCAATGTCCGTCCGTCTGTCTGTCTGTCTGTCTGTCTGTGTGTCTGCTGGCTGGTGCGCACGATAACTCTCGAAAGGAGTAACCGATTGACCTCAAATTTGGTATGTGGTAATATTTTTTTCTATCTCCGGCTAAGTTCGAAGATGGGCCATATTGGTCCACTCCTTCTAGTACCTCCCCCACAAAGGGTTAAAATGTTGTGAAATATTGATTCTTTAATAACTGCTATACAACTTATTCGAATCTTTTGAAATTCCACACATAGTATTAGCTTACTAGTCGTTATCAACTCGAGAAAAATGGGCGAAGTAGCCACGTCCCTTTTGGTACCTCCCACACAAATGCACCATTTTGCACCAAAAGTTAACAGCTTATAACATTAATAACAGTGTATAAAAATACTTGAAATTGTGTACAGTATTATGCTTTTATATTGCCTACAGTCCAGGGAAAAATGGGTGTTGTTGTCACGCCCCTTTTGGTACCTCCCACACAAAGGTACCTTTTTGCACCAAAAGTTAACAGCTTATAACATTAAAACCAGTGTATAAAAATACTTGAAATTTTGTACAGTGTAATGTTTTTATAGTGTCAATAGCCCTGTGAAAAATGGGCGTTATTGCCACGCCCCTCTTTGTACCTCCCACACAAAATGCCCAAAGCATACCACAATTTAATGTCTCATAACGTTTATACCAGAGCACATAAATGGTTATAAGTCGGCACAGTGCAATGAATTTAAAGTATCTAATGTTCAGCAAAAAAAGGTGTATTTGATAAACCCCTTCTGGTACCTCCCACACAAATTGACAGAATAATTCGAGTAATATTCAATATTACATTACTCACAAAGTGAGGGTATACCTTAGTCGGTTTACCCGACTGAAACTTTCTTACTTGTTTTTTAATGAGTAACCTCTATACATCTTTGATATCATATTCTTTCTTTTATTTTGAATTTGTTGTACGTGTTAAAACTACAACTAATTTCTTTGAATTCGACATTCACCACACATATTCAATAAAAAAACCCGACCTTAAGATCGACCGGGCGAGTAAGCATCATCAAATAATAATAATACCCTTTGGTGTCGGTGCCATTCCTCCTCATACACACGGTTACCATATACATATTACCCTTCTTTGCACAAAATTATGAGTCATATAATTGCGCTCTCTGAGAGTAATACTCTCTAAAACTCTAAAAATATGTTCTAACATATTATTTTGCCAAAAATATGTTAGGTTTCGTTTTTTAATATGCTAGAATTTTGCCCCGAACATATTATGATTGTGTGCAAACATAATATGTTTACCCACAAACATATATATGATTGTGCCCGTCCCAAAATTATATATGATTGCATCCAAACATATTTGTAACATATTTTTTGCTCCGTGTACCAATTTACCAATTATTCCAAATTATTATGGCAATGACCCTTATCGCATTGTTAGGGAGGTGTAGGGTATTATATAGTCGGCCCCGCCCGACTTTCTGCCTTTCCTTACTGGTTTTACTTAATTTTATTTATTTTTTATACTGCAAAGATTCAGTTAAATTAGTTACAAAACGAGGTTTTTATGGCTAAAAGACATACATATATTTGGAAGCGACATCTATAGGGGAGCTGTAACAATTTATTAATCCATAAAGCTAAGTTTCAATCCTAAACGACCTGTAACTATAGGAAATATTTCTGTCATATTTTGTCTTAGAATTTTAATACATTCAAGAATACACATAGGGCTTTATAGGTCTCAGATAAATATTTGAAGGTTTACGCACGGAATGACAAATTTAGTACACCCAATACCCTATGGTGGAAGGTATTCAAATCATAGGTACTACAGATATGTGCTAAAGCGGGATATCGCCCTTAAAAATCAGCATTGTTTCAGCAGGTTGTTAAGTAAAAACACTGCATATCTCTTGCTTACTAGCCTGCTGAAAAGGGTGCAATATTTATACCCTACACCACACTGTGGTACAGGGTATTATAACTTTGTGCATTTGTTTGTTACAAACAAAAGGAGCAGAAATAGACCCATCGTTTATTATACCGATCGACTTAGAATCACTTTCTGAGTTGATTTAGCTATGTCCGTCTGTCCGTCTGTCTGTCCGTCTGTCTGTCTGTGCATGTATTCTTGTAATCAAAGTACAGGTCGCAATTATGGCCTGATCTCGACGAAACTTTACACATTTCTTTTTTTTGGCCCAAGGACGATCCCTAGTGAATTTGGTTAAAATCGGTTCAGATTTAGATATAGCCCCCATATATATGTTACCCCCGATTTGACATGTAAGCGCTGTAAAAGCTGTATTTTATATCCGATCAGTGCGAAATTCAGCAGAACGAGGTTTCTTATTACATGAAGGAATACTGCCAAATTCGGAGAAAATCGGTTCGGATTTAGATATAGCTCCCATATATATGTTACCCCCGATTTGACATGTAAGCGCTGTAGAGACTGTATTTTATATCCGATCAATACGAAATTCGACAGAAGGAGGTCTTTTTACATGAATGAGTATTCAGGGAAGATCGGTTCAAATTTGTATTAAAGCTCCATATATATGTTCCTCCTAAATTGGTATCAAACCGCTATAGAAGTTGTATTTTACTTCCGACCATTAAAATTTTCCAGAAAGATGTTTCTCAATTTTGGATCGAATATTGCTTAATTTAGCGATTATCGTTTCATAATTAGATAATATGTTTCTACCCATTTACCAAATATTCAAAATTATTATGGCAATGACCCTTATCGCATTGTTAGGAAGGTGTAGGGTATTATATAGTCGGCCCCGCCCGACTTTCTGCCTTTCCTTACTGGTTTTAATTAAATTATTATCAATTTAAATTGCATTTATTAACTTTAATGTACTGTTATTAAAGTTATAATTAAATTAAATTATTATGAATTTAAACTGCATTTATTAACTTTAAGGTACTGTTATTAAAGTTATAAGCTGTTAACTGCTGAAAAATGGTTCATTTGTGTGGGAGGTAACAAAAGGGGCGCACCAATACGCCCACTTTTCTCTGGGCTCAAAGATGCTATAAAAGCATTACACTGAACAAAATTTTAAGCATTTGTATGTACTGATATGAAAATTATAAGCTGTTAACTTTTTGTACAGAATGGTTCATTTGTGTGGAAGGTACCAAAAGGGGCGGGGCAATAACGCCCATATTTCCCTGAACTGTAGACATTATAACAGAGTTACACTCTTCAAAATATCAAGTATTTTTATGTACAGGTATTAATGTTATAAGCTGGTTACTTTTGGTGCAAAATGGTCCATTTGTGTGGGATGTACCAAAACGGGCGTGACAACTTCGCCCATTTTTCTTGAGGTGTAAGCGACTAATAAGCTAATACTATGTGTGGAATTTCAGAACATTCGAGTAAGTAATATAGAAGTTATTAAGGAATAAATATTTCGGTAAATGTTAACCCTTTGTGCGGGAGGTACTAGAAGGAGTGGACCAATATGGCCCATCTTCGAAATTAGCCGGAGATAGAGCACAATATTACCGCATACCAAATTTGAAGTCATTCGGTTAATCCTTTCGAGAGTTATCGTGCACACCAGCCAGCAGACAGACACACAGACAGACGGACGGATAGACATTGCTCAAATGATTTTAAATTACCCAAAACGGATATCCGCAAAACATATTTGGGGTCTTAGTTCACTCCTTCGATGTGTTACACTTTTGGCTCGTAGCAAATGATTGATTGATCAACAGGGCCCATCCCATTAATATACCACAAAGCTCTTAAATGAAAGCTTTCTTTTGGGCAAAAAAATCAAAAACAAGAATGAATGTTTCAGTCGGGTAAACCGACTAAGGTATACCCTCACTTTGTGAGTAATGTAATATTGAATATTACACAAATTATTCTGTCAATTTTTGTGGGAGGTACCAGAAGGGGTTTAAAAAATACACCTATACTTCGCTGAACAGTAGATACTTTAAATACATTGCACTGTGCCGAATTGTAACCGTTTATATGGACTGGTATATTAACGTTGAGATATTAAATTGTGGTATAATTTGGCCATTTTGTATGGGAGGTACAAAAAGTTGCGTGGTGATAACTCTCATTTTTCACTGGACTATAGGCATTATAAAAGCATTACACTGTACAAAATTTCAAGTAATTGTATATACTGATATTAATGTTATAAACTGTTAACTTTTGGTGCAAAATGGTACCTTTGTGGGAGAGGTACCAAAAGGGGCGTGACAATAACGCCCATTTATCAATGGACTGTAGGCACTAACACTAGCTGTTAACTTTTGGTGCAAAATGTTGCATTTGTGTGGGTGGTACCAAAAGGGGCGCGGCAATAACGCCCATTTTTCACTGGACTGTAGGCACTATAAAAGCATTACACTGTACAAAATTTCAAGTATTTCTAAACACTGGTATTAATGTTATAAGCTTTTAACTTTTAGTGCAAAATGGTGCATTTGTGTGGGAGGTACAAAAAGGGGCGTGGCAATTTCGCCCATTTTCCTCAAGTTGATAGCGACTAACAAACTAATACTATGTGTGGAATTTCAGAAGATTCGAATACGTATAATAGCAGTTATTAAAGAATCAATATTTCACAACATTTTAATCCTTTGTGGGGGAGGTACCAGAAGGAGTGGACCAATATAACCCATCTTCGAACTTAGCCGGAGATAGAAAAAAATATTACCACATACCAAATTTGAAGTCAATCGGTTACTCCTTTCGAGAGTTATCGTGCGCACCAGCCAGCAGACAGACAGACACACAGACAGACAGACAGACAGACAGACGGACGGACATTGCTCATTCGACTTAAAATGACCCAAAACGGATTTCCGCCGAACATACTTGGGGTCTTAGGTCACTCCTTCGATGTGTTACACTCTTTTCCGTAGCAAATGATATATACCCTCGTCACACTAAAGTGAGGGTATAATTAAAATATGGGTTGTTACAAAAATGCAAAAAAAGTTTTAAATTCCAAAAAAGTCACAACAAAAATATTTTTGTTAAAGAGATTGAAGAAAAAACAATTGAAAACACTGCGCAAACTTTTCTAAATACAATAGCTAATTAGTTACATTGATGAGAAAATAGGACCGTTTGACCAAAATGTCAATATTCAATACCCTCCAACTCGAACAGTCCTTAACCCATCTCGTAAATTTTACATAAAAAGTTAAAAGCTTATAACTTTGATTCTAGTCAATACAAATATTTAAAATTTTATGAAGTGTAATGCCTTTACATATTGTCTATATTATCGGCGATGTCTCATCCACAAAGTCGTATTTATGTACAACAAAGTTCAGATTAAATGCAAAACTGCTGTCTTCAGCATTCACGAGAGAATGATTATGAAACCTCTTAGGTATTTATAGTTCCAGGAATCTGGTGTATATATTAAATTGATAAGATAAATAAATTCCTAGATTTTCTTTGTACAAACGATTTATTTGTGTAAATACGATTGCGATGCAAAAAAAGAAGTAAAAAATCAATAAATTTATGGGATACATTTAGTGCTATTACTCGTACCTGCTAATTAAATGTTAAACTGCTGTGTTTAACATTTACGAATTAATATTTAGCTAATGATTTAAAGGTCAGCAGTGTCGTAGTGTATAATTTTGCGCAACCTTTTTTAATTTTCAAAAAATAATAATTACTTAGCCCCAGAGAGAGAGAGAGAGTACCTTTAAGAGAAGAAACGGACAAAAAAATACAGTTATTACTCATTCCTCATTTTTATACCCTACACCACACTGTGGTACAGGGTATTATGACTTTGTGCATTTGTTTGTAACACCCAAAAGGAGAAGAGATAGATCCATTGTTTATTATACCGATCGACTTGTAATCACTTTCTGAGGCGATTTACGAGTAGCTATGTCCGTCTGTCTGTAGATGTATTCTTGTAATCAAAGTACAGGTCGCAATTATGGTCCGATCTCGACGAAACTTTACACATATCTTTTTTTTGGCCCAAGGACGATCCCTATTGAATTTGGTTAAAATCGCTTCAGATTTAGATATAGCCCCCATATACATATATGTTAGCCCCGACATGTAAGCGCTTGAAAAACTTTATTTTATATCCGATCAGTATGAAATTCGGCAGAAAGAGGTCTCTTATTATATGAATGAACACTGTTAAATTTGGAAGAAATCGGTTCAGATTTAGATATAGCCCCCATATATATGTTACAACCGATTTGACATGTAAGCGCTGTAGAGACTGTATTTTATATCCGATCAGTACGAAATACGACAGAAAGAGGTCGTTTTACATGAATGAGTATTCAGGAAAAATCGGTTCAGGTTTATATATAACCTCCATATTTCCTCCATATATGTATATGTTCCTCCTGAGTTGGTTGGCTATAGAAGTTGTACTTTACTTCCGATCATTTCCGAAAATTTTCCAGAAAGATGTTTCTAAATTTTTTTTAAGTATAAAATGTCCCTAAAGTAAGTTTATGTTAACATTTGTACATGAATTACAAAATTTATATTTCAGTGTTACTGTTTATTTTAAAATGCATTCGCATGATCTTTTTCTCCCTTTTTTTACTACAAAAAGAAAACATTTCATTTTCAATCATTTTCGACAAAATTTCGTAGAAAAAAAATAATTTGTAGAAATTTTTTGGAGAAATGACATTTTAACAAAATTTTCTAAAGTAATACAATTTAACGATTTTTCTAGAAAAATTCAATTTCAACAAAATTTTGCAAAAAATGCAATGTAGACAACATTTTTAACAAATACAATTGCAACGATGGTTTTCTACAAAATTTAAAAAAACACAAATTCCAAGGATTTTTTAAAAAATGCAAATTTTAAGAATTTTCTAAAAAAGGCTATTTCCAGAATTTTTGTAGAAAATTTTAATTCGGATGGAATTTTCATAGAATCTTATTTATTCTGGAAAGTTTTCTTTATCGGTTTTGATAAAGTCAACGACCGTTAATCCGGGCAGTGGCCACTAATCAGTAGTCATAGTCCTTTAAACGACTCATCAATCTTTAATCCATTTAGAGGACCTTAATCCGCTCATCGGCCTTTGGCATTTTTCAACACTTCCTAGAAAATTTTTTTTCTAGAGTAATACAATTTAAAGATTTTTCTAAAAAAAATGCAATTTCGACAAAATTTTGCAGAAAAATTCAAAAATTTTTTTTTGCTAAAACACATTCGAAGGATTTTTTTTTAGAAAAACGCAAATTTTAAGTAATTACTAGAAATGTTGTGCAGAAATGTCTTTTTAACAAAATTTTCTAGAGTAATTCAATTCAAAGATTTTTCGAGAAAAATGCAATTTCAACAACAATTTCGACGAAATTTTCAAAGAAATTAAATTACAACGATTTTTTTCTACAAAACTTTAATTTCCTCAATTTTTTTTAGAAAAACACAAATTCTGTTTTTTTTTTTGAAAAGTGTAAATTTTAAGAATTTTTTGAAAAAAAAACGATTTAAAAAATGTTTGTAGAAAATTGTACTTCTGAAGAAATTTTCTTCGAATTTGAATTTTTGCAGAAAATTTTCTTCATCGGCTTTGATAAAGTCAACGATCTTTAATCCGGACAGTGGCCACTAATCCGTTAGGAGGCCATTAATCCTTTGACATTTTTCGACAAAATTTTCTGGAAAAATATAAATTTAAAGAAATTTTGTGGATAAGTTACATTTTAACAAAATATTCAGGAGATGCAATTCAACGAGGTTTGAGAAAAATGCAATTTCAACAAAATTTGCAAAAAACGAAATTTCGACGAAATTTTCAAAAAATCAATTCCAACGGAGTTTTTCTATAAAACTTTTATTTCAACATTTTGTAGAAAAATACAAATTCGATTTTTTTTTTTTTGGAAATTCAGAGTTTTCTAAAAAAGTGATTCCAAGAATTTTTGTAGAATTTGTATTCAACGATTTTTCTAGAAAAATGCAATTTTAACAAAATTTTGCAAAAAATTCAACTTCGACGAAATTTTTAAAAAAACGCAAATTCGGTCAAATTTTCAAAAAAAAAAGCAATTGGGACGATGTTTTTCTACAAAAAAAAACACAAATTCGAAGGATTTTTTAAAAAATTCAAATTTTCCGAATTTTAAAAAAAAATGTTTTCAAGAATTTTTGTAGAAAATTTAATTCTGATTCAATTTTTGCGGAACATTTTCTTCATCGGTTTTGATAAAAAATACAATTTAAACGAAAGTTTCAAAGAAATTCAATTGCAACGAAGTTTTTCTACACAACTTTTATTTCGCCAAATTTTTTAGAAAAACACAAATTCGGATTTTTTAGAAAAATGCAAATTTGTAAGAATTTTCTGAAAAGAAACGATTTCAAAATTTTAATTCTGAAGACATTTCTTCATCGGCTTTGATCTTAACCCGTGGCTACTAATCCGTTCATTTTTCGACAAAATTTTCTAGAAAAATATTAATTTCAAGAAATTTTGTGGAGAAATTGCAATTTAGCAAAATATTCTAGAAATATATTGTAGAAAAATTGTATTAATTTTTCTAGAAAAATGCAATTTCGATATAATTTTGCAAAAAATGCAATTTCGACGAAATTTTCAAAAAAAAAATCAATTGCAACGATGTTTTTCTACAAAATGAAAAAAAAAACACAAATTCGTAGAAATATTTAAAAAAAATGTAAATTTTAAGTAAGAATTTTCTAAAAAAGCGATTTGAAGAATTTTTTTTTGAAAATTTTAATTGTGAGGAAATTTTCTTTGAATTTTCTACATCGGCATTGATAAAGTCAACGATCTTTAATCCGGGCAGTGGTCACTAGTCATAGTCCTTTAAACAACTCATCAATCTTAATCCATTCAGGGGACATTAATCCGCTTATCGGCTTTTGACATTTTTTGACATTTTCTAGAAAAATAGTAATTTCAAGAAATTTTGTGAAAAAATGACATTTTAACAAAATGTTCTAAAGTAATGCAATTTAAAGATTTTTCTAGAAAAATGCAATTTTAACAAAATTTTGCAGAAAAAATGCAACATTTTTTTTGGAAAAAGGCAAATTTTACGAAATTTCTAGACATTTTGTATAGAAGTGTTTTTTTAACAAAATTTTCTAGAGTAATTCGATTTTTCGAAAAAATGCAATTTCACAACAAAAATTTCGAGGAATTTTAAAAGAAATTAAATTACAACGAATTTTTTCTACAAAACTTTAATTTCACCAATTTTTTTAGAAAAACACAAATTCGGGTTTTTTTTAGAAAATTGTAAATTTTAATTTAAAAAAAAACGATTTCAAAAATTTTTGTAGAAAATTTTAATTCTGAAGAAATTTTCTTCGAATTTGAATTTTTGCGGAAGATTTTCTTCATCGGCTTTGATAAAGTCAACGAGTGGCCACTAATCCGTTCAGAGACCATTAAGCGATTAATCTACCTTTGACATTTTTCGACAACATTTTCTGGAAAAATATTAATTTCAAGAAATTTTGTGGAGAAATTACTTTTTAATAAAATATTCAGGAGATGCAATTCAACGAGTTTTGAGAAAAATGCAATTCAGCAAAATTGGAACAATGTTTTTCTACAAAATTTAAAAAACACAAATTCGAAGGATTTTTAAAAAAAAAATGCAAATTTTAAGAATTTTCTAAAAAAAAATGATTGTAGAAAATTGTAATTCTAATAAAATTTTCTTGTATTTTTGCGGGACATTTTCTTCATCGGCTTTGATAAAAAATACAATTTAAACAAAAATTTCCGACGAAATTTTCAAAGAAATTCAATTGCAACGAAGTTTTTCTACACACTTTTATTTCGCCAAATTTTGAAGAAAAACACAAATTCGAATTTTTTAGAAAAATGCAAATTTTCAAGAATTTTCTGAAAAGAAACGATTTCAAGAATTTTTTTAGAAAATTTTAATTCTGAAGAAATGTTCTTTGAATTTGAATTTTTGCGGAAAAGTTTCTTCATCGGCTTTGATAAAGTCAACGATCTTTGACAAGGGGAGTGAAAAATATTAATTTCAATAAATTTTATAGAGAATTGACATTTTACCAATATATTCTAGAGTAATGCAATTTAACAATTTTTCTAAAATGCAATATCAACATAATTTTGTAAAAAATGCAATTTCGACAAAATTTTCAAAAAAATGCAATTGAAACGATTTTTTCTACAAAAATTAAAAAAACACAAATTCGAAGAATTTTTTAAAAAAAAATTCAAATTTTCTAAAAAAGCGATTTCAAGAATTTTTGTAGAAAATATGAATCTTTGAATTTTTGCGGAACATTTTCTTCATCGGCTTTGATCAAGTCAACGATCTTTAATCCGGGAAGTGGTCACTTTAATACGTTCAGTGGTCCATAATCCACTCATCGTCCTCTGAAATTTCATCAACATTTTCTAGAAATTTTGTGGAGAAATTATATTTTGACAACTTTTTCGAGAGTAGTATAACGATTTTTCGAAAAAAATGCAATTTCAACAAAATTTTGCAGAAAAATACAATTACGACGAAATTTTCAAAAAATGCAATTAATTGCAACGATGTTTTTCTACAAAACTTTGATTTCAACAAAATTGTTTTAGGAAAATTAAAATAGCTCACATAGAACGGACGAACTTTTTAATAATTTTTAATTTCAAATTCCCTGAAGAAGACTAACGACGTTAGTCGAAATATCGGAAAGAAAATATATTAATTAAAAAACCCTATAAACACATTTTTTAATTAAAAAGGACCTCAAGCCGAACAATATCAAAAAAAATAAAATCTCAACAGGTCAACTATAACCAACAATAATAATGTTAAGAATTTTCTAGAAAAAAAATGAGTTTCTGGAAATTTAGTTTAGAAATTACATTTTAACAAAAGTTTCTGAAGGTGCAATTCAACGAGGTTTGAGAAAAAAAAATTTTGCTGAAATTACAGAAAATTTCGACGAAATTTTTAAAAAAATCAATTCATCAATCACCAAGTTTTTCTACAAAACTTTTATTTCAACATTTTGCAGAAAATCACAAATTCAAAGCATTTTTTTAAGAAAAATGCAAATTTTCTGAACTTTCTAAAAAGCTGATTTGAAGAATTTTTGTAGAAAATTTTAATTCTGGTGAAAATTTTTGGCATTTTAATTTTTTGGGAAATTTTCTTCATTGGCTTTGATAAAGTCAACGATCTTTATCCCGGGCAGTGGCTACTAATCCGTTCATTTTTCGACAAAATTTTCTAGAAAAATATTAATTTTAAAGAATTTAGTGGAGAAATTACTATTTAACATAATATTCTAGAGTAATGCAAATTAAGGATTTTTCTAGAAAAATGTAATTTCGACGAATTTACAAAAAATGAAATTTCAACGAAATTTTCAAAAATTATTTTTTTTAAAAAAATGCACATTTTAAGAATTTTCTAGAAAAAAATCGATTTCAAGAATTTTTGTAGAACATTTTAATTGTGATGAAATTTTCTGTGAATTCATCGGCTTTTATAAAGTCAAGGATCTTTAATTCGGGCAGTGGCCACTAATCAGTAGTCATATTCCTTTG
Organism: Eudasyphora cyanicolor; assembly: GCA_963930755.1. Classification (NCBI taxonomy): domain Eukaryota; kingdom Metazoa; phylum Arthropoda; class Insecta; order Diptera; family Muscidae; genus Eudasyphora; species Eudasyphora cyanicolor. The sequence continues at coordinate 49,510,989 of OZ005737.1, read as the reverse complement.
AATCAATCTTTAATCCTTTCAAAGTAAGTGATCATTTTAAATGTACTTATACGCCTTTTTATACCCTACACCACACTGTGGTACAGGGTATTATGACTTTGTGCATTTGTTTGTAACACCCAAAAGGAAAAGAGATAGACCCATTGTTTATTATACCGATCGACTCAGAATCACTTTCTGAGTCGATTTAGCCATGTCCGTCTGTCTGTCTGTCCGTCTGTCTGTCCGTATGTCCATGTATTCTTGTAATCAAAGTGCAGGTCGTATTTATGGTCCGATTGTGATGAAATTTAGCATAGTCCTCTTTTTTGGCCCAAGGACGATCCCTATTGAAATTGGTTAAAATCGGTTCAGATTTGGATATAGTCCCCATATATATGTTTCACCCGATTTGACATGCAAGCGCCGTAGAAACCACATTTTACATCCGATCTTTATGAAATTCGACAGAGAGAGTTTTATTATTACGTGAATGAACACTACCAAATTCGGAGAAAATCCGATCAGATTTAGATATAGCCCCCATATATATGTTTCACCCGATTTGGCATGTAAGCGCTGTAGGAACTGTATTTTAAATCAGATCAGTACGAAATTTGGCAGAGAGAGTTCTCTTATTACATGAATAAACACTGCCAAATTCGGGGAAAATCGGTTCAGATTTAGATATAGCCACCATATATATGTTTCACCCGATTTAACATTTAAGCTCTGTAGAAATCGTGTTTTATATCCGATCAGTACGAAATTTAACAGAGAGAGTTCTTATATTACATGAATAAACACTGCCAAATTCGAGGAAAATCGGTTCAGATTTTGATATAGCCACCATATATATGTTTCACCCGATTTAACATTTAAGCTCTGTAGAAATCGTGTTTTATATCCGATCAGTACGAAATTTAACAGAGAGAGTTCTTATATTACATGAATAAACACTGCCAAATTCGGGAAAAATCGGTTCAGATTTAGATATAGCCACCATATATATGTTTCACCCGATTTAACATTTAAGCTCTGTAGAAATCGTGTTTTATATCCGATCGGTACGAAATTTAACAGAGAGAGTTTTCTTATTACATGTATGAACACTGCCAAATTCTTATCGCAATGCCCATTTTCGCATTGGTAGGTAGGTGTAGGGTATTATATAGTCGGCCCCGCCCGACTTTCTGTCTTTCCTTACTGGTTATTTTTGATTTTTTATTTAATTTAAAATATTTATAAACAAATTATTTTGTGCCAAATATAAAAAGGGGTTTATTTAGTGTGGGGGTTATTTATCCTTTCTTCGGGCAATTGTAATTTCCAAATTAGTTTTAGGTATTTGTGGGGGTTATTTATCCTTTCGTCGGGTAATTCTGATTTCGAAATTAGTTTTTGGAATTTGTCAAAATTTGCATTTCTGCATAAGCCAAAGAATAGGTAAACCCATGCCATGTCTCCCAGTTAATACCAAAGCCATGATGTCCCCTACTTCTATAAGGTCCACATAAATAGCTGCAATCAAAAACAATATAAATATGCAATTTTCTTTAAAAGAGAAATACAAATTTTACTTACGCATGATAACAATTGCTAGAATGAAACCACCAACCACCCTGATAAACTAATCCACAATCCACCCTTCCATTGGTATTATTATCTTGATCCGGGGTTGTGAAATTAGCTCCCTTGTGCTGTCTTAAAGCATCTCCAGCTTGTCCGCTATATGAACCCAATTCTTTTAGAATATATTTTTCGTCTTCACTGCCAATTTGAAAATTGCTATATCTCGCCACCTTTTTGTTATTTTCAAAATCTCGCAAAACCACTGAAAGTTGTACGCCATGTTGTGTGAGCCCATGTAACTTTTCCAAGCCAATGAAATAATTCCCGTTTTGATTGCCGAAACCATTGCGATAATCCGTCCACTTTCGATTGAAATTAACCGAATCACCTTGTCGTCTTAAAATTGTCATCCACGAACATTTGCTATGAACGAAAAAATATAGAAATTGAAAAAAGTTTTGTTATGGCTCCCATGCAAAAGGGCCCGCCCGACTCTTGACGCTGTAGAAATTGTACATTTCATCCGATTGAGCAGAAATTTGGGTAATGGTTGTAATTTTCATCAAAAATCATCATCATTAGTTCATGTTTAGATATAGGCCCCATACATAAGTCTCACTTACCCGTCTTGACTTCTTGTACCTAAAGAAGCCACTAATTTCCAACAATTGGGGGAAGTTTTTGTTTTAATATTACCTATTTTTACAAAATTTAATTCCTTGACGCCATAAAACTCACAACATTAAACTGAATGATTTTGTCCAAGACCTCTTACTCGTTAAGCTGTATATACATTTCCCTATGGGAAATTAAGTGCCAACACACCTGGGTCTCAAGCTTATTAGTAAAGGACCAGATGGCTTATATGGGTTAGTCAAATACGAGTTGTTTTATCTGCTACTTAGTAGAGGACGAATTTGGTAATCTACTCCTTATTTGAATACCAGTAAGTTTATCTGTCCTTAGTAGAGGAGAGATATTAGTTTGATAACTCCTAACTTGACGATCAGTTGCGTTACCCACTCCTTATATGACGACCTTTTAGGTCTTCCAGTTCTTTCTTCACGACTAGTTGGGTTATCTACTCAACAGATAACGACCAATTAGGTTATCTACTCCTTACTTGACGATCAGTTGTGTTATCTACTCCTTACCAGTTGGTTTATCTACTCCTCACTTGACGACCAGTTGGGTTATCTACACCATCGGAGAGGACCAGTTGAGTTATCTACATCATCGGAGAAGACCAGTTGGGTTATATTCTAATTAGATTACGACGAGTAAGGTTATCGACTCTTTAGTGGCGACCAGTTGCATTGTCTACTCCGTAGTACAGAACAGTTGGAATATCTACCCCTTAATTGACGACCTGTTGGATTATATAATTCTTGCATGACGACCACTTGGTTCATCTACTTCTTAGTAGAGGACTAGTTGGGTTTTGTACTCATTATATGAAGACCAATTAGGTTATGTTCTCCTTAGCTGACGACCAGTTGGGTTATCTAATCCTTAGCTGATGACCCGTTGGGTTTTTTACTCCTTGGATGACGACCAGTTAGGTTATCTACTCCTTAGTTGTCGACCAGTTTGGTTATCTACCCTCTAGTTGACGACCTGTTGGTTTATCTACTTCTTACTAGAGGTCCATTTGTCGAAATTCAACGATTACATAGAAATCTTTAATTGGTTTAAAATTTGTCTGATATTTAAGGTTCAGATAATGTAGGTATTCTTTTCGACCTGTGCTTGAAAATGTCACCACCTTTAAGGACGAAGGCATGTTAAAATCACCGGCTGTTTTCATATAAAAGGGACAATTAGCGGACCGATCCCTGTCCTTAATGGACCTATCACGCGTTAGTTATTGTACCGGTCCCTAGCTTCCGGTAGGGAAGTTTTACCTTTTGTCCAATTCCTTGTCATTTCTGTTAGCTTCTTCCGATAGTTGATGAATAATCACATTATTCTCCGTTTCACTGAGATTATCAGTGGAATATTGTAAACTAGAATACTCCTGGAGATCATTGTACATAATATTGACCATTTGTTTTTAGCCAAGAAAAAAATAAGTTATTTTTAGAAAATACAATTTGAAGTGCTCCACAATGGTCTTACCACATTTTCACTGCATTTGTCCTCTGAGTGACATTCAATGATCCACAATATTAGCAACAAAAAATAATAGAAATTCGTCATCGTCTCCGCTACAATGTATTTGTCATTAAGCCCGTCTGAATGTGAACTGTGAACAGATAGTTGGGTTTGTACATTATATACTTACATTTGTACACTATAATACTTAATAACTTCTAAAAACAACATCATATCAATTAACTTAATGCATATAATTAAGCGATTATCAATTTCTGTAAAGCACGGTGATTTTATAAAATAAATAAGTTTTGCATCAGATATTACGATTTACATACCTGATAACTGTCATTGAAATTATGGAATATTGAAGTCAGAGTTTGTCAACATATTAGGCTTTTAAAATAGTTGAAAAAAATACCACGGACAAAATTTCAGAACCATACCTTTATTAATTAGTAAAGCTTTTCACTGTGGATCAAGAAGGTGCAAATCTAGTATCACTACCAAATCAGAATGACTAGAGTTATAAAGGTGAATTATTGGAATTTAGACACGAGATAAGGTAGAATTTACAGAAATATGTACTGAATTTTTGTTATTGTTCGGCCTCAACGAGTTATAAACGCACATTGGACCAACGGTGACTGGATTTTAGGTTTAGGTTAGGATGACAACCTTTTTTTACCATCACACATATACCAGTTTAGGTCCCTAGTGTAACCACGGGCTGAAATTCCTCTCATCGAAACCAACTTGTTTGAAAGATAATGTTATCGATAGTATGACCGATCCCAGTATGTCTAGATGTCGTTTACTCAAAGCGGGACAGTAGCATAGCAAGTGCTCATAGCTCTCCACAGAAATGATGCAGAAGTCATTGGAGTCAACACCCAACCTACTGGCGTGTTCACCGATCAGGCAGAGTTCCGTCAGAACTTACACTAGGTTAGGGTGGCTGCCGTATTTTTTTTATACAAGCTTAAATATACCCGTTTAGGTCCCTAGTGTTACCACGGGCTAAAATGCCCCTCATCGAAACCAACCTGTTTGATATACAGATTTATCGATAGTACGAATATCAGTACTGGAAAGATCTGTTAGGCTGCCTAGAAAAGCCGACCCCAGTATGTCCAGTCGTCGTTTACTCAGAGCGGGGCAGTCGCATAGCAAGTGCTCAATGCTCTCCACTTCTTCCTCATCTCTACAGCTTCTGCAGAAGTCATTAGAGTCAATACCCAATCTTTTGGCGTGTTCGCCGATCAAGCAGTGTCCCGTCGGAACTGATACTAACGTAGACAATCTTTGCCTCTCTAGTGCGAGGAGATATTTTGATCTTATCAGGTCATACCTTGGCCAGATTTGTCTAGCTACCCTGCAGGTGCCGATTTCTGTCCATCTTTCGTTGGACTGCCTGATTGCCTCTTGCCTAAGCCAAAGCTTGCACATGGATAGTGGCGCACCAATATATGCAAATTTCCGTATAAATGAAACTAATACACTAATTGCCCGTGTAAATGAAAACGCCGGTGTTGGTCACTATTGTGCGACTCAGCCACTTGGCGACTTCCCATATTACCATAATTCCGGCTTGATAGACACTGCAGGTATCCAAATAGTCTGTGAGCTATATCAAGACTGAGATCTTTACAGTGTACTCAGAAGCCAACCTTATCATCATGCTTCGAACCATCCGTATCGAAGATAAGATGGTTTCTATTACCGATATTCTGCCAACCCATTCATCTCTGGCTGTTATTATAGTGATGTAGTTCCTCTCAAAAACCTATAGAGATGATATCTTAGGACTAGTATTGATCAAATCAAATCATAAAGGGTCCGCCAAATAACTTTTTTTGTTGAAAATGCTATAAAAAAAACTACTGAAAACGCATTGGATGGTCAGTTGGCTTCAACTCCTGAACCAATTGGACTTTGTATGGCGTCATACCAAGGTCTTTATGCAAAATTCGTCTCAATGATGTCTCCGAAATGTTCAATTGTTGAGAACGACGGTGAATTGATGTTGATGGCGCTTCACACACACTTTCTGCCACAACAGCAATATTCTCGGGTGTACGCACTGTTTTTTCCTTTTCACGCTTTGGTTTATCGATGAGGATGCCAGTTTCTTTCACTTTTTTCACACGATAACGAACATACGAAACTGACGGTGCTTCTCTTCTTCCAAAATCCGTACACAATTTTCGCACACATTCTGCAACATTACCATGATTTTCAAAGTAATGTCGAAATATACACATATTCGTTCAGCGGAAGGATAAAACTAATTATCTGTCAAATCAGACATGAGCTAAGTGTTACCATTCACGAAATAAGCACTAGTTGAAAAAAAACGTTACATTGCGGACCCTTTATATACAATTCATTTGGAAAATTACACTGTGATACAAAATCGAACTTTCCGAATGGGAATGGGATGAGACCGATTGCAAATGAAAGTAGACATTATCTATAACAAAACCTTCAAGGTTTTTTTTCAGTTCAGTTCGAGATTTTTTTTACACGCATTTGAAGTTGGTGATTTTGGAACGCTGTCTAACAAGAAAATATCATTGAAAATTTCATAAATTAATGCTTATTTATTTTTATTATCATGGGCAGTTTTGGTATCTTACTGTTTTTGGGGTCGAGGAATTCATTTTTGATATTTATGTTTACCTACAACTCACATTAGATGGCGCTGTCATACAAATGTTGCTATTTCTTGTCGATTTTCGTAGAAAAAACGGTGTATTTATTTTTTTAGGCTGAAAAATCAATTTTTGATGTTGGCATCATTGTAAAACATATCGCTCACTCACTTCAAGAGTGACATAAGTCAAAATTGAAAGTTGCCAATATGTGTAACTTTAAGTCCCTATAAAAAGATAAGTAACATGAAATAAGATGTTTAAAAACGCTTGAATAATCCGAAATATGGTGGTTTACTTATAGACCAAATTTCGCTGAGATGTACGAAGTACATTTTACAACTCTCAGTCCGTTTATACATATTACAAAAATTCAATTTTTATGAAAAAATTGTGTTTGTTATTGTAAAAAAATATTTTTTTATTAAAAAAAATTAACTTTTTTAGTTATTATGTTCTAGAGTACCCCTTCGTTGCCCAGATTTTAGATTTCAGTTCCCCTCCATTTTTGGAGTAATCACGTAGATTACAGCACAAAAATTACAGCACTCTTGCTAACAAATTGTTCAAGATATCTCCATTTCAAAACATGGATCAGGTGGGCGTGGCCACGCCCATAGGTCCAATCCCTCCCATTTTGTGGACCAATCACATAGACTCTCAGCTACTTCCTGTTGGACCCCAGAAGTCTAGGATTGGTGGCCGATCTGGAATCACGGTCCAGTCCCAATCATAGGGATAGTAGGAACTCGTGGTGCCCGGACTAAACTCCTAAGGACATAACGCCCAATACGATTTTGGGACTTATGTCCTTCAGTATACTCGGACATAATTCCCAAACTTTGTTGGGCGTAATGTCCGCAGAGCGTTCTCGGACATAACACCCAAAAAAACGCGGACATAACACCCAACGTATATTGGGACTTATGTCCTTAACTAACCGCGATCATAACGCCCAAATGCAACGTAATAAATTTATTTAAAAATTACTCATTTATGACATATTTCTGATGTTCCAAAGTAACAGCACGGAAAATTTTTACCAAACAATATCAAAGAAGATGTTTCCTACACATTTTTTTCTCACCATCCATCACAAATGAATCTAAAGGAATATTGATCCTAATAATCGCCACTATATGATGGGTGCGACTTGATCGTCACTATATGATGGATGCGACTTTTTCGATGGTCCCAAGCAGTGGATACAAGCAATTATTAATTATCTATAAAAAAGTTTCGCCTTCATTCCTAAATTCAATGAATATTTTTTTAAATCGCGCGGTTAAAAAATTTTAAAATTTTATATCGTCCACAAATTTAAATCGGCCACCAATCCTAGACTTCTGGGGTCCAACAGGAAGTAGCTGAGAGTCTATGTGATTGGTCCACAAAATGGGCGGGATTGGACCAATGGGCGTGGCCCCATCCATATATTTCTCGCAATTTGTGAACGAGAGTGCTGTAATTTTGTGTATATGTATCTTTGGCAGTCTTCGTAATTGGTCCGCAAGTGGGCTGGATCGGACCTATGGGCGTGGCCACGCCCACGTGATCCATGTTTTGAAATGGAGATATCTTGAACAATTTTTTAGCAAGAGTGCTGTAATTTTTGTGCTGTAATCTACGTGATTACTCCAAAAATGGAGGGGAACTGAAATCTAAAATCTGGGCAACGAAGGGGTACGCTAGTACATAATAACTATATAAGTTAATTTTTTTAATAAAAAAATATTTTTTTACAATAACAAACACAATTTTTTCATAAAAATTGAATTTTTCTAATATGTATAAACGGACTGAGAGTTGTAAAATGTACTTCGTACATCTCAGCGAAATTTGGTCTATAAGTAAACCACCATATTTCGGATTATTCAAGCGTTTTTAAACATCTTATTTCATGTTACTTATCTTTTTATAGGGACTTAAAGTTACACATATTGGCAACTTTCAATTTTGACTTATGTCACTCTTGAAGTGAGTGAGCGATATGTTTTACAATGATGCCAACATCAAAAATTGATTTTTCAGCCTAAAAAAAATAAATACACCGTTTTTTCTACGAAAATCGACAAGAAATAGCAACATTTGTATGACAGCGCCATCTAATGTGAGTTGTAGGTAAACATAAATATCAAAAATGAATTCCTCGACCCCAAAAACAGTAAGATACCAAAACTGCCCATGATAATAAAAATAAATAAGCATTAATTTATGAAATTTTCAATGATATTTTCTTGTTAGACAGCGTTCCAAAATCACCAACTTCAAATGCGTGTAAAAAAAAATCTCGAACTGAACTGAAAAAAACCCTTGAAGGTTTTGTTATAGATAATGTCAACTTTCATTTGCAATCGGTCTCATCCCATTCCCATTCGGAAAGTTCGATTTTGTATCACAGTGTAATTTTCCAAATGAATTGTATATAAAGGGTCCGCAATGTAACGTTTTTTTCAACTAGTGCTTATTTCGTGAATGGTGATTTGACAGATAATTAGTTTTATCCTTCCGCTGAACGAATATGTGTATATTGCGAATATTGCGACATTACTTTGAAAATCATGGTAATGTTGCAGAATGTGTGCGAAAATTGTGTACGGATTTTGGAAGAAGAGAAGCACCGTCAGTTACGTATGTTCGTTATCGTGTGAAAAAAGTGAAAGAAACTGGCATCCTCATCGATAAACCAAAGCGTGAAAAGGAAAAAACAGTGCGTACACCCGAGAATATTGCTGTTGTGGCAGAAAGTGTGTGTGAAGCGCCATCAACATCAATTCACCGTCGTTCTCAACAATTGAACATTTCGGAGACATCATTGAGACGAATTTTGCATAAAGACCTTGGTATGACGCCATACAAAGTCCAATTGGTTCAGGAGTTGAAGCCAACTGACCATCCAATGCGTTTTCAGTAGTTTTTTTTTATAGCATTTTCAACAAAAAAAGTTATTTGGCGGACCCTTTATGATTTGATTTGATCAATACTAGTCCTAAGATATCATCTCTATAGGTTTTTGAGAGGAACTACATCACTATAATACCAGCCAGAGATGAATGGGTTGGCAGAATATCGGTAATAGAAACCATCTTATCTTCGATACGGATGGTTCGAAGCATGATGATAAGGTTGGCTTCTGAGTACACTGTAAAGATCTCAGTCTTGATATAGCTCACAGACTATTAGGATACCTGCAGTGTCTATCAAGCCGGAATTATGGTAATATGGGAAGTCGCCAAGTGGCTGAGTCGCACAATAGTGACCAACACCGGCGTTTTCATTTAAACGGGCAATTAGTGTATTAGTTTCATTTATACGGGAATTTGCATATATTGGTGTGCCACTATCCACGTGCAAGCTTTGGCTTAGGCAAGAGGCAATCAGGCAGTCCAACGAAAGATGGACAGAAATCGGCACCTGCAGGGTAGCTAGACAAATCTGGCCAAGGTATGACCTGATAAGATCAAAATATCTCCTCGCACTAGAGAGGCAAAGATTGTCTACGTTAGTATCAGTTCTGACAGGACACTGCTTGATCGACGAAAAAGCCAAAAGACGCGCGATTTTTTAAAAAATATTTGCCATCTGTCCTTAGTTCAATGAATAATTTTTAAATCGAGCGTTAAAAAAATCTACTGCGGGGTTTTCTATGTTCTTCAAACTTTACATCGTCTACAAATCGTTTCATCTTTGATAAATACATTTATGTTAATTACTTATTTGTAGGTTTTCTCTTTTGCGTTCTTACTAATGGCTAATAAAAAACATAAGTCATATGAGCATATCCTACAGTTTGTAGACTCAAACATTTTCAAACTTAAACCAAAAACTTTTACTATGTACAGACTTTGAGAAATATATAAGTAGACAAAATACAGTTTTGAAACCATTTGACGAAATTAATAAAAATATTTACACTCAAATTATATCCATTCTGCAGACAGATTGTAGGAAGCGCTGAACAATTTTTCATTTAAATTATTTTTTTCTTTAAATATATATTATCTTAACAAGAAAAAAAATGAAATTATGAATTTTTAAATTTTAAATGTTAACCTTTTGTTAAAGTAAAAAATCGTCTAAAGTCTCAATGGTTTATTCGCAATGGCAATAACCCAGAGAGTAGTATTTTAGGTTAAGATTTGTCCACTTACTGTTATTTTCATTGTATAATAATGAAAGATTCAATAATAAATGTAATGAATTGGAAAAAAAGTATATATTATCAAGAGTAGTATATTCCATAATATAAATATATTATAAATATTTACTCGAACTAAATTATACATTCGGAATAAAATTGTATTTCCCTTAGAAAATTATGTAAATTAATAAAAAGGACATAACTCCCATTGGGCGTTATGTCCACTCGATAACGTTGGACATAAGACCCAAAAATTTTGGGTGTTATGTCCAAAATTATATGCGGACATAACTCCCAAAATCGTTTTGGGCGTTATGTCCGTTGGGAGTTATGTCACGGCTCCGGAACTCGTAGGTACGGACAGCAGGAATCACTAAAAATTATAACTCCAAATTGGCTTAAATGGGCGAGGCCACTCCCCCTCAATCAAGAATTTATATAGCCTATATCAGAATTTATATAGCGCTAGGGTTATCTGAAGATTCCCTGAGAATATAATCAAAATTGGTCCAGCCGTTTTGGAGTCCATACGTAACATACACACACACATCCAATTTTAGACAGCGATCCAAAATCACCAACTTCAAATGCGTGTAAAAAAATTCTAGCACTGAACTGAAAAAACCCTTGAAGGTTTTGTTATGGATAATGTCAACTTTCATTTGCAATTGGTTTAATCCCATTCCCATTTTGGTTTTTGCACTGTGTTATTTGATCAGAAACCTTGGTCGGTGCATAGCACTGGATGCATGTCAAGTTTCTGCGCGTGTGCATAGCTTTATCGCTATAACTCGGTCTGAGTAGGGTTTCCATCCAATCATTGAGTTATAAGCTTCTTTTGACAGCAAAAATCCCACACCAGATAGTCTGTTCTAAGATTCAGATGTTCGCCTGATTCAGGCCAACTCAGTTCACTTATACCGAGGAACAACAGATTGTATCTCACAGTTTCTCTGCATACTTGAGAAAAGCGCGAGGGTTCGAGTAGCGTCCTTACGTTCCATGTTCCGTATCAGGTCCGTTTCTTCATGCTAAAGGTCGTCATCATTAAATCATATCGTTTTCTATTTGTTTCGGTTTCACAAAAAGTCGACAAATAAATAAGAAAATTGTATTTAATTACTGTTATTGAATACCATCTGTTTTTGTGTTTTTTATTATCTTTTTTAACAAAGCTACAACCTATATTTAATAAAATGAACTCAGTCGTAGTAGAAATATAATTTTAGAAATTTATGTTATTTAACTGCCGAAGTCGGAATCGGGAAGTTTTGGCTCGACTCACAGCCCTGTGAACAACAATGTTCTACTTTGTATTAAAAGCCTGCCTTTTAACAGCGTGGTTCAAGTAAGCATTTGTGGAGAGCCTAACTCCTCTCCCAGAGCTATCTAGAATATTGTGAAACTATTTTATCACTGGTTTTTTGCAACGCTACCACTGTGCGACGTAAAGTTTGCATGATTTGTCTCGCCTATCACATTGAGGTAGGAAATTTAAATTGTGTCTCCTCTTATTTACACGTAAACAAGATATAAATCAAACTATATTGTCGCATTTGGGGAAATACATCCTCTAAGAGTAACTGTTTTGTGTGCCTTGTTGGCTTGGCTTTAATTGGTCTGTGTCATGCCATGTGAGTCAGTGAGTCAATTTTACCGTTAAATTCTTTCATAACCAATTGTAACATGTTAGGTTAGGTTAGGTTAGTTTGGGTTAGGTTAGGTTAGGTTAGGTTAGGTTTGGTTAGGTTAGGTTAGGTTAGGTTAGGTTAGGTTAGATTGCCCCCAATACAGAGAGGCCGTACAAAAAATGAAATAACTGCATGAAATTACTTCAATTAAACTTGAACCATTGTAGTGCAGCTCAGGAACTCCTAAAACAAAGCGTACGTGAGCAGAATATAGACATTGCTCTCCTAAGCGAACCCTATCATCATCAAGATACATCATGTTGGCTTACAGATGTTTCAAAAACCTCGGCGATATGGAGCGTAAGCGGATTAATGCTGCAAAATACAGGACCGGTTGCAACTGGCGTATTTGTACGTTGTTCTGTTTCGGGGATAACCATTTACAGCTGTTATATTCCACCAAGCTTGTCCATACAGGAATACGGAAATATTATAGATAATCTAGTTTCTGATGCAAGAAGCAAGAATAATGTAATAATTGCGGGAGACTTTAATGCATGGCCAATTGAATGGGGTTGCCCAAGAACGAATGCAAGGGGCAACCTCCTACTTGATGCTTTTGTAGGGCTTGGAGTGGTCCTACTAAACTCTGGAAACGAGCATACTTTCAGTCGTAATGGAAGAGGTTCCGTAATAGACATTGCTTTTGCAAGCAATAATATTACGATGTGAACAATCGCGCGATCATAATTAATATATCCGAGCATTCTACGCCACCCACCGTCATCTCTACTGGGAGAGGTTGGAAGCTTAGCACATTTGACAAGGACGTATTTGGTGCAGCTGTGGAAGATTTGACCCTCAGTGGATCACCAGAAAACATGGCAGAGCAATGCATTGGCCAAATTATCCGGGCATGTGATATCTCAATGACCAGGAGAGGAAGTAGGGAAAATAAACCACCCGTATATTTGTGGAATGAAGAGATAGCAATGTTGCGTGGGGAGTGTATAAGAGCCCGAAGATTGTATACCAGATCAAGAGGACGTCAAACAGACCAAACTCATCACCAAGTGTATAAGTCAAAAAAGAAATTTCTGAGCCAGGCTATAAAAAGAAGCAAACGTCAGTGTTTCTTGGAGATAGGCGGCGACCTAGACTCAAACCCATGGGGGCTAGCATATAAAATTGTTAAGAAGAAGCTTAAATGCATCGCCACCCAAAGAAGTCGCTGTTCTCGATGGGATTGTTAAACACCTTTTTCCAGAACAGACGCCTCCATACTGGATGGATCATACCAGCAATGTACCAGTAACTGTTCCTGAAGTCATAAAAGTAATTTCAAGGCTCAAGGATAAAAAATCACCGGGTCCTGATGGAATCCCCAACCGAGTACTAAGGGAATTCGTTAACACTTGCCCGAACCAAGTAACGCTGTTAATGAGCACATGCTTGCAAGGAGGCTCCTTCCCTAAAATATGGAAAAGACAGAAGCTAGTACTTATACCTAAGGACAAGAAACCCGCGGAAAACCCATCATCCTACCGACCATTGTGCATGATTGATACGTGTGGTAAATTATTGGAAGGTCTAATATGTGGACGACTAGAAGAGCATATTGAAAGCATTGATGGCCTATCAGAATTCCAATTTGGATTCAGGAAACGCAAGTCTACAATGGATGCAATAAAAATAGTAGTGAATACAGCTGCGACTGCTATACAAGGAAAAGGTGGAAAACACGGCGGAAAAGAATACTGCGTTGTTGTGACACTGGACGTGAAAAATGCTTTCAACACTGCAAAATGGGATGAAATTGTAAATGCGTTGCAACGTATCGATACTCCATCCTATCTCGTGGAAATTGTCAAGGACTACTTTAGAAATATATATCTGTCTTATGACACTGACGAGGGTCCGAAGGACTACAAAGTAACAGGAGGTGTTCCACAGGGTTCCGTGCTTGGACCACTATTATGGAACCTGATGTACGATGGTGTACTGAGACTACATCTACCAGACAATGCCAAGATTGTTGGTTTCGCGGATGATATTGCGCTAGTGATAGTGGCAAAATACCTGGGAGAAGCAGAAACGGTAACAAATTCAAGCGTTAAATTGGTACAATCCTGGCTTAACAAAGCAGGTTTAACGTTGGCAGAACACAAGACGGAATTCGTTCTTTGTATCCCCTCCGCAAAGTGATGGAGGGGATACAAATTATAGTTGGTAATAGTTCTATACGCTCCAAACCATATCTAAAGTATCTTGGAGTGCTGATCGATATGAGACTATCATTCAAACCTCACCTGTCCTACATTAGTGAAAAAGCTAGAACTACGTTTATGGCTATATCTCGTTTAATGCCAAATACTAGAGGCCCAAAGTACTCCCAACGGAGGTTGTTAGCAGGGGTTGTCAGAAATGTCATCCTGTATGCAGCTCCAGCGTGGTCCCAGGCGATGAAATACCAATCATACAGAGATGAAATCGCCCCAGTATATAGGTTGGCGGCTCTACGAGTATGTTCGGCTTATCGGACGGTGTCGGATGCGGCGGCTATGGTGATGGCAAACATGATACCTACTGACCTGCTTGCTAGTGAAACAAACTATGCTAACGATCTGAAATCAACGACAGAAAATATGACACATGCGGAGGCCCAAAAAATTGCAAGGGACAAATCTATCCATGATTGGCAAAACAGGTGGACGACATCCAGTGATGGACGATGGACGTGTCGACTAATCCCCAATATGAGAGTATGGCTGGATAGATCATATGGAGAATTGGACTACTTCTTGTCGCAGATGCTGAGCGGCCATGGTAGCTTCAAATACTACCTACATCGCATCGGCCGAGAAACAGACCCATTTTGCCCAAATTGTGAATATATTGTGGAGGATGCTGAACGTGTTTTGTTTGAATGTCCTCGGTTTACAAATCTAAGGCTGCAGTTGGAGGAATCGCTAGGAGTTGTTTTGACTCCGGACAACTTAGTTGGCTTTATGCTATCTTCACAAAGTAATTGGCAGTGTATAGCGACGTTAATTAGGTCCATTATGACCGAATTGTGCGAGCAAGAAAACTTACGACGAAGAAATGTTAGATAGTGATAGATCGTGAAGATCTTCCCCACCCTGTGAAGTAATACCTAAAGGTGGTTCCACAGGGCTGAATGGACAAGTGTAGAGGTGTTTTTAGCGGGATAAAGTCCCGCACTATTTGCCAACTCCATCAGGCAAATGTCTTTCGACGATTTTCACCTCATATAAAAATAAAAAAAAAATAGGTTAGGTTAGGTTGGGGTTAAGATTTAACTGCCAATCAATGTGGAGGTACAAGAACTACATACGGCCACATTAGGGTATCAAAGTGTAATGCTATGGTAACCGACCGAGTGAACTATATACCAACGGTGGACACCTCCGAGAGGAAATACATCACTATGACACCAGCCACAGATGAAGAAACCATCTCCACTTCTATACGGATGGTTCGAAACTTGATGATTAGGTTGGCTTCGGAATACACTGAAAAAACTTGATCTAGCTCACAGACTACCAGTCTCCGGCAATGTCTTTCACGCCGAAATAATGGCAATATGGGAAGTCACCAAGTGGCTGAGTCGTTGTCAGCCGTTACTCGACTAGCCGGGCTACCATCAATTCTCTTTAGGCCACATCCCTAAATTCCCTAACACGCCTCGACTGTGGCAGATCTCTTAACGAGATGGCTGATCAGTTCAATATACACCTCATATGTTATAGGCAAATGGTAAATGAAGTGACGAAATGTGGGAAAATAACAAAAAACTCAATAACAAAAACAATAGATCCAGCACTGCATGAAAATATTGAACAAAAACAATAAATTGTAGCACAAAATGTGACTAAGCATATATTGCTTTTGTTAATGACTTACTGGTTATTTTCCCACCCGTCTTAAATTGCGAATAAGCAAATAAAAACCATTAACCATCAATCATCACACGTTTAGGTACTGAAGCTCCTAATGTGAAATATTTGTGAAATAATAATTGTGAAATATATTTATTGTCAAACACATCGCTATCTCAATTAGTCACAATACAACTGGATAATTCTGGAAACTGCCGAAAGGTTCAACACTAAAGAGGTAAACTTTGTTTTTTTAATGACAATATGCAACACGATTTTTACCCGAAGTTTTTCATGATATTTGGAGTTTGGTATTCTATTCACGAACGTGGAAACTTTTGCATGGTCAGCATTTGGGTCAAAATTTTTAATATTGACCTATGAAGTTCACTTTTGACTAAAAAGCTTAATTTTATAGAACCTAATAAATATCATAATGCAATCACATTATTCTTTTGTGACAAACGTTTTCTCATGTCAGTTTATCAATAAATGCTTGTGACAAACGCAGTAGCCGTTTACAGGGCTTGAAAAAATAGAAATCCTTTACGATAAGTACACCAACGGTTTGCTATAAACGTTTCTTTGGGTTTTGGGATAAACATAAATCGTTTGCGACAAAGAAATATTTCGTTTGGGAGTAACGACTATCTTTGTGTATCACTAGTTACTATCGATAACTTTGTGTATCACACACGTTGGTTTCGATGAGGAGATGGCGGAAGCGAAGAAAATATGTTTGTAGCTGGGGTACACAACTTTTTATAAAATACTGGCAGCGAATGTTGAAAATGTCATCATTTGTGATTCAATGTTGAAAGAATTGACTTATTAGTTGCAAGTGAAGCGTCGACAAATAAATAATAAATTTATTATTTAATTTCTAGTATTGAATACCTTCCGTTTGTGTGTATTTTTAATATTTTTAATAAAATGAACTCAGTCTTAGTAGGAATATAATTTCAAAAATGTATGCTGGAATCGGAGTCGAATCATTTTAAAATCTGACTCCGGGAGTCGGAGTCGAGTAGTTTGGCTCGACTCAAGGCTTAAGGCACTGGGCTGGCATTAACAGCTCACATAGACCAATTGAGCTCCCTATTGTTGCCATCCTATTGATACACAACCAACCTATTTGATACACAAAGTTATAAATTATTACGAATATCGGTACCCGAAAGATCTGTCAGATTTCCTAGAAAGGCCGTCTCCTGCACATGCGCGACATAACCAAAGCAGGTGCTATATGCTATCCACTACCTTCTCATATCCACAACCTCTGCAGAAGTCATTAGACTCAATTCCTAAGCTCTTGGCGTATTCGTCAAACAGGCAATGCACCGTCAGAACTGACAATAACGTAGACAGTATTTCCCTCTCTACATTTTGGTTGTCATGCAGATTTATTGTTTTGTCGATTTTTCTGTCCATCTCTCAATAGACTGCCTTTTGCCTATGCCAAAGCTTGCAGGTTAATAAAGGCGCACCAATATATGCAAATATATACTTCCTGAATTTGTAATGTCTTCCCTTTCCTACCAAGTTCATCGGCTTTGCAGTTCGCCGTGATATCCCCATGCTCAGGCAACCATATGAGATATAAAGGGTTGTCCAATCAAAACGCACGATGTTAATTGTAAATACAACAAAAAGTTTTCAGAGAATTATCTTAATATTTTTTATTATGATAGGAAGATCTATGACAATTATGTGTGAAACAAAATATCGGTCAAATGCTCGCCACGGCTTCGGTGGCATACCTCTATCCGATGGTCCATATTTTCAATGGCTCTGAGACATAATTTGAGGTTCAATGTCGTTATAGTGCCGAATTATATCATCCCTTAGCTCCTGAACTGTTCTTGGCTTATTGACGTACTTTTTCTTTTAAATATCCCCAAAGAAAGAAGTCCAACGGTGTCACATCACATTAACGTGGCGGCCAATTAACACAACGTGAGATAACACGGTCATTGAATTTCTCGCGCATAAGAGCCATTGTTTCGTTGGCTGTGTGGCATGTGACACCATCCTGTTGGAACCACATATCGTCCAGGTCCATATCCTCATGTGCTGGCCACAAGAAGTCCGTTATCATTCCGCGATAGCAATCACC
Organism: Eudasyphora cyanicolor; assembly: GCA_963930755.1. NCBI lineage: Eukaryota > Metazoa > Arthropoda > Insecta > Diptera > Muscidae > Eudasyphora > Eudasyphora cyanicolor. The sequence goes on along the minus strand of OZ005737.1, from coordinate 49,492,903 downwards.
CTTCACTGTAACTGTTTGGCCGACCTCGTTTTCGAAGAAGTACGGCTCGACGTGGCAGAACGAACTGGGCGATCATGCACAGGTGTTTTCACATTTACAACACACCCGGTTTGCTGAAATTTGCGTACAATTCTTCCGATTGTGAACACATTTGGTCGATTATGCTGACCAAAAAATCACGAAGTGCACAAAATGCATTTTGATTTGAACGCCCATTTTTGTAAAAGGCTTCAAAAATCTTAACGCGCTGCTCAATTGTGTACCTCTCCATGGTTGAATTTGTCAAACACTGAAACTAATACCCTCCGCCGTAGCATTGTACATCCACATAGATAGACAGTGGTTTGGTGGATTGGTTGTAGCTTCTCTAGCCGCAATATCAATCGGCAGTAGATGAAGTAGGACTTATAGAGATTCTCTCGCTGTCCCAGCCCCACTTATGCTTAATTAATGAACCTTTATTAATTGACTGGTGGTGAATCACTTATCAGTTGCCGACCACCAAAGCACAATACTGTCAGTACTGTAGGCCCTTAAAGCCTCCTTATGCTTAGGCAGACAGTTCTTCTTACCACCATTAATGACTGATTATGAATCGCTTATTAGTTGACGTTCACCTTACCACAATTCTGTACAGTAGTATATCCAATGGGCGATTTTGGGGGAGAGGGGCCCAATGTGTCCCTACGTCCTCGATTCCAACCTACCAAACACGACAAAAAGGTACATTGTAAACTATACTTGTAGACGTCAGTCATTCATGAAGTTTAGAAGCAGGGGATCGCAATCCCGTAGAATTAAACAAGGCATTCCACAGAGTGGAGTACTCTTCCCGATCCTTTTTAATGAATACCTCTCTAAACTCCCTCCCCTGCTGGTGTAGGTGATTGCTCGATTATGGCGAGGGCAATAACGTCGATGATCTGAGCAGGCAACAAAGCCGACCCAAAATTATCGGCGGCGGCTTATGGATGAAATCGTTGGTCGGAGGCGGCTTGTCGACTTAGCATACTCAACTTTGACTATCGGCGGCTCTATACATAAGTAGCTTTCCCACGAACATATTAAGCTGTATCAACAAATTCTATTTGTATTTCTTAGCATTTTCTCACTAAATTAAACAATTTTGAAATTAAATTAATGCTTTCAAAAAACTAATGAAACCATTTTAAGATTAAAAGAAAATATTGGCTGTCGAAATCTATGAGCAAAGAATTCCGACGATTACTCATCCAAAGATTCTTAGAGTAACCCTAGACAGCCTTTTCTCATCGTCAGCACATACCACAACCACAGCAATCTGCAATAAAGCAAGGTCAAGAAACAAGGTCCTCAAGTTGCTTGCCGGCAGCCCTTCGAGAATAGTTAAACGAATCTTGTTAACTGAGTTCAAAACGATTTGCCGGCCAATTGTAGACTGCTCTGTCCCAGCGTGGACGGCAAGTGTGAGCAAAACGCAGTGGGATCACCTGTAAACTTGTCAAAATGCAGCCATAAGGACCCTCACAGGTTGCCTGTAGATATTGAATATAGACCACCTGCATGAGGAAACTAAGGTCTTAAAAACAAAGCGTCACTGCGAACTTTTGTCTAAGCAGTTCCTTCTGGGATGCCATCACCCAAATTTCCGACTCACCGAATTGGAATTTTACTTACAATTATCGCGGCTACAACAACAACAAGAGGAATACAACTTCCTACAGGAATATAGGGTGATGTTACCCATTCCAATACATTAAGTCTGAAGGAGAAATTCCTGTCTAGGATTAAATTTAAATGTTTCACTTACAGAAAGGAATGTCTCAGTTCCACTTAATTCTAGAAAAGAGAACCAATTGTGTCTTTATTGGATTAACACTCAAACCACCGCTAATTGTCAATATGTTCAGAGCCACCTGTCTATGAGGGCGCTGTGAAATTTTCCAGTTACTGCGATTGCAACGTCGTCCTACTAACAGGATACCATTCACCACTAGACTCATTAATTAATGGAGACAATACTGGAGTCCCTCTGTTTACAAATCTCACTAGAGATGTGGCCCCGAGTCTTGCTGTCTCTGCATCTGAGTTATTAATATTATCAAAGTGGCCCTAAGTGGAACATAGGGCCACAACAAAGTTTTTCCAATCGCTTATTCTCATTTCACTTCTTAATACTAAATGTTTTGCTTCGAGCCTTGTCGTCTCCATATTTGGGCGGGTCTTCCTCTTAGGCGGCTCCCTTATGGATTCCATTCTAGGGCTTCATTGGCGTATGTCATATCCCTCACCACTTCCTGCTTTTGATTTCGGTACTCATAGGTCTTTGATTGCATCTCTCGTATAGTTTTTGGTTCGATATCATATTGGGCCAGTGAATTCCCAGTATTCGCCGAAGACATCTCTTGACGAATGCTTTAATTCTACCAATAGTTCTTGTATGGGTATTTCATGTTTCGCATCCATATGGAAGAACGGTTTTACATTCGAATTTTTGTGTTTCGTTGTATCTTCGATGACTTCCACCAATTACACTAGCCAACAGTCGTTTTGTTATTTGGTTCTAGCATAGTTTTTCTCATTGATTTTGACCTACTGAACACGAAAATGAGTTTTAAAAATTTTTCTGTCGATTGGTTTTCGAGATACAAATTTTTGAACTTTTTTTTTTTAATTTTTGGAGGTACACTTACAATTTTGAGCATATCTTTCGTCTTCTTTGACGTATTTGATCCTACTACTACTCAATTAAAGCAAATTGAGCCGTCTACAACTCATTCTCAGAAAATTTTCAAATCGGGTGAGTAGTTTTGATGTTGGCGGCTTAAAAAGGTTAAAAAACTGCGTTTTTTTAGTAAAAATGTGGCAGAAAAATTCATATAAAATATAAAACGCGATGCTAACAGCGATTTTGTTTTTTTACGTATAGCTGGCATTTTTCCAAAGAAAATAAGCACTTACTTAACAAAATCTGACAACAAATGGCGGACTTATAATTTTTTTGGTATAAGACCGAAATTCCGCTATTTCACGATATTTTGATTTTCATTATTTGCACAGCTAACCTACTAGGAGGGATCGAAAAAGCAAGTTTTTTATTTCCTTTTGGAATAGAACGGAACAGTTGCTCCTATACATAAGTTACTTCTGTTCAAAATTTCACCACCCTGGGTTAATGTCTTCTGTTCTGGCAAGGGACGTGAAATTTCAAAAATTTAGTGAAATCAGCAATTTTTTTTTTTTGGAATTTTTTTTCAAATGTCACAGCACTTTGCAGTTTTGATAAAATTTTTAAATTAATTTTAATAACACAAATATTTCATAATTGTAAAAAACCTATTTACAATACCGTAGGGACGTTTCGTCGAAAATGGTATAATGAAAATGCAGAACATAGAAACACAGGTGCATTTTACGATACGAATTTTGGCAAACCCACTTTACATGTACAAAATTGTTTGGAAAAAACGTTTACGTAATTTTTATGATTCTCAGAATTAAAAAAATAAGTAATACACAAATAGTTATTTAATTTTTATGATTGTGGTTGCAGAGTAATATACGCTTCTGAATGTGCGTGGACGCTCTTCGTGTTCCTTTATGACTGCTACTCCGTTCACAGTCAATTAAAGGGAAAAAAGGGAATTACACTTTTTTATTGATGTGTGTTTTCCCGATGGCTACCTGTATCGGATTTTTTTTACAGAAATTCCCCCCACATTTGTGAGTGGTCATTATTTGGAAACTTTTCCACAATTTGAAACGCACACTTGCTGAATCAGGTATATAGCCACCCTTAAAAGATGCGCCCATTCATAAGTACCTGTCAGTAAAATATTGTAACATACTTAGTATTTATAGGTGTTCATTTATCGTTTTTTGTCATTCAACAAGTGTCTACGAACGCGAGTAGTACGAGTAAAAAGTGAAACAAATTGAATTAAAGTGCATATAATACCTACCCAACAAGTAAGACAATGAGTAAAAGACTACGTGTGTTCGAGTGTTTGAACAATCCAGACAATTTCTGCAATGTTTGTGGCGAGTTTATAAAGAATAATCACGCACACACGTTTACTCCAGCAGTGCAATTGCACTATTTTAATTATTTTGGTATTTCACCAAATATCACAGAACCATGGACACCTAAGTCGCTATGTGATCTTTGCTATATAATCCTAACCAACTGGGCAGCTGGCGGAAGGTAAGAATTTTTATTTAAACACATTAAGCAAAGCAAATATAGTAATTTATTTTAATTTTAGGCGCCATATGAAATTCGATACACCAATGATGTGGAAAAAGCCGCTATGCCATTCCACAGACTGTTATTTTTGCCTCACCACAAACAGTGGGGTAGGGAGATTTTTAAAATGGAACTACGCTCAAGTGGGATCGTTTGCACTTCCAGTACCACATTCGAATGATGTACCATATCCAGTGTGCCCTGGTGCATCTCTTCAAAAAGCAGAATCGTCAGATCAAGAGTCCGAGTCAAGTGCAAGCGAATTTGGGGCGTGCAGAAAGCGAAAATTACTGTCACAGGCCGAACTAAACGATTGGGTGCGCGATTTTGGTCTCACTAAGGAGAAATCCGAACTTTTTGCGTCTCGGATGGTACAGTGTGGATTTGCGGATTCAGAAGTGAAAGTAACAGCGTGATACGTGAGACCAATTGCAGCGAATACAAAAAACAAAGAAGAAGTCAGCTGTTTTTCCACATGGCATATAATGTACAGTTATATCTTTGTTTCTACTCATTTTTTTGGGCGTTGATTTGGTTAATTTCGTTAGTTTAGCTAACCTGGCACATCCATTTCTAATTGTGCCATACATTGAGTATGTAGTGCTCTAAATAAATTAAAAAATAATATACTAAGACTAATTTGTTTATTTTAAATTAAGTTCAAATGTATTTATTCGTTTGCGTTGGGTAGGTAAGCTGTGCAAATAATGAAAATCAAAATATCGTGAAATAGCGGAATTTCGGTCTTTTACCAAAAAAATTATAAGTCCGCCATTTGTTGTCAGATTTTGTTAAGTAAGTGCTTATTTTCTTTGGAAAAATGCCAGCTATACGTAAAAAAACCAAAATCGCAGTTAGCATCGCGTTTTATATTTTATATGAATTTTTAAATGAATTTGTCTGCCACATTTTTACTAAAAAAACGCAGTTTTTTTAACCTTTTTAAGCCGCCAAAATCAAAACTACTCACCCGATTTGAAAATTTTCTGAGAATGAGTTGTAGACGGCTCAATTTGCTTTAATTTGAGTAGTAGTAGGATCAAATACGTCAAAGAAGACGAAAGATATGCTCAAAATGGTAAGTGTACCTCCAAAAATTTTAAAAAAAAAGTTCAAAAATTTGTATCTCGAAAACCAATCGACAGAAAAATTTTTAAAACTCATTTTCGTGTTTAGTAGGTCAAAATCAATGAGAAAAAGTATGCTAGAAACAAATAACAGAGAAAATTTTGTTATTTGTGACCTAGTGTTATTTAGGGCTCCAAACGATTGCCTCCCTTTTTTCAGTCGGTTAACAATGTTCGCGTCCGATCCACCAGACGCTGTTAGCATGTTACAGAGATAGTTGATAGTTTTTAGGATTACTGGGATAGTATTTCCAGAATCCACGCACATGAATATAATCTTGGTACTATTTATTACAAGGCCAACTCTTTCAGCGTACTCCTGAACGTGGTTAAGTTTGTTCTGCATGCATACATGTTGATGGTTTAAATGACCGCATCTGAGTGAATGTATTTAAAAACTCCTTTAATATCAAGAAAGGCCACCATAATTCCTTGAAATTAAGACACGATTTGATAGTACATATCAGTTCATGCAGGGCCGATTCAGTCGACTGGCCCTTGTTGTAAGCATGTTTGTTTCCCGTCATGAATTTTGTATGCAGGTTTTGTCTAATAAATGAATCTAAGAGCCCTTCTAGATATTGTACCAAGAACGTCTTTGCGCTTCCCCAAGCTCCTTCTTATATGATATAATGAATATAACTTTTTCTTATCCACTTTAGAGCTCTATTGTTGTTGTTGTAGCAGTATATGTGTTTGTCGTCCATTAGGTTTGTTTTTATTCGCCATTTATAGTGGGTTCTGCTGTATCTAAGGAAGATGGCTGCTTCCACTTGTTGGGTCCAAAGCGACCTGGGAACAAGTTGAGTAGGTTTGGAAGGGCAGTTGAAATGGTGTATTGGGTCGTGTGGTCCCTGGTTACAAGCCATTGCCCAGTATGAATTGAGGCGGCTACACCAGCCTGATCTGGGGCCAAAAGTACTCTTGTCTGTCATGGTAATTCCTCCGAAGCCACTGGTGGAGGGTGATCTCCTAGCACGACATTGGCTCTGCAATTATTCACGGCTTCAGCGACTGCATCAGATTCCCCTTCCTCCGAGGCGACTGGTGAATGGTAATCTCCTAGCACGACATTAACTCTGTAATTATTCAAAGAGCTTACCAGACCTGCCTGGTAAGCTCTTTGATCTAGAGGTTCTCCCTTGTAGCGTTGGTCCTCGCATTCTAGATCATGAAGGTCTTTCCTGATCTGCCTGGTGGGTGGAAGCCTATCCACAAGATGGTGGTTGGGATGGCTTGGACGGTAGCAACCAAGCAGATACTGCTTGTTCCTACTTCTCATTGTATTGCAGATAGCTGCGGCATGCGCGTTAGACCTGAAGAGACTATCAAATGTGGTCGGAATTATTGTGCCATAGACTATCACATTGGGTTGTTCCTTCACTCGCGCTGTCCATGCAGTAAACAGTGTGGCCGATGATTTGATGGCGGATATTTTCAGGTTCCTCGCAGCGAAGATATTGGCAATCTCAGCCAGGTAGACATTCAGCCTACCACATATGTCACCGATCAAGGCGCTCGACGCCAGAATTGTACAGTTATCAGCATATGATACGATTTCAATGCCGTCAGGTGGAGGTGGAATTGCAGGAAGATAGGGGTTAAACAATGCCGGAGATATCACCCCACCTTGGGGAACTCCCTGGACTTCTTGTTTCTGAATTCCATATACGACTGGCGCGCACACACGTAATTGACGGTCCAACGTTGCAAACTTTACTGGTTAAGACGCGGCTTACATGTGTGGATAAGGCGTGTAAAGCAGTAGTCGTAATACGCTGCTTATGGAATCCGTGCTGATCAGCAATTGGAAAATGTATAATCAGGCTAGCTACTGGAGAGAGAAGGGAGATAGGCCTGTACGATTCTCCCGTACTTGCATCTTTGCCCGGTTTCAGTAGAGGGACCACTCTGCTCTGGTCAAGGACAGATTGAGGACCCTACTCAGATACTCAACTCCCGGTATGTCTAACTGTTTCAACATCAGCATAGAAATTCCGTCTGGGCCAAGCGCTTTGAATGACTTAGCGCTGCGGATGGCATCTGCAACTTCTCCAACTGTAAATTGTGGTGGTACTTCTTCAGCCCGGAGAGCATGGATGCAACGCATTACTCTCTTTTTCGCACTGTCACTAACGGGGTGCTCTATAAATTGCAGGTTAAAATAACGCGCATACCTCTTCGGGTCAGTCACAGTGGTGGCACCAAATGTGACTGCCGACCGGTCGTCTTTCCTGTCTGGATTCGAGCGTGACTTAACCATTGCCCATAATTTACAAATACCGGAACTTAAGTTGCACGGCTTCAAATGATCCAGCCGTTAATTCCGCTTATATTAGTCGACTTTCCTAGTGATTTCTAGATTAAGTTCCCTAATTCTAAGATCAGCAGAGTTAGAACGACGAATTTCATCACGCTCTCGAATTTCATAGAGCTCTATTCATAATCTTCAATGATTTTTGTAGACCAAATTTATAAATTGTAATTAAATAAAATAAAATGTGTAGATGTTGTCTCGCAAATATTTTCCAATTTATTTCGTTAATTCAAAACAGCTGTTTTTTGGTAGAAATGTTAAAATGACAGCAGTTTATCTGGAGCAACGAGCATGAAATATCATGAATTGATATTTCTCTCACACTCTGTTACTGTAAGAGCACAAATAGGATACATCACAAATCCAATCAGCGATCACACTTGCAGCAGTGTTCTGGAGAATTTTCCGTTATCGGTTTCCATGGTCTCTCCCTCTCTCGTATTAAGAGCAGAAGATAGAGAGAGCATTTTAACTTCAAATTTTCATTCGCAGTGTAATACATTCTTCAGAAAGCATATACTACATACACCGTGAGCAAGATTTTTGTTCTCCCCATCGCTGTGAGCTATGATTAGTGTTCGGATTAACTTAAACCGCAGTAGTACATTCTATGTATTCGATTCATGATCTTTCAGTAACAGAGCGTGTGTGGCGATGATGGTGATCTTTGTAATACTCTTTGATCGAGATTTAGGCAGTATTTGCGCACTGTCTAGCTGTATACGTTAGACATAGTTTATTTTTTTCCATAGACAAGACTGACTCGTTTTGTCAATTGGATGGTCATGGTTGTGGTCAGTAATGGCTATGTGATTTCATTCTTTTGTTTTTTTTTATGAATTGGACTGCAAGATATCATTAAGTTATTCAAACAAGCTGCTTTCTTTCGTCATCATTATCTTCATAATATATTGTATTAACAGATTTAATAATCGTCAAGATCAACATCTTCCAAAGGTTCATCGGCTTGTAATGATTGAAAATCAACTTTATATCGTAAAATTCCTATATGAGTTTTGTTGGCAAAGCAAACGGATGAAGGCATTATTTTAGAAAGAGGAGAAAGATAATATATTGTTAGAAATTTGGAGAGAAGGAGGAAAATTTGCCCAAATACTTACCTCCAATACCACCGAAACCACGCACAAATTGACTTCCCTCCTGGGACTTGTCAGTAATAATTTCAAGTGTGGCCCCAAACATTTTATAATTGTTCGCTAGCCACTCCAACAGTGGCTGGGATTCGATAAGCTCCATTTCAACGCCAGTCTGCGGGAAGATAAGTAAATGTATTTGATTATTTAGTAATATCTTAAGCTACATTAAGTAACTATCAGCTAAGATTTGAATTCACATATTTACACGACATATAGGAAATAAGTTTAAACATATAGAGTAAGACCACGGTGGCCGACTCTAAAAAAGGAGAATGCCTCAGTTGTCAACTGTAGTACAGAAGAATAACTCAGTGGTGGATTCTTATTAGAAAACCCCAGTGGTCTATTCTCACAAAGAAGAAGACCCATATTGTACATTCAGAAATCGACTCTAGTATAGAGAGAGACTTCAGTGGTCGAACACCTCAATGGTCGGATAGATGATCAAACTGGTCGTTTAATGTAGAGTAGATGATCCAACTGTCGTCGAACTAAAGGGTGGTTAATTGATCAGCATAATCGACCAAATGTGTCCACAATCGGGAGAATTGCGCGCAAATTTCAGCAAACTGGGTATGTACGAGATGTACACCTGTGCATGCTCGCCCAGTTCGTTTGGTGCGGCTTATGGGGCCATACTTCTTCGAAAAGAGGCCGGTCAGGCAGTTACTGTGAATGGTGTTCGCTATCGTGAGATGTTAACGAACTTTTTATGGCCCGAATTGGAAGATATGGATGTGGACAATATGTGGTTTCAACAGGACGGTGCCACTTGCCACATAGCTAACGAAACAATGGCTCTTTTGCGCAACAAATTCAATGGCCGTGTTATCTCACCTCGTGGCGATGCCAATTGGCCACCAAGATCATGTGATTTGACACCGTTGGACTTCTTTCTTTGGGGTTATTTGAAAGAAAAGGTGTACGTCGATAAGCCATCAACAATTCAAGAGCAATTCAATTATGCCTCAGCGTCATCGAAAATTTGGACCATCGGATGGAGGTGTGCCGCCGAGGTCGCGGCGGCCATTTGGCCGATATTTTGTTCCATACATACAAAATTGAATCATACCAATATTATCATAATAAAATGAATTATAATAATTTCCTAAATAATTTGTTTTTTATTCAAAATCAACATCGGCCCTTAAAATTTAACCACCCTTTACTATGATGTAGATCAAACTAGTAGTCTACTATAGAGAAGATGATATCACCTATAAGGTATTTAGTAATATTTGTGCCAACTGGTCATTTATTATAGAATAGATGACCCAACAAGTCATCTGCTATAGATTCGATGACCCAAGTAGTAATCTGTTATAGATGATAGTAGATGACCCAACTGGTCCTTTACTGGAGAGTATATCAAAAATCATAAAATGTCGTCCTTTGTTTTCTAGGCCGTTTACTTAAGGAGATAAAGCCATTTAAAGTTTTGTTCATTTTAACCACAAAATTAGTGATAACAAAGTTGTGTACCTTTTGCTTTAGAAAATAGTTAATTAAGGTTTTGCTAAGAAAATTCAAAATTTTGATAAAAAATAAGTGATTGCAAAATTTCGTTCATTTCAGTCTACGCCACATATCTAAGGAGATAGAGCCTTTTAAAGTTTTACTCTCCAGTAAATTTTTTAAAAGGGGTAGAGACATTTAATGTTTTTCTAAAATTACAGAACTGGTCCTTTACTGGTTTATTACCCAACTGGTCCCTTACTAGAGTTCATATTACCTAACTGGTCCTTTACTGTAAAGTAGGTGACCGAACAGGTCTTTTAACGGCGAGTATATGACAAAACTGGTCCTCAACTATAAATTAGATGGCCCAACTGGTCCTCTATGTTATTATTAGATGAACCAACTGATCTTTCACTATGGAGTAGATAACCAAACTGGTCCTAGCCATACACTATATAGTAAACGACCCAACTGGTCGTCTACTATAGTTCATTTGACCCAAGGGGTCGTATATTATATATTTTGTAGTGGACGACCAGTTCGGTCATCTATATTATAGCGGACGAACAGTTCGGTCAGCTATATTATAGCAGACGACCAATTGGACCATCTAATCCATAGCAGACGACTAGTTGGGTCATATACTCTATAGCGACGACCACTTGAGTTGTTTATATGAAGCAGCTGATCGTCTGCTGTAGAATAGACGACCCAACTAATCGTCTGTAGTAGATGACCCAACTGATCGTCTGCTATATAGTAGATGATTCAACTGGTTGTTTACTAGGTTTAGGTTAGGGTGGCAGCCGTTTTTTTATACAAGCTCACATATACCAGTTTAGGTCCCTAGTGTTACCACGGGCTGAAATGCCCCTCATCGAAACCAACCTGTTTGATATACAAATTTGTCGATAGTACGAATATCGGTACTGGAAAGATCTGTTAGGCTGCCTAGAAAAGCCGACCCCAGTATGCCCAGTCGTCGTTTACTCAGAGCGGGGCAGTCGCATAGCAAGTGCTCAATGCTCTCCACTTCTTCCTCATCTCCACAGGTTCTGCAGAAGTCATTAGAGTCAATACCCAATCTTTTGGCGTGTTCGCCGATCAAGCAGTGTCCCGTCAGAACTGATACTAACGTAGACAATCTTTGCCTCTCTAGTGCGACGAGATATTTTGATCTTCTCAGGTCATACCTTGGCCAGATTTGTCTAGCTACTCTGCAGGTGCCGATTTCTGTCCATCTTTCGTTGGACTGCCTGATTGCCTCTTGGATAGTGGCGCACCAATATATGCAAATTCTTCGAGAATTTGTAATGTCGTCCCTTTCCTAGCAAGTTCATCGGCTTTGCAGTTCCCCGGGATATCCCTATGCCCAGGCACCCATATGAGCTGTATATTAAACTGCTCAGCAATCTCGTTAAGAGATCTGCGGCATTCGAGGGCTGTTTGTGAATTTAGGGATCTTGCCTCCAGAGAACTGATGGCAGCCTGGCTGTCCGAGTAAATTACAACGCCAGTGTTGGTTACTATGTTGCGACTCAGCCACTTGGCTACTTCCCATATTGCCATTATTTCGGCTTGATAGACACTGCCGGTATCTGGTAGTCTGTGAGCTATATCCAATCTAAGCTCTGCACAGTGTACTCCGAAGCCAACCTTTTCATCAAGCTTCGAACCATCCGTGTAAAAGTGGAGATGGTTTATATTACCTGGTATTCTTCCAACCCATTCATCTCTGGCGGGAATCATAGTGATGTAATTTCTCTCAAAGGTGTACACCGTTGGTATATAGTCCACTCGGTCGGTTACCATAGCATTACACTTTGATATATTCATGTGACCGTAGTTTTTGTACCTCCACATTGATAGGCAGTTTAATCTTATTGCCGCTTTGTTGCAACCTCTCGCCTCAATATTAATCGGCAGTATATGGAGTAGGGCTTGTAGAGACTCGGTCGCTGTAGTCCTTAAGGCACCGCTTATGCTCAGGCAGGCTGTTCTCTGAACCTATGTTAGTAGGTTGGTGATGGTTAGTTTGTCAGTTGCCACTATACCACAATGCCGTATAGCAGTATAGGACGAACTACTGCTATATATATCCAGTGGACGATTTTAGGAGAGAGGCCCCACCGCGACCCTACAACTTTTTTGCAGGAATATAAGGCAACGTTGGCCTTCCTTACACGTTCCAATACGTTAAGTCTAAGTAACAGTTTTCTATCTAGAATTATTCCTAAAAATTTTGCACTTTCAGATAAGACTAGATATGTTCCATTTATCCTAGGTGGATGGTGCGCATGTGTGACTTTATTCATCCTAGTAAAAAGAACCAATTCTGTCTTGTTTGGGTCAATGGGTCAAGCCAATTTGTTCAGAGCCACCTGTAGAATGTCTCGGAGGACGTTTTCGAATTGACCACTCACTGCGATTGCAACGTCGTCCACATATGCCACGACCTTGCAGCCACAATGTTCTAGATCTAGCAGGATTTCATTCACCGCTAGGTTCCAAATTAGTGGAGAAAGGACTCCTCCTGAGGTCCCTCTGTTTACAAACCTTGTTAGAGTTGTGGACACAAGACATGCTGTTATGCGTCTTCTGTTGAGCAGACTTTGAATTAGTCTAATCAAAGTAGAGTTAACTTTTAGATGTGACAGTGCCGCAATTACTGCATCTGAGTGAATGTTGTTAAATGCCCCGTCTATGTCAAGAAATGCCACCATGGTGAATTCCTTGAAATGCATGATCGATTCGATAGTGCTCACAAGTTCGTGCAGGGCTGATTCTGTAGACTTCCCCTTATTGTAAGCATGTTGGTTCACCGACAGGAGTTTTGTATCCAGGTTTTCCCTAATGAAATAATCTAAAAGTCTTACCAGACCTTTCAATAGGAAGGAGGACAGGCTAATTGGTCTGCAGTCTTTTGGCCTAGTGTGTGATATCTTCCCCACTTTTGGTATGAATTCCACTTTGGTATCCCTCCATCGATTCGGGATGTATGAAAGCCGGATACAGCCTACATAAATTTTCTCCAACCAGGGGATAATGTATTTCATGCATTTCTGCTGGAGTGATGCCGTCTGGTCCAGGTGACTTGAAGGGCTCAAAGCTATTAATAGCCTAGCTTATTCTGGATCTCTCAGTCAACAAGCTAGCGACGCTCGCAGTCCACTCGCACTCTTGTTGGTCCTGCTGATCCTCTGGTTCTGTTAGAGAGTTCTCCGGGAAATGTGTGTCGAGCAGTACATTGAGCGACTGCTCGCTGTTTTTGGTCCAATTATTTGCCTCATCCTGCAAGTAACCCACTGTACAGGGTGAAGCGGATAATATTTTCTTCAGTCTTGCGGCGTCGGAGACCTTTTCCACTTCGCCACAGAAGGTATACCAAGAGCGTCTTTGCGCCTTTCTAAGCTCCTTCTTATAGATCCTGAGTTGCTCTTTATAGGCATCCCAAACATTAGCGAGCCCTGTAGATTTAGCCTTGTTGAATAGCTTGTTGCAGGTTTTTTTCATAGCCGTTAGCTCAGAAGTCCACCATTGGGGTTTAGTTTTACCCTTGTACCTTGTTTTTGGACAGGCTTCTTCAAGGGAACTATTGAATGAATGAGGTGATATGCTCGACCAGATTATCCAGACCGACTGTCATTCGGTTCGTACAGAAGTTTGGAGTTGAGAACTTTCTTGAAATTCTTTTCATACAGGTGCCACTTTGTCTTTCTCACATTTCTGTGGACGGCAGGTTCAGGCGCTTTTTCAGCGAGTTTGAACTCAATATAATGGTGATCTGAGAATGAGTGGTCGTCCAGTACATTCCACCCAATAATTTTGTCTGACAGCCGGTCAGTAGCAAACGTTACGTCTAGTACTTCTTGTCTGTCTTTAATTGTAAAGGTCGGTTTATTACCTATGTTACAAATACTTCGGTTGGTAGTTAGAATAAAGTCAAGAAGCGAATCACCCCTATTGTTTATATCCGTACTACCCCAGATAGTATGATGAGCGTTCGTGTCTGCCCCAACAATCAGCTCAACCTCGTCAGACGTTGCTTCTTCTACTACTTCCCTGAATAGAGCAGTCGGTACTACAGCTTCATAAGGCAAGTAACTGGAGACCACCCAGTATATGCGATTACCGATCTCCAGACTAGCAGATGTTTGGTCTTTACCACTTAAATTAACCAGGAGAAAGATACTTAGATCTTTCTTGGCCAAAATGCAGGTTCTTGGAGTTGGCCACAAGCAGTTTAAAGTTGGGTGTCCTGATACCGCACACCCTTCCTCCCACTGCGTAGGACTCCTGTATCAGGACGATGTCTACTGCACCTGTGGACAGGCGCAGCAATAGAGCCGCTGAGGCTGCTTTAGCGTGATGGAGGTTAATAACAGGTGGCGCAAAAGTAATCCTCCTAGCAGAAAATGCTATAAATTTTGCGATTGGCCCCTAATGTCAGTTCTTTTTTGACATTTGTGTAGTAAGCACATGCGAAATACACGTTAATAAACAATGTTACGCTACACTGCTCCAGAACGCGGAATATTGCTGACTATTTATTTGACCAATAATCGGTCGGTGACTTTGGCACAGATTTCCTGGCCGTCCAACGCCTACTGGTGAAACACTGCGACGTTTAGCCGCTCGCCTCGAAGAGACTGGCACAACACGAGATGCTGCCAGGCGTGGCAGACCCCGGAGTAGCCGTTCTGCAGAGAATATTGCTGCTGTAGCCGAGGATGTCATGGAAGCGCCGTCGACATCGACCAGACGACGTGCCACGCAAATGGGTATCAGTCGACGGTCTCTACAGCGAATTTTGGTACCAGATTTGAAGATGTTTCCGTACAAAGTCCAGACGGTGCATCAGCTGTTAGCTGCTGACCGCCAATCGCGTCTAACATAACATCGAAAGGTTACTTTTGCGCCACCTGTTATGTAAAATTCTTACCATCATTGGTAATTGACAGATTAACATCCACCCCGACAAGGGTGTTATCGAACTCTTCGTCATATCATCGAGAAGCGTGTCCCCGCCAGATGCGTCATAGAGTCCGGAGACTCCCCTCAGCCCCTCTGTGTCAGAAGTAGAGCTTTCGTCCTCAGAGTAGGACGTTACAGATCTTCTGTTGGAGTTGGAGTCACCCGAAATAATGGGCGTGGATACCTCCGCACTTCCAGAAAGCTCTGTATGTTTGTTTACTAGATAGTGGGGGACCCAACCAGTCGTAAAATATAAGGAAGATCGCCAAACCGCTCGTTTGCTCAATAGTAGACCAAACTACATAGTAGATCACCAATCTGCTTGTTTTTGATATAGAGTAGATAACCCAAACGTCATTTTCTCTACTATAGAGAAAATGACTCAGGCGCATTGGATACACAAGTAACTAATCCGATAATGAGCTTTAATAGAGCATCCCTGTAGTAATACATCCAAAAGAATAATATGTCGTCGGCACAATTTATAATTGGTCGTGTCATTCCCAGAATAACTGACGAAAGCTCTGAATTAATCTCCAATCGCTCGTTCAAGATTGAGTGGGAAAATTGTTACAAAACTCCCGTCTCCGAACGTGAGCCTGTGACATACCAAGAAAAACTAAGCGGAAGTTTATTTCATGTCATTTTAAGAAGAGAAGCTATAAATAAAATTGCGTACCGAGACCCGAACATAGTACAATTATAAACGTTTTGTCCCCGTCGAAGACATGCTGAATCATGAATTGTAACTAACTGTGATTCATTGAGAATTATAAGCACTTACCTCTTTATCCGTAAAATGCGATTTATCCTTTTCTTGTTCCGGCGTCAAATGCAATACCGTAGTTGCCGTTGAATTTGCATGATTTTTCAAAACATATCTTTGAATATCTAAATTCTCCCAACATATCAATGTCTCCACCGAGCCCAATTCTAAAGCACGCAATGTATCCTCAACTCCAAAGCAATATTTGCCCGTGTCCTGAAAAATAATGCAGATTTTCGAAATCAGTGTCTCGAAAGAATGAATTTCATTCTGACAAAAATACAAACCTGTGAAATTTCATCAAAATATCGGCCAATCAATTTTTTTTCCTGGATAAATTTAACATTCTGTAATGATTCAGCGGCCAATTCAATTGCCTGATTGAAACCATTCTCACCGCCATACGATACGTCCACAAGTTTGATTATTTTCGATTGTAATCGCTAGATAAGTTTGAGAATTAGATGAAGAGAAGAATACAAATTATTTATGTAAAACTCACCGGATCAAACATATCCGATTGACTCAGTTCAGTTTTAAAATCAGCACTACCCGCCAATATTAAGCCGGCTATATTCGGCTTATCGTTGGTAATGAACAGCTGCGTGGCCACTTCAGCTACTTTGCGCACATAATTGTGGCGTTTCTCCATGCGCAGACGGGCAAAACGCAAGGCAGATTGACCACCACGCCCATGCTTCTTCGGCAAGTCGACGGTGAATTTGTGTAGAACCTCTCGCGTGTTGCCCTGCAACGTACCGAACAACGCCCCATTACCATCCATAACGATAAATCCGAATTTATTATCATCCGCCAGAAGAGCCGTCAGAGCTTCAGTATGGAACTTATTGTCGCACAGATACAATGAAGTATTTATAGGTTTAAAGGGTTCAAAATCTATATTGACTTTCTTCTCTTTTCCTTCCTCGGTGACAATTGTACCACAGTAAATAACCAAACCATTAGGAGGCACTGTTATTGACGGAGCAAATGGGGTAAAATAATTAAATCACTGAAGCTATTTGGAGATCAATAGTCAAGACACAAACCTATCTAAGATATAAATTGAAACTAGAGATTTGTCAAGATATATATACGAGAAAACGAAGTATTTGCCTATAGGACTTGTTCTCTATAATTTTTTATAAATATTTAGAATGATATTATATGGATAAGCAAATTTCCCTAATTAATATTTCTAAGATGGTTTGTGTCTCGGTTAATCTTCCTAGAATACATTGTGTATCGCACTTACCTTTGGTATACAATTTGAGTCTATGCTGTACCGAGGTAATTGCACCCAAAACGGAAAGCCGATTTACTCGCGACTTGATATTGGACGCTGTTCCAAATTCATCGGCCAACATTTTGCTCACACGAGATATTTGATCCTTTGGCGGTATTATCAGAGATATCATGCTAGTGCCATTGCTGAAATATTTCCAAATATAGGTAAAAATCATAAATATTAAGTCTGATAAAGATTTAAAAAGGAATCGTTCTTGAGGCCAAAAAGAATTTCGTGTAAATTTCCTAGTGATCGGAGTATAATTGTGACCTGTAATTCGAACACAAGAAGCGGGCGGACAAAGCTAAATTAAATGGGGCAATATCTTCTCCTTTTGTGTGTTACATGGTTATACATGAAATATGTATGGCCTCAAGTGGTTAGCCAAGCCAAATTTGTAGGTTCACAACTCCGCCCCTTAAATGGCCTTTTCGCTGTAGGCCGTTTACTAGAGGTTATACGAGTCATTCACTGTTTGTAAAGGAAATAAAATCGTTTTCTCTCTAGGACGTTTATTTAAGGAGATAAAGCCATTTAAAGTTTTGTTAATTTTAACCTTAAAATAACTGATCACAAAATTGTGTACTTTTTTCTAGAAAATAGTTTTTTAAGGTTTTGAAAATTTCGTTTATTTCAGTCTACGCTACATATCTAAGAATGTAGAGCCGGTTAAAGTAATACTAAAGAAATAAAAAATGTTGACCAAAAAATAAGTGATCACAAAATTCCCAGCCAATTGATTTAAAGAGGTAGAGCCATTTAATGTTGTACTAAAAATACAGTTTAAAAAAATGGTTCACACAACTTCGCAGTTTTCTCTCTAGACCTCTAAAAAGATAGAGGAGATAGAGACGCTTAATAAATTGTTAAGGAAATCCAGAATGTTAACGAAAAAAGTGAACCCCAAACTCTGCCCTTTTAGGTCCAGGGCGTTTATTTTTGGAGATAGAGCCAGTTTTGTTAATACTGACCAAAAACTAAAAGATTTTAAAATTTAGGAGAACATTTTTGCTAAGGAAATCAAAAATAGCAAAATGTTGTAATTTTCTCTCTAGGCCATTTATTTAAGGAGATAGAGCCATTTTATGTTTTGTTAATTTTAACCACAAAATAAGTGATCACAAAATTGTGTACCTTTTGCTGTAGAAAATAGTTATTTAAGGTTTGCTAAGAAAATTACAAATTTTGTTGATAAATAAGTGATCGCAAAATAATGTATATTTTGTTGTAGAAAATAGTTATTTAAGGTTTTGCTAAGAAAATTCAAAATTTTGAAGACAAATAAGTGACCACAAAATTTCGTTCATTTCAGTTTACGCCACATATCTAAGGAGATAGAGCCGTTTAAAGTTTTACGGAGGAAATAAAAAATGTTAACCAAAAAAAAGTGATCACAAAATTTCGATCTTTACGCTCCAGCTAATTTATTCAAAGTGGTAGAGCCATTTAAAGTTGTACTAAAATATCCAATTAAAAAAAAACTAGATCACACAAAAAACTGTGAAGTTGTGTGATCTAGTTTTTTTAAATTGGATATTTTAGTACAACTTTAAATGGCTCTACCTCTTTGAATAAATTAGCTGAAGCGTAAAGATCGAAATTTTGTGATCACTTTTTTTTGGTTAACATTTTTTATTTCCTCCGTAAAACTTTAAACGGCTCTATCTCCTTAGATATGTGGCGTAAACTGAAATGAACGAAATTTTGTTCAAGGAGATAGAGACATTCAATAAATTGCTGATGAAATTCAAAATGTTGATGAAAAAAGTGAACTCCAAATTCTGTTATTTTAGCTTCAGGGCGTTTATATTAGGAGAGTTTTGCTAACTTTGAGCAAAAACTAAACGATTTTAAAATTTAGTTTCTTTCTCTGTAGGTCACTAATTTTAGGAGAAAGATTCATTCAAAAGAACCATTTAATAAAATGCTAAGGAAATCCAAAATTTTGACGAAAAAGTGATCACAAAATGTCGGGTTTTTAGCTCTATGTCGTTTATTTTAGAAGATAGAGTCAGTTTTACTAATTTTAACCAAGAACTAAAGCATTTTAAAATTAAGTTTCTTTCTATCTAGGCCGTTTATTTAACGAAAAAAGTCATTTAGTATAAATAAATGTTATTTTAGCTCTAGATCTTTTATTTTAGAATATTGAGACAATTTTGCTAATTTTTACCAACAAATAGTGATTGTAAAATTTTATTTTTTTTCTCTAGGCCGCTTATTTAAGGAGAAAGCGCCTTTCAATAGAACCTTTTAATTAATTGCTAAGGAAATTCAAAATGATCCCAAAATTTGGTCTTTATAGCTCTAGGGCGTTTTTTGGAGATAGAACTAGTTTTGCTAATTTTTACCAACAAATAAGTGATTATAAAATTCAAATTAAATTTCTTGTAGACATGACAAAGTGCTAGTATTTCATTGAGTTTGGCTGTTTGATCGATAGCCAAAAAGTGAGTCTTTGGGTGCAATTCTAATTCGCTCGTATGAGTCGCCGCCTGATAGGCTTTGAGAGTTTGGTTACCGAATCATCAATCAAAGGCTTTATTGAAAAGCCGGCCATGTAGATTACTTATGACGGGGGTCACGCCTTAGAAATTATGATATAATCTGTGGGCACGCAATGAAATACTTGCAATACATTTTGCCATGTAAAAATACTTGCTTTCTATCAATCTATAAAATCAGTTTGGTCTTAAGCCGAGAGACTATCACAGTTTAAATCATAACGATTACATATCGAATAAAACGGGCAACCGAAAAATTAAGTTTATTTCTCTATAGGCCTCTTGTTTAAGGAGTTTTGCTAATTTTGGCCAAAAACTAAGTTATTATAAAATTTATATTATTTATCTCGAGGCCGCTTATTTAAGGAGAAAGAGTCATTTAGGTTTTTGCCATGAAAATTCAAAATATTGAACAAAATATAAGGGATCACAACATTTCGTTCTGCTTGCTCTGACTCTTTTATTTCGATAGAGCCATTGTAAGGTTAGCCAAGCAAAATCGCTAATTTTAGGCAGAAAATAAGGGATCGCGAAATTCCGTGCTAGGCCATTTATCTATGAAACAATGCCCATTTAAAGTTTAGCTAAGGAAATTCCGAATTTTGACCAAAAATAAGTATTTACAAAATTCGGTCTTTTTCGCTCTATGCCAAAATATATGTGATCATTAAATTATATCCATTTCGTTAAAATCTCTTTAAATAAGGATCAAAATACAAAAGGGACGAAATTTGGTGATTGCTTTTTGGGAAAATAGAGTCAATTCTACCAATTTTGACTAAAAATAATGTGATCACTAAATGTTCTTCATTTCGTCTAGACCGCTTATATCAGGAGATAGAATATTTTATATTTTGCTAAAAAAATTTAAAATTGTTACTTTTAAAAAGCAATCACCAAATTTCGCCCTTTTCTCTAGGAAAATGTTGACCAAAAATTATATAATATATATATTATTTTTTTATATTATATATATATTATTATTTATATTATATTATTTTTTTGCTCCAGTTCACTTATCTTAGGAGATATATCCATTTAAAGTTTTGCTAAGAAAATCTCATTTTGACCAAAAATAAGTGTTCACAAAATTTCGTCTTTTTAGCTCTATTTAAGGAGAATTGAAAGTTTTACCAATTTTATAAAGATTAGTTGAAAAATGTGAATTATGTATATAGCAGATGGATGTATTATCGGGATTTTCTTCAAATTTGGTGTGTCCTGCACAATCCCACTCAAAAGAAATCCTTATTCTTTCAGAAACTGGTGGAATTACATGGCACTGACCTGAGGAGAATTTTAAAATTCGTAAAAACGGTCACTCAGAGGATGACCAATTAAATCGGCTACGAAAGGCGGATGAGTCGCTAAAACAATTCTACAAGGAATCAGGAATCGTATTCCGAAAATAGGTCCAAATCAAAAGATTTTATATGCAAGGACATATCGTTCGCTTAGTTCAAGAGTGACATAACTCAAAACTGAAAATTGTCAAGATGTGTATCTTTAAATCCTATATAAAAATATAATTGACATGAAATATGTAAGTTGTTTAAAAAAGTCGGAATAATCCGAAATATGGTTGTTTACATATAAACTAAATTTCGCTAAGATTAATTTATGGAGATTAGCAAAATTCGCATTTCCATAAGGCAACCTCAACAATTTTAACCTTTGCGTTAGGTCACTGTGGAAGTGTGTGAGAGATATGTAAATCCTCACCGGTTTTATTCGAATTAGGCAATGTATTTCTCGTACTTTAGAAGTTTTATTTCATTCCCGTCTATCCAATATTTATTTTTATATACTTAGGATATTTTAATAACCCTTAAGAGAAATATAAGGCATTTACTAATGGGTATTTGAGCCAACTGGTTATATACTATAGAGTAGGTATCCCAGCTGGTCATATTCTGTAGTAGACGACTAGTTGGTGCACCTGCTCTATATCATCATCTTCCAACTAATCTTCTGCTATAGAGTAGATGATCCAAATTGTCGTCGTAGACGACGTAGATGTGAGTAGATGACCCAAACGGCCCTCTAATATGGAATAGATGATCCAGAACGTCGTCTTATACAGAGTAGATGAGTCGGCAGGTCGACTATTATAGAGTAGATGACCCAACAAGTCGTCTTCTAAAGAGCAGGTGACCAAACTGGTCATTTACTATAGAGTAGGTAACCCAAATGGCGGCCTACTATAGAGTATATTACAAACGGCTCGTCTAAAAACTAGTGTAGATGATCCAACTGGTCGTCTACTACAGAGTAGAATACCCAACTCGTGGACTACTGTAGAGTAGATGACCCAACAGGTCATATAGTAAAGGTTACTACTATAGTAATCTATACTAGATGCCTGCTAAAGACTATATGTCTTAACTGGTCGAATACAATATTCGTCTACTATAGAGTAGATGACCCAACATGTCCTACACTACAGAGTAGATGAAACCAGTTGTCGTTTACTATAGAGTAGATGACCCAACAGGTCCTATACTATAGAGTAGATGATCCCAGTTGTCGTTTACTATAGAGTAGATGACCCAACTAGTCGTCTACAAGAAAGTAGATGACCCACCTGGTCGTCTACAATAGAGTAAATAACCCAACTGGTCGGCTACTATAGAGTAGATAACCCAACTGGTCGGCTATTATAGAGTATATAACCCAACTGGTCGTCTACTATAGAGTAGTTGACCCATTGGTCGTCTACTATAGAGCAGATGACCCATTGGTCGTCTACTATAGAGTGGATGATCCAACTTGTCGACTACTATAGTGTAAATGATTCAACTGATCTTCTGCTATAGAATATATTACCCAACGGTTGTCTACTATAGAATATATAACCCACAATAGAGTAGATAACCTAATAGATCGTCTACTAAGAAGTAGATGACCCAATAGGTCGTCTACTAAGAAGTAGATGACCCAATAGGTCGTCTACTAAAGAGTAGATGACCAAACTTGTCGTATACAACAGAGTAGATAACCCAACTATTCGTC
Organism: Eudasyphora cyanicolor; assembly: GCA_963930755.1. Taxonomy (NCBI): domain Eukaryota; kingdom Metazoa; phylum Arthropoda; class Insecta; order Diptera; family Muscidae; genus Eudasyphora; species Eudasyphora cyanicolor. Next base: position 49,470,075 of record OZ005737.1, on the reverse strand, counting down.
TACTAAAGAGAACTTGACCCAACAGGTCATCTACTAAAGATGACCCAATTAGGCGGCTACTATAGATAAGATGACCCAACTGGTCGTGTACTATAGAGTAGATGACCCCACCAGTCGCATACAATGGAGTAGATGACCAACTGGACGTCTTCTATAGAATATATGACCCAAACGGTAGTCTACTATAGAGTAGATGACTTAACCCAAACGGTCGTCTATAATATATTACACGATCCAAGTTGTAGTTTACTATAGAGTCGTTGACCCAACTGGTCGTCTAACATAGTTAAGATGATCCAAGTTTTCGTTTACTATAGAGACTTTGACCTAGCTGGTCGTCTACCATAGATTAGATGATCCAAGTTGTCGTTTACTATAGTCTTTGACCCAACTGGTCGTCTACCATAGATTAGATGAACCAACTGGATGTCTACTATAGAGTAGATCACCCAACAGGTCGTCTACAATAGAGCCTATTATAAAGCAGATGATAACAGAATGTTGTCCTTTTTATTCTAGATCGCTTATTTAAGGAGCAAATTAAGCGGGATATAGTTATATGTATATTGGGGAGCTATAGGTAAATCTGAACCGAGTTTCTTAATTTTGGGCTATGTGTTTCTGAAGTTATTTCATATCCCATTATGTTCTATAGTTATTTCAATGTATAAAGGGGTTTCCAACAAGAGGTGTTATTTTGGTATTCAAGGCAAAATGTCATTTTTTGAGATAAATGATCGGATGTTTATTTCATAATAAAGAGGAAGGTATGCCGTTAATAATTAAAAACAACATCAGCCAAATGGCCACCACGACCCCGCTTACAGGACCATATCCTTTTCATGAAATTTTCCATAACCAAATCGCAAAGTGGCTGCCCTATGTCCTCGATAGCCTCACAAATTCTATATTTAAGGTCTTGAATCGACGCTGGGCTGTTGGCGTAGACCATATCTTTCACGTGGCCCCAAAGGAAGAAGTCGCAGGGTGTTAAATCACAAGATCTCAGTGGCCAATTGTGATCACCTCTTCGAGAGATAACACGGTCCGGAAACTTTTCCCGTAACAGAGCAATGGTTTCGTTGCTTGTGTGGCACGTAGCGCCGTCTTGTTGAAAGTAAACGTTGTCCAGATCAATACCATCCAACTCCGACCATAAAAAATCATTAATCATCTCTCGATAGCGCAATCCATTCACCGTAACTGTTGATCCAACCTCATTTTCGAAAAAGTAAGGTCCAATGACCCCGCCGGACCATAAACCCCACCAAACAGTCACACGTTGAGGATGGAGAGGCTTCTCAACAGTAACTCTTGGGTTTTCCTCGGTTTCACCGAGGTGGAAATGGGCCTCATCAGTCAAGATGATTTTTCGATGATTTTCGAATTTTAGTTATTTCAATGCGTTGTTGAATCGGGTATCGTTCCATTTTTAGTAATGGCGTAGTTTCTACTTGTCAAATGTCAAAGAATAAAAGCTTCAAAAGTGACAGCTACCGAAATACCGGGTGATTCAAAATAACACCTCTTGTTGGAAAACCCTGTAGATGACCCAATAGGTCGTATACTAAGAAGTAGATGACCCAAACTTGTCGTATACAACAGTGTAAAATAGAGTAGATCGCCCAACAGGTCGTCTACAATAAAGTATATGACACGACTGGTTGTCTATTATAAAGCAGAATGTTGTCCTTTTTATTCTAGATCGCTTATTTAAGGAGACTAAGCTGGATATATTTATATATTGGGGAGCTATAGGTAAATCTGAACCGATTTCCTTCAATTTGGGCTATGTATTTCTGAAGTTATTTCATATTCCATTATGTTCTATAGTTATTTCTATATATAGAACAATAAGCGGAATGTCCTATCTCGGGATGTGACACTTTTGCACAAAATGAGCTAAATCCAAATCTAAAGGGATTTTCATAAAATTTTGCAACATACATATGTATGTATATAGTCCCGGTTCAAGAATATTCGTATGTAAAGTTTCATTCCAGAATTGGTAACTACAAGTTATCTTTTGGCGTTTCTGAAGTCATCACCACTAGACCCACCAACAACTTCTCTAGATGTTGATATGCAATTTGCAGGTGGGAAAATTCCCCTAGATAATTACAAAGAAGAGAACTAACTATATATGAAAATTGCACACTGAAGCCGAAGTAGTGTCCGCCACTCAGTAGCTTTGGAAGAAAACGAATTTTACATGGATGAGCCCCCACTTTTGTATACTGAAACTATGGGTTACAATGAAATCACCATATTGCAAACTGGCGCATACACATGCATGTATGTACATGCACACACAGACACACACACACACTTTCATCCATCCATCACACAGACACATATGGCTACATTTACAAGTTGTCAGTGTTTTTTTTCTCATTCCGTTCACTTCACTACAGGAAAATTGGCACAACAGAAAAACCTCGAGATTCGAGACTTTCGCACACCTTCTATTGAGGGGAATTTGATTAAATTAATTAAACCTTTCAGTCAGTCACTAAGAGCTGGGAACTAACTTACCCTCGGGCCATTTCTAGACTTTTGATTAGTTTTTTAATCTTCCAGATTTCCACATTACGGTCAGCTGATGTTTCCTCGCCCGACATGCTTTGGCTGGAGGTGGTCGAGGACGATTCCTTCTTAGGTGTTGTGGTTGGTTCGCTTGGATTGCTCTGGAGGAGCAGCAGCAGGCAATATAAGGCAAATAAAAATTAATTTGCTGATGAGACTTTGTTGCTACAGAACCGAACAGAACTGATACCTACGGTGGCTGGCTCCCAACAAAGGCTTTCTGGCTTGGAGTTCACACACAGAGCCTTTTAACTCAGACGGAGGCGCCAAATATGATGAGTTAATACATGTAACGATTTATTTTTAATTATGATATAGTTTCAATTTATATGTGATGCCCGTCCACATGTGTGGGTTTAATTTTTTGTTATCACGGAACGTCCTTCTTTCTGTAAAATTTGAAATGAAAAACAAGAAAGAAACAATATATTCTGTTATGAAGAGAAGAAAATGTGACGTGGATCCAAAGCGCAGGTCTTTTATCTCTAATTTTTTTATCTCTCGCCCCTTACGGGTGGAAAAGGGGGTACATATAGCAGTGGCTGGAGCAGCAGCAAGCGCTGGTGCAGCACCAGAGTTGGCAGTTTACAATCATATTGTGTTAACCTACCCACCCTTAATTAAGGGTGGTTTTCTGACATTTCCGTGGTATCCAACCCCAGTGCTTAAGGCAGCGAAAGTAACCAGTATCTGGTGAATGAGTGAGTGATACAACATATTGTACAATGCATTCTTACAATTACAAAAGTTTTCTATATTTGGGGTTTATATCAAAACATGGACCGATGTAGGACATAGGAATATGAATGACGTCTAGATTATATTTGTTTGAAAATAAGCTGAAGCAGCTTAATCTGTAAAATAAAAAACGGTCAACTCTCCTTTAATGAAGACGGACGAATTTTATTATTTTTCAAAAACAAAATGTAATCACTTAATATTAATGGAGTACGAGTACATATCTTATTTTACTTTTGTCATAGTACAAAAAAAATTAAATACTTTGTATTTGAGATTAAAGACAGCATTAACAAAGCTTCAGTGAGATTTTCTTAAACCTAATTAATAATAACAGTATCCATATATACGTACATACATCATATGTATTATTATCACTTTTATAAAAAAATAAAAGTCTTAAATCTACATGAAAAAATAATTATAACAATTGTACCAGTCAATGGAATACAAACAGTTAAGTAAAGTCTTCTTAAATCTATATTAAATGCTTCTTTCACACAATTTGCAAATGTAAATGGACAAATATCAGCTTTATCAATTAAAATTAAAAAAAAATGTATTTGAAATTCAAAGAAAGAAATTTCTTAACGAAAAGTCATAAACAAAGAACTTCTCTTAGAGGAAATTCATCAACAATAAACTTTTCTTAGAGAAAATTTATCAAAAATTTATATTTATCAATATTTTCTAAGAGAAAATTTACCAACGATAATTTATTCCTATAGAAAAATCATCAACGATGAACTTTTCTTTTAGAAAAGTCATCAACGATGAACTTTTCTTATAGAAAAGTCATCAACGATGAACTTTTCTTATAGAAAAGTCATCAACGATGAACTTTTCTTATAGAAAAGTCGTCAACGATGAACTTTTCTTATAGAAAGGATGTTCATCAACGATGAACTTTTCTTATAGAAAGGATGTTCATCAACGATAAACTTTTGCTATAGAAAGGAAGTTCATCAACGATAAACTTTTGCTATAGAAAGGAAAGTCATCAACGATAAACTTTTCTTATAGAAAAGTCATCAACGATGAACTTTTCTTATAGAAAAGTCATCAACGATGAACTTTTCTTCTAGAAAAGTCCTCAACGATGAACTTTTCTTCTAGAAAAGTCCTCAACGACGAATTTTTCTTCTAGAAAAGTCATCAACGATGAACTTTTCTTATAGAAAGGAAGTTCATCAACGATAAACTTTTGCTATAGAAAAGTCATCAAAGATGCACTGAAAAGTCAGCAACGATGAACTTATAGAAAAGTCTTCAACGATGAACTTTTCTTACGGAAAAGTTATCAACGATAAAATTTTCTTACAGAAAAGTCATCAACCATTAACTTTTCTTATAGAAACGTCATCAACGATGAACTTATCTTATTGAAAAGTCTTCAGCGATGAACTTTTCTTATAGAAAAGACATCAACGATGAACTTTTTATAAAGAAAAGTCATCAACGATGAACTTTTCTTAGAGAAAAGTTATCAGCGATAAAATGTTCTTACAGAAAAGTCATCAACGATGAAATTTTCTTATAGAAAATGCATCAACGATGAAATTTTCTTATAGAAAAGTCACCAACGATGAACTTTTCTTAGAGAAAAGTCATCAACGATGCACTTTTCTTATAGAAAAGTCATCAACGATGAACTTTTCTTATAGAAAAGTCATCAACGATGAACTTTTCTTATAGAAAAGTCGCCAACGATGTACCTTTCCTAAAGAAATGTCATCAACGATGTACCTTTCTTAAAGAAATGTCATCAACGATGAACTTTTCTAAAGAAATGCCATCAACGATGAACTTTTCTTATAGAAAAGTCATCAACGATGAACTTTTCTTATAGAAAAGTCATCAGCGCTTTAGTTTTCTTATAGAAAATTCATCAACGATGTACTTTTCTTATAGAAAAGTCATCAACAATGAACTTTTCTTATAGAAAATTCATCAACGATGAACTTTTCTTATAGAAAAGTTATCAACAATAAAATGTTCTTACAGAAAAGTCATCAACGATGAACTTTTCTTAGAGAAAAGTTATCAACAATAAAATGTTCTTACAGAAAAGTCATCAACGATGAAATTTTCTTATATATATTACATGTGAAATGGAAAAATTTTGTTGTTTGTTTCCCTATGAGAGATTGATGTGTAGTTGATATACTCTTGGTTTGTGTTATTTCTTGAACTAGACACAGTGAGAAAACTAAGGAAATAAACAATTACAGTTCAAACACTTATATGGAACAATAAAATAAAAAAATTCCATGGCAAATTAAAAATTTTCCATTGAAAATTAAAAATATCCATTTCAAATGGAGTTTTTGTTTAATTTCAAATGGAATTTTTCTTACATTAAATAATTTAATTATTTTTTAATTCAACTTGTTGAATTTAAAATGGAATTTTTGAATTCTGGAAATATCTTTTATGAAATTCAATTGATATTTTTGCAATAAAAATAATGTTAACAAAAATTTATCAGTAACCTTTCATAAATTATTGAGTTAAAACTAATTTTAAGTAAAGTAATAAATAATATGCAAACCCTTTTTTAAGAAATTGGAATGGGGAAAGTCCTGAGAATGCTCTGGTATTATTTTCCATTTGATAAATTTGTGGGTTTATTATTAGAATTACCAGTTCTCGGCATTTTATCACGTATCATATCGACAAAAGAATTCATTACCAGGGTGTGGTGTTCCATAGCTAAAGCCTGCCGGCGTACAGCTTCTGTTTGTCTTTCCATGGCCGCCACTTGGCGTGACATCAGCAGTTCCATATTACTCGATATTTGTGACATATGTTCCAATACTTTTGTTTGATGTGTCATTTGACTTTTCAGTATAAGCAAGATTTCTTGATTCATCGTATTAATGGATTCAGTTGGTCTGGGATTTGATATCACAAAGTTATTTAGTTGTGGCATTGGTCCCACTTGAGGTTGAGGCGGAGGCTGTTGCGGTGGCTGGAGCAAAGGCTGTGATGTTGGAGCATAGTTAAATGTAGGAGGACATCTATAGAGAGGCGGTAACTGTAGTGATCTAGGAATAACAGATTCTTGATGCGATTGCTGGTGATTCGATTCGGATGGTGTAGTATATATGGTATACGATGACATAGAGTCATCTGGATTAGGCTCTATATCCTCCAGGGAATGCTTTGAAGTTTCGTTTGTACAAAAATCCTCATCATTGAAATTAACATCTTCCCCTTCTTCGTCGTCGTTGTGTTGTTCCTCTTCTTCATCTGCTTCGTCGACTGGTTCAGTTTTGGGTTTTTTGAGTGATAAACGTAAGAGTTCTCGACGTTTGCGGCTTCGTTGACAATCATTCCATACCTTGGATGAAACAGAAAAAAAGCGATATAGTGTATTTTCTTGAAATGATTTTCGTTTTATATCTGATATTACCTTTTTCCATTCGGTTATGTTGCGTGTTGGTGGTCCCACACTATTCAGTTTGTCTCTTAATTCACACCAAAACAGATGATGTTCTCCTTTGGTTTTGGCGCCGGGATTATCCGACATGTAATGTCCCATTTCACGTATCATTACATTATATTGTTTGCTGGTTGTCTTTTTGTAGGCTCTACCGCGAACTCTGAAAGGGAATGTGACATTACTAAAATAAGAATAATATAATTAAATATCTTATATAAAATAAATATCAACGATGAACATTTCTTATAGAAAACTCGTCAACGATTAAATTTTAAGATAGAAAATTTATCAATAATAAACTTTTCTTAAAGAAAAGTTATCAACATTAAACTTTTCTTATAGAATTATTATCAACAACGAACTTTTCTTATAGAATAGTGATCAATAATGAACTTTTCATATAGAAAAGTGATCAACAATAAATGTTTCCTATTTTTTCTTCTTAAAAGTTATCAACTGCTACTACAACAACATCAACGATGAACTTTTCTTATAGAAAAGTTATCAAGAATGAACTTTTTATTATAGAAAAGTCATCATCAATAAACTTTTCTTATAGCAAAATAATCAATGATGAACTTTTCTTATAGAAAAGTCATCAACGATGAACTTTTCTTACAGAAAAGTCATCAACGATGAACTATTCTTACAGAAAAGTCATCAACGATGAACTTTCTTATAGAAACGTCATCAGCGATGAACTTTTCTTTCAGAAACGTCATCAGCGATGAACTTTTCTTATAGAAAAGTCATCAACCATAAACTTTTCCTATAGAAAAGTCATCAACGGTGAACTTTCCTTATAGAAAAGTCATCAACGGTGAACTTTTCTTATAGAAAAGCCATCAAGGGTGAACTTTTCTTACAGAAAATTCATCAACTATTAACTTTTCTTGTAGAAAAGTCATCAACTATGAACTTTTCTTAAAGAAAAGTCATCAACGATGAACTTTACTTATAGAAAAGTCATCAACGATGAACTTTATTTATAGAAAAGTCATCAACGATGAACTTTACTTATAGAAAAGTCATCAACGATGAATTTTTTTCATAGAAAAGTCATCAACGATGAACTTTTCTTATAGAAAAGTCATCAACGATGGACTTTTCTTATAGAAAAGTCATCAACGATGAACTTTTCTTATAGAAAAGTCATCAACGATGAACTTTTCTTATAGAAGTCATCAATGATGTACTTTTCTTATAGATAGGTCATCAACGATGAACTTTTCTTATAGAAAAGTCATCAACGATGAACTCTTCTTATAGAAAAGTCATCAACGATGAACTTTTCTTATAGAAAAGTCATCAACGATGAACTTTTCTAATAGAAAAGTCATCAACGATGAACTTTTCTAATAGAAAAGTCATCAACGATGAACTTTTCTTATAGAAAAGTCATCAACGATGAACTTTTCTTATAGAAAAGTCATCAACGATGAACTTTTCTTATAGAAAAGTCATCAACGATGAACTTTTCTTATAGAAAAGTCATCAACGATGAACTTTTCTTATAGAAAAGTCATCAACGATGAACTTTTCTTATAGAAAAGTCATCAACGATGAACTTTTCTTATAGAAAAGTCATCAACGATGAACTTTTTTATAGAAAAGTCATCAACGATGAACTTTTCTTATAGATAGGTCATCAACGATGAATTTTTTTTAAAGAAAAGTCATCAACGATGAACTTTTCTTATAGATAGGTCATCAACGATGAACTTTTCTTATAGAAAAGTCATCAACGATGAACTTTTCTTATAGAAAAGTCATCAACGATGAACTTTTCTTATAGAAAAGTCATCAACGATGAACTTTTTTATAGAAAAGTCATCAACGATGAACTTTTCTTATAGATAGGTCATCAACGATGAATTTTTTTTAAAGAAAAGTCATCAACGATGAACTTTTCTTATAGATAGGTCATCAACGATGAACTTTTCTTATAGAAAAGTCATCAACGACGAACTTTTCTTGTAGAAAAGTCATCAAAGATGAACTTTTCTTATAGACAAGTCATCAACGATGAACTTTTCTTATAGAAAAATCGTCAACGATGAACTTTTCTTATAGAAGAGTCATCAACGATGAACTTTTCTTATAGAAGATTCATCAACGATGAACTTTTCTTACAGAAAAGTCATTAACGAATTTTATAAAAGTCATCAACTATAATAAAATTGTGCAAAAAAATCATAAATTAATTATGAATTGATATTTTCCCTTGGTTTTCGCACTGTGGAGTAGAGCTGAAGATTGAAGTGTTGCGTTTGGAACTCCGCGGCAGAAAATGAGCGACATCTGCATATATTTCTCTGAAATCTAAAAATAACTTCAAATAATATCCAAATTGATAATAATAAGACGAAATTTGAGAACAAATTAAATATTTTTATTTCATGAGATAAATAAAAAAATCCATTTTGTCCTTACAAAAACGAACCTAATGTTTTAGCCATTACGTGTACATATGTTTGTGTATGTGAGAAACAAGTCACGCTAACCAAATTCCAGTTTTGCAAACCTCATGTTGGAGTGTAGCGACACAAGTAATTAAGGCCAACGCAAAAGAAATATAAATTGCGAGAAGTGGCTGTGAACGCAAATGGGATCATTGCATGTGAAATGTTTCTGGTGAACGTTTGGAATAAAGTTGTGCAATAATTCTAGACTGTTTCCCTGTAGTAAAGAAATTCTATCTGATATAGTATCTGGTCGAAGTTCTTTATGGCTTATGGGAATTTATCGTTGTGAACTGCATCGTGGCGTGTTCTGAAAGACTCTATAAAGAAACATGATTGGTAAATTAGAGGAACAGGATGAACGTCTTCCCATAGACAAATTACCTTACCAAATAAAACAACATCGTTTGATGAAACGGACCGTATGGCCACACCGGAAGAAAAGAAAAAATATCTTTATCTGAAACGAAAAAGGACGTAATAACAAAAGAATGAAATTCAGTTTTTGATAGATTTCGGTGCACTGTATCAAAATACACATCTTGACAAATTGTTAGCGACCTACTATCAAAAATGGCGAATTTATTAACGAAATTCCAAAGGGCCTAACAACAAATTATTTCTTATTTAATAGTTAAAAGTAAGTAGTAGTATCCTGAAATCCCCGCTTTTCTAACGACAACATTTGTCATTTGATTTAGTTTTATGCTTCTCCTGTAAAATTTTGAAATATGATGATAGTCCCTTTTTATACACTACACCACACTGTGGTCCTGGGTATTATGAGTTTGTGCATTTGTTTATAACAACCAAAGGGAGAAGAGATAGACCCATCGTTTATTTAACCGATCGACTTGGAATTACTTCCCGAGTTGATTTAACCATGTCAGTCCGTTCGTCTGTAGATTTTTTTTAGATTTAGATTTATTTATTTGTTATACCAGGCACAACAAGAGTATATCTTACTAGCGGACCCGGCGAACTTCGACTCGCCCCAATTTAACGCCTTCAGATAAACTCCAGAGTGATAATAAAACACAGATAGTTAAAATTTTAATGCGATTTGTTTAAAAGGAATCGAAATCAGTAGAGAGCGATGTGATAAACAACAAACAACGAAGACAGAAGACAGGCAACGTACAGATGACCGTGCGAAAAACAGGGAAATTCGAGATTAATTCCACAGACTTCCTACGATTGGTTTTGAGATTTATTGATTGTCATCGCAAAAGCCAATCGTACAGGGAACTGAATCCGCTTGAATTGGAATGAAAGATCAGTTGGAATAATCGGAATTCGTGGGATAATGACTTCCTCTCCTTTGAATTTTCCCTTGATGATCGTCGCCTGAATCACATTGTCCATCAGTTTCATAATGGACAACCGCGAACTATGCACAATTTCGGATGATTCAGATTCCGCAACATGATTATGATCGATTCCACCTTCAGCTGTAAATTATGCGGCGGAGCTCCTGGCACATCAAGCGAGTTCGATTTTACTTTGAATAATAAAATTCATGCTATTGACGTCCTTATTCTTCCCTGCTAATATTGCCCGTTCACTAATCTAATCGAGATTTGGAAACACTTTGGTGATGAGTTCCTCGTTCGACGATGTGAACTCGCAAAAATTTGCCGGGAACAATATCAATGCAGTGGAAACATCAACAGTAATTTGGCCATTACCAAGCGCCAACAGTTGTTTCGAGAATTCAAGAGCCGATGAGTCGTTCTGCAGCGCGACTCTCATGTTCGTGGTCAATTTCAACTTCTTGACATTCCGCCACAAAGACCACGATTTCAGGCATGCATTAATTTCATCGGCAGTAGATTTCGGGATGACGGGAAGCGTTTGACGAAAATCTCTGGAGAGCAATATCATAGACTCACCAAATTGTCTCACATCACGTCGTAAATACTTCATCGTTCGGTCAACTGCCTCCAGAGCTCGTTTATGCGCCATCGTGCATTCATCCGAAATTATGATTTTGCAATGCCCGCAATCCAATAAGATAACCTTCCTCTTATACTCAAACTTATTATCTGAAAAAATGTTCGAATTGATAAATATCGCGTTGAATTTTAATTGATCGTAATGCTTGTACCATTTGCCGATGTGATACGCGAAATCAGTGTAACAATACGCAAAACTCGAATGAATTGCAGCAAGAAAAATAGCACATACTCGTACATATGTTTAATAGAAAACTTTTTTGTTTAATAGAAAATTAATAAAAAAAAATTGGATTGAAAAAGAGAGCAGTAGATAGGAACAGTAGGAATCTCGCAAGAAATAGCAATTTTCGATTTTCCCAATTTTCCGACTTTTCCGGAGGGTTTTCCCAAAATTGTCTTTCGTAAAAACGTTCTCCAGGCAAATACGAACAACTGAAAAAAAATTGAGCCAAATCGGTCCAGCCGTTCTCAATTGATGAATTGCTATACATTTTTCACACCATTTATATATATATATATATATATATGTAAGTGTTAGTGCTGGTTTCATGAATGTATAGGTAACAGGTTTGATAATTCTTATTACTATTTTTACTAAAAGTCATAACATTACATTTATTTAAATAGATTAAATAGCTCATCTTTGAAAGTATTGGCATTGCTTATGCATTGTTGTGGGGGAGGTTATTCCAGAGACGTATACAGGGTATAAAGAAGTTTCTTTCAGATACTACAGAATCATATATCGGTAGAATTAGTTTCATTCCTCTATCTGAACGAACAAATGTTATGCGACTAAACAGGTATTCAGGCTCCTTTGTATAGATGATCTTGTGTAGAAGAGTCAAACATTTGACACAACAGATTATTAAAGGATATATTAAAAATTTTATTCGAGAATTCTGATGTGTTCAGAGCTTTTTTTGTTGAAAATGTATCTGGCTATATCTTTATAGGCTACATTTAAATTTCTTTTATCTTCAGCAGAACAGTTTGCAAAGACTTCGCATCCGTAAAGAAGAGTAGGTATCAGGTAAGATTTTGCTAACAGCATTTTTATCAGGAACGGTGTAGAATGTCGGACTGCCCATAGATTTCTTAACATACTATGAACCTTACCGACAGAGCAGTTTTTATGACTTGTCCAAGTAAGTGCAGAATTAAACATTAGACCTAAATTACATGCAGTACCCACACTGTCTATAATAGCGTTTCTAATTTTAACAGGGATTAAGACATAATCCATTTAATTGGCCCCAGTTATATATCAGATTCAGGTCTGTGTTAATATTTTATACGCAGGATTCAAGGTCATTTCGTTTGCTACACGTGTAAAGCTGCACATCACCTGCATACATTTGAACTTGGCAAGTTACAGGTACATCAGGCAGATCGTTTATGTATATGAAAAACAGTAAGGGTCCAAGTATTGATCCTTGTGGAACGCCCTTTTATACTTGTAAAATATCGGATCTTTGGTTATTAGCTACAACTAACTGTGATCGTACAGAGAGATATGATGAAATTAAATTGCAAGCAGTATTTGAAAACCGGAATAATTTTTTCACTTTTAATACCAAAATTCGGTGATTTACAGCATCGAATGGTTTGCTGTGATCCAGAAGAATTAGGAAGGACACTTTTGTCCTCCAGATGCTGTTATGCAGCTTCGTTTTCGCCGAAAACCAGATTATCTGTCCGATAAGAGCTTATGCTGGTACAGATAGTTGCTAATTTGGTCGACCATTATGCGTTCCAGTGCTTTCGATATGTACGACAGAATGACGATGGGACGATAGTCTTTGTTTTGTTTGGGCACATTGATAACTTTTGCTAGTTACCATTCACTAGGAAAAACTATCGTTGTAATCAAAGTGGATGTCATATTTATGGTCCGATTGTGATGAAATTTGGCACAGTGCTCTTTTTTTGGACTATCCCTATTTAAATTGGTCAAAATTGGTTTAGATTAAGATATAGCCCCCATATATATGTTACTCCCGATTTGACATTTAAGCGCTGTAGAAACTGTATTTTACATAAGGTTAGTACGAATTTTGAAAGAGAGAGTATTCTTATTATACGAATGAACACAGCCAAATTCACTGAAAATCGGTTTAGATTTAGATATAGCCCCCATATATATGTTACACCCGATTTGACATGTAAGTGCTGTAGAGACCGTATTTTACATCCGATCAGTACGAAATTCGACAGAGAGAGTTTTCTTGTTACGTGAATGAACACTACCAAATTCGGGAAAATCCGTTCAGATTTAGATATAGCCCCCATATATATGTTTTACCCGATTTGACATGTAAGCGCTGTAAAAACCGTATTTTATATCCGATAAGTACGAAATTCGGCAGAGAGAGGTTTCTTAATTTAGGAACTAATTCTTCTTATTGGGTTAATCGGTTGAGATTTAGATATAGCCACATATATATTCTACGTTCCTATGCAGTATTTGAAACAGTACTTAACATCTGATCTTTATGTTATTTGGCAGAATTTAGTTTTTTTTATCAAAGATGATGAAAATCTGTTTAGATTATGTATAGCCCCATCTTTTTGTTCCTTCCGATTCTTGATCTATGAAAGAATACTGTTTTAGATCTTGTTTATTATGATCAACTTCATCAACTCCTCCTTGGGATAAGCCTTGACGATGAGGTGGAGTTAAGTAATTTGTTAACTGAAAAGAAAGTAATTATTTTAAATTATTATCGCAATGTCCATTTCCGCATTGTGAGGGAGGTGTAGGGTATTATTTAGTTGGCCCCGCCCGACTTGGTCTTTGTTCGTTTCTGATGACTATATGTATATAGAAATCTACACTATTGTCAATTGCAATTCAAGAAATAGCAATTTAATTTCAAACCAGTCTAAATTCAAAATCGTTATTTGAAATTCAAAATGTTCTAATGAACTTCTAAAAACATCAATTAAATTTAAAATTTTAAAAACTCTTTTTAAAATGAGTTGAAATTCAAAATAATCTATTTTTAATTCAAAGAATTCCGATTATAAAGGGTGGGCCATTTAAAATTGTAAATTTGAATCGTCTATAAAAAAGTACTGATAATTTTTTCAAATTCCTGGTTTTATTGGAAAGGTTGAACTTTGTCATTTAATAATGGAACACAATATCATTCATATGACTACCACGACAGGCTCGGCAGTACCTCATACCTCATCCGATCAACCCAATTTTTCAGTACGTTTTCGATTGTTTCGGGTCGAATCTCTTCAAAGCCATCTTCGATTTCATGTTTCTTCAATTGTCTCTGGATGCTTTGCGTAACATTTATCATTAAAGGCTCCCCACAGAAAAAAAACCAAAGGGCTCAAATCACAAGTCAAAGTAAACGGTAGTTCAAATTTAAACATTTAAATGACCCACCCTATATATGTCTCTCAATACCCCAAAAGTCAAATCCCAACTAGATTGAGGAGCTAGAGGGTTAAAATTTTCAACAAAAATATTTACCATTAAATACTATTATAAGTCTCTGGATACACCGAAACTCAAAACCCAACGTAGATGCTATAAATAAGACAAAAGATAAAACGAATTTTTAGGTTAATTTCGTACTTTTCGAATTGGTGCTAAACCGAAAAATGGATTATAAGCTTTGACTTATTTCGGGCATTTAAGTTGAGTTTTCAATTTTGGTGTATTCAGATGCTTATAATAGAATTTTATGGCAAATATTTTTGTAGAACATTTTGAAAAACTTTCAAAACGCCGATACACATATCGTTATCAGAAACGAAAAAGGGCCTATCATTATATTTAGAAATTTTACAGGAGAAGCAAAATACTCAATAAAATGAAAAATGCTGTCGTTAGAAAAAGGGGGTTTTCAGAATAATATCTAAACATAGTGATGCATATATTAAATCACACAAATATAATGTAAAACGTTTTTGTGAAAATTGCCTGAAATAGGATTTTTTTAACTATGAGAAAAGGGATAATTTGTTATTAGGCCCTTTTGAATTTCATTAATCAATTCGCCATTTTTAATACTACGCCGCTAAAAATTTGTCGGAATGTGTATTTGGATACAGTGTACCGAAATCCATCAAAAACTGAATTGCCATTTTTCTTGTTGTTGCGCCCTTTTTTGTTTCTGATGATGATTTTCGAAAAGGTTTAATTTTGTTCCGCAGCGATTCCGAAAAATGGGTCTCGAGTTATGTTAAATAGTCGTATGTCGTTCAACCTATGTATTTTTGCATATAATGGATTATCGCGAGAACTGAAGTCAATTCAAGGAAACCATCTTTTAGGCTCAGAACTTTATTAACCCATGCATCCAAATCAACTGCAAAATCTTGCTAAACATTGTTTAGGTTGTGCTGTGCAATTTAGTACCCAAATCAAATCCTAATTCGAATGTGCCGCCAATTAACACTAGGGCAAAATTGTCCCTTTTCTTATCTTTTTTATAAGTCACAGAGCCCGTTTTGGCGAAAGTTTTCGTATACAAACCAAACCGTGATTCATTTCACACCTTTACGCAAAGAGTACTTCGCAATAAAATAGGGTTTCAACAAAAACTGTGCCTCAGACGCAAATAAATCCACGTATTATTTATACTTACGATCTTCGGTTCATGATTGTTGCTTCTGTACATTTGCCAAATCGATTATAGATTAGCAAAATATCCGATAAATAGCTTATTATTTCTGATTTCGTTTTTGCGATTAAAAAAACACAACAACAAGAAATCTGTTTATTTCGTTTTTAACAATTTGTTGATTTTCGTTTTATTCACGCGAATGCAGCGAAGAACAAGATAAACCATTCACAAATTCACTTTGTTTACCTTTTGTTGTTGTTCGTATTGTCGCAACTGTCAAATGTTAAGAGAGGGTAGTGGCCATATGGTTTGAAACTTGTTTCAACGCTAATGAAATACAATGAGAGCGGAAATGCGTCGGAACGGTAAGCGATGCAAATAAAATGAAATTTTTTAATAATACGTAGTGTTTAGGTTAGGTTAGGTTGAAAGGGACGCCCGTCAGAATACAACTGACGAGTTCACTCGGGGCCGACAATTCGGTCCATTGTGTTTCCCATTAGGTAGAAAGGAAGGATAGAAGAAATAATTGGAGGTTGACAGATTAGGAAGATGGAGAAAAGGTTTCGGAAGAGGGAGGGGCTATTTAGGAAGGGGAAGAAGAAGATCTAATTGTTCTCGTTTGTCCTCGTGGCTTTACTAAACCAGAGGGATTTGCTGATGAATTTGAGAAGGGATTTGAGCGGTGCATCTGCTAGATCGTCTAGGTTTACGAAGAGCCTGTGCCCTAAAAAGGCCAAACGGTACTCTTGCAGTCCTTTGCATGAACAAAGGACTGCAAGAGTCCTTTGTTCACTGCAATACGTAGTGTTTAAAAATAATTAATTTTAGTTTGTAGAATATGCTTGAGTATAGAAATATTTTTTGGGCTTTGTTTTTAAAAAAATCTGAAGTAAAACCAGTAAAAATGGCATTAAGTTCTGCCAGTCCAAATCGTATATGCAGGACTTCACGGAGTAAAAAAAATATTTTACTTTTTTTTATTTTGATCTCATATTTCAATGAAAAAAGTGTTTGATAACTTCAGAGTTATCTAAATGCCCAAAACATTGTTTGAAAGGTTTTTTTCCTCTGGGGTATTTCCAAATCCGGATACGCGGACCAAGACATCGAAAACTAATTATTCGTTGCTTTTGAGTGGAATTTGGAGTTTTTATTTCAGAAAAAACACAAATGTAGGTTTTCTGTACCATTTTAGTATAAAATATGATGTATTATTACTAATGTTTGGAGAAAATCATCCACAAATGCAACTTCTAATAGAAATTATGCTCTCTTTAGTTGTTTTGAACAATTCCTCCATGCATTGCCATGAGTTACATATCTGTGTTATTTTTGAAACAAAATAATCATTTCCCATTTCCAACACCGGCCATCAGATTTTGTGTGGCGTCTAGTTTTAATAATGGTACAGCGGACGTTGACGAATGGTCGGGGATATTAATTACCGATAAAATATAGTTAAGGTTTTCATTTTTAATGCATATTGTAATTTATTTTTAATTGGCCTGATGGCTTTTTATTACATGTTAAGGAGAATAAAAATGAAATGAAATGAAATGATTTTTTTAAAGTTTAAACGTCTTTTAAATCTGCAAAACTTTTTTAATCATAGTTTACCTTTTTGTGTAAGTTTTTACATGACTGCAGACAATAACGAAGGATTACTTTTGTTCCATATTTCTATTTGAATGGGCACTGCGTTGTATTCATCCTCAGAATCCGAAGATGATGAATACAAAATAAAATTGGATCTATTTAATGTTTAGAATAAACTTCACTGCAATTGTGTTCGTTCCGCCGTTCACAACTCGTTTATATTTTTCTTATTCTTCTTCACTATTTGACATTGCATTCCACAGAAAATGATAACAAAAAATTAAAATTGTCGATCGATTCCCTTGATCGATCCAAAGTCGTAACTGCGATGACTTTTTCGACACGAAAACGATTTCGTTAACGGATGCCATTATTAGGCCCCTGGAATGACCAATAGATATATTGGGTAGCTGCGAATAAAATAAGCAGTCGCGGACAAGCTCAGCGATTTCAAGAGGAGTCTCGGGGAGTCACTTCTGCTTTCTCACTAAATGCCCGAGTGCCAATGATCCTTGGAATGACGCGGTGAGTGGTTGGCGCAATTAAAAGACCGACCCTAAACCATGCAATGTTCGGCATCACCGGTTAGACATGCTCTAATAGCGTGGAAATCATATGATTTCCAAGTAAAAATGAATATGAATATTTCACTGGACTTGTTTTTTATTTAAAGTTATAAATTATATTATTGAGAATTAATTTCTTCACACACTGAAGAAGTATGTATTCCCATATCACTTGTTAAGCAGCTCTTAAATAATACTTAAACGTCTACACGTAATTTATGCACATATTCACACAAAACTAAATTAGAGCTTCATTTAATACCTGAAAAAAGTGTAGAGAAAAAAAATTGTATACAACTAAAATAAATAATTCTACTAAGCTATTGCCATCTTTTCGATAAAAACAACATCAAAACCATTCGTGGGTTCTTTTCATTCTTTTTCTTGATTCTCGCCGCCTGTTGAGGAAATCCCCAAATTCGCTTGCATTGGCCTGTCGTTCCATTAGTTGCGTTCTACGCTCCATAACAGTTACATGACGTTCCATTAGATTCGTCATTGTGGCTGTTACCCTTGATAAATGCTCTAATAATTTATTATGCTGCTCCATTTGATTTTGCAACGTGTATAGGGTGTGTTCAAAGAAACTATTTTGATCATTGCTATTACTATTATGCCCTGATTCCTCCATATCGGAGACTTCGAAAACTCTGCGGATATTTTTTTTACTATCTCGACAATCTTCTTCCAGAGGATTATTTTCAAAGACTGTTGCCGCTGCTTCTCCATTGTTGTCATCAGATCCGTGTTCATCGTGTGATATATTTACAACGGCCGTTGGATCATGATCAATTTCAGGTTCATCGTATTCTTCGTTATCGGCATTGGAATGTGAAGCGTAAATGGAATTGTTCAGAGCCTCCATGAGAATATCTTCTTCATTTTCAGAATCCGGTTTTCTTTTTCGCAAACCGTCTCCTGAATTTTTCTCATGCATACGTTTCTTAATACGTAATCGTACATCTGACCAGACCTAGAAATACAAAAGAAAATCAAATATTATTAATATGAACCAGACAACTTTATATCTGTGATTTTGTGGTATAGAACAGGGGGGATATATATACATAAAAAGTCATACATACCTTTTTCCACTCGGGTAGCGACCGCTGGGGTGGTCCTATAGCATTAAGTTTCACCACAATTTCTTTCCATTCGGCATCGGCTTTACTACGATCCTTACCCACACCATAACCCATTGCCGCGGCTGGATGACGGGACATCTCAAATTTCAATAATTTAAATTGTTCATCACTTGTTGTTTTCTTTTTAAAACCCGGCTGCTTTTCCTCTTCTTCCTGTGATAATATGGCAACAGCCATTGGTTCTTTGGACTCTTCTTGTGTTGATTCATGGACATTTTCCGATTCATGGTATTCATCTTCATTGTTAGCATAGGAATGTGAAGCATAGATCGAGTTAGAGTTATTGAGTGAATCCATGAGAAAATCTTCTTCTGATTCCGATTCAATTTTTCTTTTTCGATTTTTTCGAACTTTTCCCGAATATTCTTCACACAGGCGTTTCTTGATACGCAAGCGGACATCGGACCAGACCTACGGACATGAAATAAATGGAAATAAGGATAATTAAAAGACAGTTTTTATGTTTATGGTCGTCGATTTTAAACCCAACTGGTCATCTACTATAGAGCAGAGGACGCAACTGGCTATTCACTAAACTCAATCTCTGAGGTCTTCCCCTATACAAGTACTAGACTTGATATCTGAGGTCTTACTTCCTATACTAGACCTTTGAGAACTTCCTCTATACTAGAGACGACCTCTGAGGTTTTAATTTACACTAGGGACGACCTCTGAGGTTTTAATTTACACTAGAGACGACCTCTGAGATTTTGATTTATACTATAGACGACATTTACGGTCCTATTTATGCTAAACTAGACCTCTAAGGTCTTACTCAATGCAAGCCTTATTATTTGAGGGTTCCTCTTTACTAGACTCAACCTCTGGAGATCTTCCTCTGTACTAGACTCGACATCTGAAGTCTTCCTCTATACTAGACTCGACCTCTGATGTCTTTCTCTATACTAGACTCGACCTCTGAGGTCTTCCTCTATGCTAGACTCGACCTCCGAGGTCTGCCTCTATGCTAGACTCGACCTCTGAGATCTTCCTCTATGCTAGACTCGACCTCTGAGATCTTCCTCTATGCTAGACTCGACCTCTGAGGTCTTCATCTATACTAAACTCGAATGCTGAGGTCTTCCTCTATACTAGACTTGACCTCTGAGGTCTTCATCTATACTAAACTCGAATACTGAGGTCTTACCCTATACTAGGCTAAATCTCTGAGCCTTTGAGGTCTTCCTCTACACTATACTCGGCCTCTGAGGTCGTCCTCTATACTACAGCTCTGATGTCTTCCTCTATACTAGACTCGACCTCTGAGGTCTGTCTCTACAATATAGTCGTCCACTGAGGACTCGACCTTTGAGGTCTTCCTCTATGCTAGACTCGGCCTCCGAGGTCTTCCTCTATGCTAGACTCGACCTCCAAGGTCTTCCTCTATGCTAGACTCGACCTCTGAGGTCTTCCATTATGCTAGAATCGACCTCTGAGGTCTTCCTCTATGCTAGACTCGATCTCTGAGGCATTCCTCTATGCTAGACTCGACCTCTGAGGTGTTCCTCTATGCTAGACTCCACATCTGAGGTCTTCCTCTAAACTAGACTCGACCTCTAAGGTCTTCCTCTATACTAAACTCGAATACTGAGGTCTTACCCTATACTAGACTCAATCTCTGAGCCTTTGAGGTCTTCCTCTAAACTATACTAGACCTCTAAGGTCTTCCTCTATACTAGACTCGACCTCTGAGGCCTTTTTCTATACTAGACTCGACCTCTGAGGTCTTCCTTTATCCTAGACTCGACCTCTAAGGTATTCCTCTATACAAGACTTGACCTCGGAGGTATTCCTCTATACTAGACTCGACCTCTGAGTCTTCCTCTCTGAGTCTTCCTCTCTGAGAACTTCTTACTTTAAGGAGTTAAGGAAAAAGAATACTTGAATATTTCTTTGATAATTCCAATAAGAATTGCGATAGAACGAACTTTTTCGTTGGATAATTTTAAAGCTCCCAGCTAAATTTTCCTGGGAATTGCTAGACTATTTCGTGACAAACTACCAATCCAAACCCAACGAAACATAAGGCTGAGACTCCCATCTATCGCTTAATTCCTAAACTGTGAAGTCACTCGCATTCTACTGTCACGCCATTGCATTTACAAATTTCTATTTTCAAACCTACGAATCATTAAATTTATGTTGTGTGTATGCATGATGAATATAACTACTGTACTCAAACATGCCTCTGGGTTTTATCACGACTTGTTACTCGTTAAAGAAAATTAACGTTGAACAGAATTTCGTGACGTGACACAAAACGAAACGTGACTGCAGATGGATCCAAAACAGGCTGACAAACACGCACATCCAACCACTAGCACGCACACCATTGTCGCCGCCGCCGCCAACAACAACAGCAACCACCAACCACAACAATCAACAAATAACAACATCAGTTCTCGGGCAATACCAATTACAAATGCAAACCCTCTGTCCGTTCGTTCGTCCATTCCTACTTCTCTTACCTTTTTCCATTCGGTTATGGTTCTTTGTGGTGGCCCTATAGCATTAAGTTTCTCCACAATATCCCTCCATTCCCCATCAACTTTATTACGATCGGTTCCTGGTCCATAGCCTATAGCAGCATCGGGATGTTTCGACATCTCGTATTTCAAAACTTCAAACTGTTCATGTGATGTCTTTTTAAAGCTCCTGCAGTTGGTTTTGGAATAAAGATTTTGTTAATTTCTAAAGTTAAAAGTTATTTATTGCATTTTACCTTTTCATCATATTTTGTTTTTTCTTCTTTGTCTGCCAGATCTAATTGCTTATGTTTGAGAATAGTTGTTTATTTATTTTGTTTTGAAAACAGACCGACCCGAGTAAGTTTTGTAATTGTTTTTAGCAAAGCAACCCACGACGAATCACCACCACTTTTCAATGGAATAGTCACGCTCCATCAGATGTCGTGACTTCTCAATGTGCAGAGTTGTATTTTCTTGTTGGAAAAGTGATGCCACATCGTTGGGTGCAAGGTAGTGTTTCATACGGCGCTTTTTAACATAAGTAAACACGTTATGGGCGTTCAAGAAAACAAGCTGCGACAGTGTCATCTTTTTAGGTTCGTAATGCGATTTTCCAGCGGAAAAACTTAATTTGACTAAAAATAACACATAAGAGCAGTTTTTATAATATATTTATGGAGAAGAATATGTCACCAAGTTGAGTAGCAAATAAAGTGATTTATTAAGCGTTTTGAAAGTCAAGATTCACACGAGGCAACGAGTTGCTCGACGATTCTGCCTATCATAGGAGATAGTCGCAGAAGGAATAGAAAGATAAATCTCTCTCTCATCCTCTCTCTCATATGATGGGCAGAATCGTCGAGCAACTCGTTACCTCGTGTGAATCATGACTAAATGAAGTTTTTGTTCGGATTTCGTTTACTTTTTTCTACGATTTTCTCACGAAGGCCTGAGTCAGCACCGACCTTTGAGGTTGATATTACGTGGTTTTGAGCGAATTTAAAAATGGCAAAAAATAAAGATCTAGTTGCGAGGTGCCGCTTTCTGACTACTTTTATGGATAGAGGACCTTAGAATACGAAATAAAGTTAAGGAGCATGCTATCGATATCCCGCTCAGTTATCAAACGTTAAAGTTTGAAAACATCGAAAACATATTGAATTTTTTGTGAAATAAGCAGAATATAAAAAACGAAAAAATACAAATAAAATTTTTCAATAAATACCATTGTCATCGAATTTGGAAAAAATTATATTTTAATTTTCTATTATTTTGAGCTCAACGAAAAAAATGGGCAAATATATCAGACAGCTTATCGAAACGCTCAAAAAAATCCATTGTACATATGTAATTATGAATTTAATTTGGAAAAAATACACATTATTTTAATTGATAAATATGGATCTTATCGATTACCAAGGCAGTTATCGATTTTTGTTCCCTATTTTTTCTAATTTGTGACTTTGGGGCCATTGAAACGAAAACAATAAATTTTTCAAGTTTTAATCTACGATAACTATATTGTATAGAACAAAGTAAGAAGAATAATTACACCTCATGTTATCGATTTCTCGCTACTATGTTTTTTCGGCACGAAAAATTTTCGCAAAATGTTATTTCGAGTTGAAAAATGGAACGCTTTTTTACAAAGTTGCATTGCAATTTGGAAGTGTGTGTGTCAAAGTGTCACTTTTATATGTATGAATGTGTGTATATGCATGTGCATTTTTTCTTTTTGCTAACATTCTTGAAAAAAAAAAAACAAAAGATAAAATTCGAATCAATAAATAAATTGGAATAATGCCGACTTAGAAAATAGTCAATTTAAATTTTAGAAAGGAAATATTGTTGGAGATCATTGTGCTAATGTTATACATAAATTATTTATTTGTGTTGTTGCGGTGGCGATGTTTGTGAGACATTAAAAGTCAGGGTAGTACAATGTTATAAATAAAGAAATAATTTCCTACTGTTGAACGAATATAAAAAAATAAAATGATGTTTTGATTAATCGAAAAATATGTTTTATTATATTTAAATTTACATTATATTTGTTGACATATATAAATTATACTTCCATCCATAAACGGAATATCTTCTTCCAACTTCAATGGCTGGCAAGAACTAACTATGTATGTTTTTTTACAACCATTTCCAAATCGAGATCACAGGCACTTTCCAATTCCATTGTCCTACTGCTTTAGTAGCGTTAGCCGTCCATAATGTTTCTCCTGGCTTTTGCACACAATTGTTCTAAACATACAAACATAAATATACACAAACATAAATTACAAGACAAATTCCACATTATTACATTTGGTTACATGTCCTTTCAGTGTTTTGCACATTTTGTTTGCTTTTGTACTGCAATCCAATTGGAATTTCACTCTTCTGGTTTATTCCATAAACATAATTATTTTGCCTTTCACATCTTTGCATTTTTGTTCTTTATTTCGGAAGATAATTTAATTTATTATTCTTTATTAGGAAATTTTATTTCTAATCTTTACAACAGTTGATTTTCTTGCGAACAAAAATAAATATAACCAAATGGGGGTGCGACGGTGGCGGCATTAAATTTGTTGCGGCGTTCAATTTGTAACGGCGTTAAATTTGTGGTGGCGCAAAATGTTAATTTTTCGCGTTGAAATAAACGTAGTACCACAAACGAAAAAATTTCGCCGTTTTTTTTCGCGGATTTGTTTTCATATGGGATTTCACGCGAAAAATGAATATAGTACCACGCTTTAGTTATCGAGAATGGGACCTTAATGTTAAAATAAATTAAAAAAATTAGTATTTTTAAAATAAGCTCAATGTGAGAAATAAATCAGATATCGAAAATAAAAATCGATAAATGTTTTAGATATCGAAACTGAATTTTTTAACATTTTATTACTTAAAAAAAGGATAACATTTTTCAATTACTTTCTTCCTATTTTGAGGTGTTCTATCCAAATATGTGGGCAATGAGAGTCCTCGGATAACATACTCTCCCCCAGATGTGGTTAAAAATTCGGTTTGGAACCGATGGGGACCTCAGGACCCCGTCACCCACATAGTCAATATTAGGCGTGTTTTCGTTACACCATAAGTGCTTAATTTGTATGGGGAGCTAAGCACTTTTAAGCACTATTAGTTCCCGATGAAGTTTGGTGCTTGTGTTCCTGTCTTAAACGAGTAAGATGTTGCCAGATTGGGCACCCTATATTTAGCAATATGGCATCCCATTTTTGGAGAGATTTTATCAATTATTGTGAATTAACGGGAAGAAGAACATAAATGGGAAATTATTTTAATATTTGCAAAAAGAGTGTAAACAATTGAACATAGAATAGTAAATATATGTTTTATAAATACTTTTCACGAATTTTTTGTCTGTTTCGCACTGTTCTTTCTTCGCAACTCATGACGCCATTGCTACCAGATAGTGAAAATCCGCCACTTATTGCTTATGTGTCAGTTAGTGGAAGTCAGTTGTTTTCGTTGCAAAGTGCTAAACTAAAATTGCTAGCTTGTAACGAAAACATGCCTATTATATGCGAACGAAAGGAAATTTATTGTAGATGAATTTGCACATTTTTTGGAAAAATTAAAGTGAAATCGTGATCTCAGTATCCATCTTAAAGGTGGGTACTATTGTCATGGCCCTTTGGAGGAGGCCACTGTTTTCGGTGTGGAGTGAGTACTGACGGCGCTGGCTGTTGACAAATTTGCCCAGGCTTCGCTCAGTCTGTGGGGCGCGGTTCAATGTTAGCAACATCACTCCAAACAGTTGACAAAAAGAAAAAACTATAACCAGCTTTGATCTCTTTCAACACCGCAGAGAAAACTTCCAACCCAACCTTTTTACCTCCATTGCCGACCTTACCCAGTTCCGGTATCGCTTGTTCCGACGCAAAGGATGTTGTAGTGCGTCTGGAAGCCCTCCCCATCCATGGTATCCTATATCCGCGAGTTTTCTTGGATACCTTTTATGTTCCCCACCTGTTTTCTTCACTACTGGCCCTCACTTACCTTTGCCTATTTTGCTATCTTATATTTTCATTTTTTTCAGCTACAATTCCGGTTCATTTACTTGGCTTAGAGCCAATTGCCGACCTTACCCAGTTCCGGTATCGCTTGTTCCGACGCAAAGGATGTTGTAGTGCGTCTGGAAGCCCTCCCCATCCATGGTATCCTATATCCGCGAGTTTTCTTGGATACCCCTTATGTTCCCCACCTGTTTTCTTCACCACTGGCCCTCACTTACCTTTGCCTATTTTGCTATCTTATATTTTCATTTTTTTCAGCTACAATTCCGGTTCATTTACTTGGCTTAGAGCCAAGTAAATTCAAATTCAAATTCAAATTACATTTGGAACATATTAGAAGATAAGTATCATTCCAAACAGTTTAAATTTAAATGCAATTCAATTTTCCAAATTATGAGACTCTACAGTTTAATTTAAATTTTCAAAAATTAATCCTTCATTCCAAGTTAACTTTGTATAATTAATTATTATTTATTATTAATTCTTTCTTTGTTTTCTTTTCTTTTTCAGGTTTATTCTACTTTCAGTTTTCTTCTCTTTTTCAGGTACTTTCTGGAGCTGGATCTGGCGGGTTTGCGGTTTCCTTTCTTCGGCTTCTCTGCAACAGTGGCCCGGGGGAAACGTGTGGCTGCTGGTGTTCGTCTCGTGTGTTTGTGAAGGGTATATGTAGCGTAAGTATTGGTAAGTACAGTGTCGTATATGTAGTCATAAATTTTCATCAAATAAAAGATCCCTAACTATTTTCCAGGTTCAAAACTACCACCTGTGAGGCCTAAGGGATAACATTTAAGCCTAATAATTGGGGAGAGAAATGTCTCTGATTATCTCAAATCCTGAGGCCCTAGCCTGAGCTCAAACTATCCTACCTCTGGAGTACCACAAACAGGGTAAGTAATTACTAGTACAAATGGCTAAATGTTTTCCCCCCAAAATTAATAGAATATTGTTTCTTTTATTTTCAGAATCTGTCCGTCTGTCTGTCCTAAGTTCCTGTTTCTATGTATTTAGTTTTTCCCCTTCTTACAACACCTGGGTACGCAGCGGACGCATGCGCAGAAATCTGCTTCTCCAACGATGGATGCTGGATGGATGAGGTGGGATGCTGGCCTGTTGAATTTAATGTTATATTTAATGTTCTTTTGTTGCCTTTAACTTTGACTCTTTAATCTTATTTGCCTTTTTTTATTTTTAATAAAATGTTTTATTTTCCACTTCAGTTTTTGGCTTGCGGACTTTTTTCAAATGGATGTTGTTAGTCTTTACTATAATTCATTTTTATTGCGTGAATTCCTTTCACACTATTTAAAAACACAAAGGCACTTTCAAACTTCAGGCACTACTTTATGAAAAAGGAGACATTTTACACTTTTGGCACAGCGTTTTCAAAAGTTTTACGAGGTCCCACCTCCGCCTGTCAGCTCGTCCAAAAACAGAAAGAAAGCCTTTTCTGGAGGAAAAACCATTTTCCTGAGCTCCAGCCATTTTCGTCCTCCGGCCATTTTTCGGAAAACCCTTTTGTTGTTATTCAGCTGTTTCTTGCCGTCGACAGCTGTTTAACAGTTTGATTAGAACTGTATGGCGGAGCCCAGAGTTGTCTTTTCCTCCTTCCCGCCACTACCCGGTAGATGGCGCTTCACTGCCCATACGTACAACACACTATGTTTTTTCGGCACGAAAAAATTTCCCAAAATGTTATTTCGAGTTGCGAAATGGAACGCTTTTATACAAAGTCGCATTGCAATCATGATACAATAATAGAAGGTAAAATCACTTGCCCAACAACAAAACTCGGATACAACCCTGTGCCGTATTTTCGTACAATAACCTGTCAAAATAGGCAGCCGACTCGAACAGCTGACCGACAATTGGTTGTCAAATAATTTTTTTGTTTGAAATTTAATTTTATTTTAAAAAGATAATTTTTCTAATATTTCAAACTTACGTGGAATTAAACTATAATATAAATCTTGTGACTTTATTTTTATTCAGTATAACAAGTTTTCGCTTGTATAGGGATACACAAACAATGTAAGTTTGTTCTTTAAGAAACAATAAACTTAATATAATTTCCTCATTTTAATCTAGGAAGGGCAGACGTTTGGAATCTTTTGGATATATGATAAAGTGTCAATATCCGACATAGCAACCAAATGTTTTTGCTGGTATAGCATTGAGTGGAATTGATGATTGATACAATACTGCCCGATCGAACATTCCAACGATTTTACTTATTTGGAATCATTTTTTTAAAAGGATTGTCTCTTCTGAGCTTTTTCTTACCAATGGGTGGCGAGAGGCATTAGCTGAATGTGGCCAAACGTGTTACACATATCACCCATAACAGTAAAAAGGCAGAACAGGAAAAATAGAGCTGGGAATGCATAAAATGGAAGACGCCCGGCCTCTCGCGCAATGGAGTTAACTCAAAATGCCGACAACTAGAACCTTTATGGCAGACTGGGCCTCCTGATGACGTAGAATACTTTGGGTTGAGAGCTACTACTCATCAAGTAAAAACCAATTTTCAGGTTGTACTTATTTTCTATTTGAGAAATAAGTTTTTTATATTATTAATATATATGTATGTATACGAACCATTTATTAAAAAAATATGATGAACGAATAATGTAGAATGAATTAAGCATTGTTTTGTTCCTTTACAGTACATACAAATAATAAGAAGAATATAATAAGAATTGTCCGTTATTATTCAGTTTTATCAAAATGGGTGTTCTCTTCAGGTGATCCGCCTAGTTTACCATTTGGTCTACAAACAAAATCCTTAACTTTGGGACGATTTCAAGCCATATGAGTTCCAAGAACGTCCAATGCATATTGAAAAATTTGCTGTTTGATGTGGATTTTGGGCCGACGTCGTCATCAGTCCCTATTTCTTTGAAAGCGACTTTCACCACACATTATCCTCAACGGCGAGCGTGGTCGATGCTTACCAACTTCTTCTGAGCTGAATTGGATGATATGAACTCCAACATGTGGTTTTAACAGAAAGGCACTACGGCCACACAACTCATGGTCATCTTACGAGGAGGTGATGTTAATTTTCTTAAATGGCAGGTCTTTGAGAATAATCTACAAACCACAGCAGCCATCAAAGCGAACACAACCCTTGATATCAGTAAAATTCAGCTTGTTTCATGCGCCAGTCATGGAAAATTGGAAAAAGCCGTGGCGGAAATTTCTAAGAAATATTCCATTTATAATGACATCAATAGGTCTTTTAAACGAAATTAATAAAGTACACACATAAACACTTTGCTAATTTACATTTAACTAACTTGCGTAAATTTTATTTGTACACTAAATTTTTAAAACGATCACAACACAGTAAAATGTAAACAAACAATCAAACGTCATATATGAGTTTGACAGTTCATTGAGCTCTTAAAAAATGGCGAGAAAATCAGCTGTTCGCTGTACTCTACCTTGTTCAATATACCTTGATTGTAATTTGGAAGTGTGTGTGTCAGTGTCACTTTTATATGCATGTATGTGTATTTTTCCTTTTTGTTAACATTATTGAAAACAAACAAAAGATAAAATTCGAATCAATAAACAATTAATTGGAATAATGCCGACTTAGAAAATAGTTAATTTAAATGTCAGAAAGGAAATATTGTTGGAGATCATTGTGCTAATGTTATACATAATTATTTATTTTGTGTTGATGCGGTGGCGATGTTTGCGAGACATGAAAAGCCAGGGTAGTACAATGTTATAAATAACGAAATAATTTCCTACTGTTGTACGAATATAAATAAATAAAATGATGTTTTGATTAATCGAAAAATATGTTTTATTATTATATTTAAGGATTTACATTATATTTGTTGACATATATATTATAATTCCATCCATAAACGGAATATCTTCTTCCAACTTCTATGGCTGGCAAGAACTAACTAAGTATGTTTTTTACAACCATTTCCAAATCGAGATCACAGGCATTGTCCAATTCCATTGTCCTACTGCTTTAGTAGCGTTAGCCGTCCATAATGTTTCTCCTGGCTTTTGCACACAATTGTTCTTATTACAAGACAAATTCCACATAATTACATTTAGTTACATGTCCTTCCAGTGTTTTGCACACATTTTGTATGCAATCCAATTGTAATTTCGCTCTTCTGGTTTATTCCATAAACATAATTATTTTTCCTATCACATCTTTGCATTCTTTTTCTTTATTTCGGAAGATAATTTAATTTATTATTCTTTATTAGGAAATTTTATTTCTTATATTTATAACAGCTGAGTTTCTTGCGTACAAAAATAAATATAAACAAATGGGAGTGTGACGGTGGCGGCATTAAATTTGTTGCGGCGTTCAATTTGTAACGGCGTTAAATTTGTGGTGGCGCAAAATGTAACTTTTTCGCGTTGAAATAAACATAGTACCACAAACGAAAAAATTTCGCAGTTTTTTTCGCGACTTTGTTTTTATATGGGATTTCAACGCGAAAAATTAACATAGTACCACGCTTAAAGGTGGGTACTATGTTTTTTCGGCACGAAAAAATTTCGCAAAATGTTATTTCGAGTTGAAAAATGGAACGCTTTTTTACAAAGTCGCATGGCAATTTGGATGCGTGTGTGTCAAAATGTCACTTTTATATGTATGTATGTGTGTATATGCATTTTTTCTTTTTGCTAACATTCTTGAAAACAAAATTCGAATCAATAAACAATTGGAATAATGCCGACTTAGAAAATAGTTAATTTAAATGTCAGAAAGGAAATAGTGTT
The DNA here is from genome assembly GCA_963930755.1 of Eudasyphora cyanicolor. Lineage (NCBI taxonomy): Eukaryota > Metazoa > Arthropoda > Insecta > Diptera > Muscidae > Eudasyphora > Eudasyphora cyanicolor. Next base: position 49,439,724 of record OZ005737.1, on the reverse strand, counting down.
GGAGATCATTGTGCTAATGTTATACATAATTTATTAATTTTGTGTTCTTGCGGTGGCGATGTTTGTGAGACATGAAAAGTCAGGGTAGTACAATGTTATAAATAACGAAATAATTTCCTACTGTTGTACGAATATAAATAAATAAAATGATGTTTTGATTAAACGAAAAATATGTTTTATTATTATATTTAAGCATTTACATTATATTTGTTAACATATATAAATTATACTTCCATCCATAAACGGAATATCTTCTTCCAACTTCTATGGCTGGCAAGAATTAACTATGTATGTTCTTTACAACCAATTCCAAATCGAGATCACAGGCACTGCCCAATTCCGTTGTCCTACTGCTTTAGTAGCGTTAGCCGTCCATAATGTTTCTCCTGGCTTTTGCACACAATTGTTCTAAACATACAAACATAAATGTGCATATCTAATTACCAGACAAATTCCACATTATTACATTTAGTTACATGTCCTTCCAGTGTTTTGCACATTTTGTTTGCTTTTGTACTGCAATCCAATTGGAATTTCGCTCTTCTGGTTTATTAAATAAACATAATTATTTTTCCTATCACATCTTTGCATTCTTTTTCTTTATTTCGGAAGATAATTTAATTTATTATTCTTTATTAGGAAAATTTATTTCTAATATTTACAACATTTGAGTTTCTTGCGGACAAAAAAAAAAAATATAAACAAATGGGAGTATTACGGTGGCGGCATTAAATTTGTTGCGGCGTCAATTTGTAACGGCGTTAATTTTGTGGTGGCGCAAAATGTTACTTTTTCGCGTTGAAATAAACAGAGTACCACAAACGAAAAAATTTCGCAGTTTTTTTCGCGACTTTGTTTTTATATGGGATTTCAACGCGAAAAATGAACATAGTACCACGCTTATGGCACAAGGCCTATCGAAAATGTCACAGAGTGCAAAATCGTACAAGAATTTACGTTTTTGAAATCGAAAACGTTGTTAGCTTCTACAGAAAACGTAAGCCGAAAAATAAATTTCGGTTTAAAACGTTCACAAAATCTGAAGTAAAATTTGTGTTTTTAGTAATTTAAACTCCAGAAAAGTTAAAAAATCTACTAAAGAATAAGTAAGAAAAATATTTGAATTAATTTAAAGCAAAAAAAACTATTTTAAATACCTTTCGCACGAAAGTGTAAATACTTTTGGTCTTCGAAGTGCTACATCCACTTAAGTAACCATAAAACAAATAAAAAATAAGAGAAAATGCAACTATGTAACTAAAAAAAGAAACAACAAAAGAGATTCGATCAATGAAATGTAATTTTTTATTTTAATGTTAATTTTAATAATAATTATTGCTATTTATTTAAAGGGGCAAACACAGAAACATTAATCAAGCCAAGATTTTGGTTAATTTTATTTTTTTGGCTTGAATATGTTTTATTTATTTTTACTACCGCCAATCAGAATCTGGAGTCGAACCGATTTTGTTGACGGCGGTGGCTGAAACAGCTGTTTATGATTTATATGCTGCCATATTTTTAATAGTGTTTTTCTGTTTTTATTTTCTTTCGGTTTCATGAAAACGTATAAGAGCTGTAGAAGCAAAAGTAAAACGAAAAGGTACCAATTTCGTACAAAACCTCTGACATGCCTGTATATATGGATTTTGAATGTCATACGGGAACTCCTAAATTTGATAGGGATTGGGAAAACCCAACATTTTTTGAGATCGGGAATTTCAGATTGCCAGGATTTTTAAAACTCAATCCCGGGAAATCTCATTTTACGCCTTTACCTAATACGTACGTCAACGCACGACATACATATTGTCGAAAAGTAACGAAAATTTGATTAGGAGGAAGAGAAGATATATGGAGGAAGACACAATTTCGACTATGTATAAAATTCGTTTTTATTTTAAATATAATACATATATAAATTAATAAAGTTTTTAAAAATATTAGTACAAAGAACACACACGACACGACAAATTGTTTGTTTATATTAAAGAAAAGGCACTATTATTCGCAGTTAATAAAAAAATTATGTGATGTGGTGGCTAAGAAAACCTAAGCCCGGAAACGAGACGCCTTTTTGCTCTTATCAGCCTTTGCAGGTGGTGGTCCACCTCGACCGCCTTGCATGTGACGGTTATAGATGCTGAAATGATAAAAAAATATTGAAATATAAAAAGATTACACTTTATTTGCATTGCAACTCACATTTTATACGTTTCCGTTTTGAGATATTCAATCACATGACTGATACCCAATAGATATTGCTCGGCGATGGGTTGAACCCAGGGATTCTCTTCCATTTTCATTACCGATTTGCTGCCCAGCAAATCCAATTGTGCTACTTCAGGAGGCAAAATCTGCAAGCGATTGTGTTGTATATGGAGCTCACGTAGACGAGCCAATTCTCCAATTTCGCGGGGCAACTCCAACAGATCATTATCACGCAAACCCAATATTTGTAGATTCTTCAAATTCCCCAAACCCTGGGGAATATATTCGAAGTCATTGTCACCCAAGTAGAGAGCACGTAAGGTTTCCATCATAAAGAAATTTCCCGGAAGAACTTTCTCATTTAGATTGTTATAGGACAAATCTAGAACTTCCAGTACAGGAAATGCTCCGAAACCGCGAGGCAAAGTGTCCAAACGATTAATGGATACATTGAGTATGCGTAATTTGGGCATGGATGATAACGAAACGGGCAGTTCACGCAAGAAATTATTGGAAAGATTTAGAATTTCCAAATTCAATAGGTTGGCAATACCGGGATTGATAATACTGATGCGATTGTGACTTAGTGTCAGGCGTGTGATGTTGGACATATTAACTGGAAAAGAGAAATTTTATGAAATAGATAGATACGTATATTTGTGAATAATATAATCAGGAAGTATTGCCATTTTTTATTATAATGCCATTTTACATATGTACAAGGTGGCGCAAAAGTAATCCTCCTATCAGAAAATGCTATAAATTTGCTTGGCCCCTAATGTCAGTTCTGTTTTGACATTTGTGTAGTAAACACATGCGAAATACACGTTAATAAACAATGTTACGCTACACTACTCCAGAACGCGGAATATTGCTGACTATTTAGTTTTTCATTTTTTTTAAATTACAGCCAAAAAACATCGAAAGGTTACTTTTGCGCCACCTGTTATGTATATGAACAAAAAATTTAAAAACTTACCGCCTGACCCACGATGTCGCATGACTTCTATGTGTAAAACAACTGATTTGCGACCAACTAACAGGTATCAGACAGTTTGTCGTTTTGATGTCTTTTTGTAGGTCGCAATCAGCTGTTTTCGCATAGAAATCATGCGAAAGTTAACGTTCGACATCGTGGGTCATCGGGACCTCTAATTTTTTTCAGAAAAAATTAATTGTAGACAAATGCATTGTCACAATAATTTATTTAAATATAATTTAAATTTCGACAAAATAAATTTCGTCTAACGGGAATGTGGTATAGTTCCTGGTGAAAGAAACGTTTCTTTCATCCCTGTTCTGCATTTCGATAGCGGGTTGAAATGAAAATTGTGTATCATAAATCTCACCATATTTGCGGACTATAATTACAGATCATTTTGTGGTTTGAGATCAAAAAACAAATTTCTGACTATGAGTTAGGAATTTTTAATGTTAACCTATAAAATTTACTTTTGCCTTAAAACTTTATAAAATTTTCCTAAATGGAAAAATAAGATACAGGTATGATTTATTTTTGAAAAAATACATTTTAAAAATTTAAAAATTGAGAAAAATGCATTTTTGGATTTTAAGAAATTTTTGTATGCTGTTGAACGGTTGAACCGATTTTTAAAAATCGGTTCGTCGTTTGCGATTAATTGAAATGTGTATTCATTTTTATGTTTGTAAACTTTTTTTAAAAACATCTATTAAAAAAATAGCTAGCCCTTAAATTTTTTTTCAAATTGACACAGAATATGAACTTTACAAACTATCAAGAATTTGAATTTTATAAATTTGGTCGGCTACAACTGAATTTGGTCAGTTTTAGGGAAATTTCGGTCGGAAAAAAATTCGCTTGTGGCAACACTGGAACTGTCCACCTAACCCCGTCGTCTATGTGTTATCAACGCCTATCTACACACACTGTTCTCTGGAAGCTGAGGCCAGCGTCAGAGAAGTTTCGTGTGTTCGTGTATAAAGGTAAGTACACACGATTTGCAGATCGGACAACATTGTCAGAAAAATGGCGGAAAAATGCAACCCTGTGAATTTACAACCGTGTGAACATACAATTTTTGTTTTGCAACGTTAGCAGAAAAGTCATTGCGAGGTAATTTGCAGATTGTTATATGTGCGAAGTTTATGCATGTGACAACGGCGCCATTGCCAGAAAAACATTTTATTTGCAACACTGTCTAAAATGTTTTATTATTGGCAATCCTGCATATAAATATTTACAAAATATATGAAATTGTAATGTTTTCTTGCAATCGTCTGAACTGTCAATTCACCTTTGCCTAACAATCTGTCATTGTCCGTATATTTGCAGCACTTTAACATGGTTGATAACCTTTGCCAATCTGGCAATCGTCTATACTCAGCTTAAGTACATAAACAGCCGGCATGGTCGACCCACTACATCAATTCCACCTAAATAATCTTTGGTTGAAATTATGTTTTCTTGAAAACTTCTTCGAAATTACATTTATCTACAAAATCTACCAAAATTAAATTTCTCTAGAAAATTGTTTTTTTTTTAGAAAATTACAATGAAATTCATTTTTGTTTTACAAAATTTTGTTGAAATTGCATTTCTCTGAAAAATACCTTGGTTTCTCTAGAAAATTAATTTTTCATTTCGTTGAAATTGCATTTTCTAGGAAATTTCGTTAAATTTGCACTTTTTATACAAAACTTCTTCAAAATTCTTTTTTTAGAAAAGTCCTTTAAAATTGCGTTTTTTCAGGAAATGTTGTTGAAATTTAATTTTTCTACAAAATTGGCGAACATTTTCTGTGAAATTGCGAAGAAATAGCACTTTTTTTTTACAAAATTTCCGGTTGACACTCTTTAATGACCTCGGGTCAGGTCGTTTAATCTGTTCATAGATCTTCTTCAATCCCGTCGGTAACCTTTAATTCGTGGTCAACGACTTTTACTTAACCATAGATCTTTTATCCAAACATCGGTGATCATAATCTGGTGGCATTTAATCCGATAATTTATCCCGGTTTAAAGTCCATTGGACGAAATAAATCTCGATGGGCCGTTTAAAGGTCATTAACCGGAGTATGAGCCACTGACCGGATAAAAGGTCGTTGGCCATGATTAAGGTCAATAAAGGGATTGGACCACTTGCCGAATTAAAGGACGATGGTCCGACATTTGACCAGTTCCCGTATTAAAGGCCAATTACGCTAATTCATTTTCAACGAAATTTTCTAGAAAAAAATTTAAAAAAATTTTTTTTTAGTAATATTGCATCAAAACTAATGGTGTTTTCTTTTGTGCCAAAAAAATGCTACTTTTTTTATGCCTTTCGCCCCCAAAAATGCCTTTTTGTCTTCGATTGTAAAATAAATGCTGCACTGTGAAAGGGTTTCGTTTTCTTTTGTGAAAAATGTCGCACTTGCACGGGGCAAAAATTCCACATTTCAGCCCTGTATTTAATCGAAGGGGTGGACGCTGCCCTAAAAAACAGATGTTTTTTCGGCGTCGAGCGAATAGCCTAAATACCCGCGTGTGTCCGTGCGTGCTTTTTTATAATGAAGTTTGGTCAGATGCTTTATTTAGGCGGCGCCGTGGAGTATTCTTTGTTTTTAGTTTACTTGTAGTGAGTTAGAAGGCTGGTTTTTCGCATTTTTGTTATCGATTCTGACTATAAAAAATGCCGCAGTACAGGGGGGGCGTAGGCGACATTATTACTATGCTGCTCTCTGACAGGGCAACATCTTTTTTTGGAAAAGAAAACACCATAAATCTAACATTTTTAAATAAAAATTATTACTTTCTTGAATATTTAATGTATGTTCAGAGAAAGACGAATTTTAATAAACAATTTCAACAAAATAAAATTTTTGTAAAAAATTTCAAAAAATTTTTTCAGAAAAATTCAAATCTTAAGAGTTTTCCTATAATATACTTTAAATAACACAAAATTTTGACGGAATTAGCTGGGCTTGCCGACAATTCCGTATCAATACAATCACGTACAAATTTGTTATTTTTTCCCGGCTTAAAAGCACAATTTTTGTTTCTAAATTGAAAAAAAATAATTTTTTAAATTTGACTAAAGTGCAGTTTATGTGGGCATCACGAACATAAAAAAATTACCGTATATTGCTCAGTTAGGTCCAAAAGTTGCGAAAATAGTGATGTGTCAAATTTGGGATCTCGGACCCATAGGGCCCTCAGAACCCAAAAAATGGAACCAGTCCCCGACATAGTCAATATTATACTCAAACAATAGGTAATGTCTTGTAGAGCCTAAATACGAAAAAGTTATAAAAAGTGGATCCAATAGGCCCCCAGGGTTGGGGGATTTCGGCTCCAAAATCAGTATTATACTCAAACGAAGGGAAATGGAGAGCATACTCGCAATAAAAAAAAGTATCCGTTAGGCTCATTAAAATGGGGGCTCAGGTCCACAGAATCCATATTATACTCGATAATATTCTTAAGCAAAAACAACTTTTATAAAGCCCCAGTGACATCCAAAGAAAAGTATTTCATTTACAAAAACAAATACAATATTTTTAAAAATATCGCGCTGTATTCGCTTGAGGCGCTTACTTTTTCACCAAACATGTATTTGACAATTTTTTCCTTGAAATTATATTTCTTTACAACGAATTTAAACATTTATTCATTTAGAAAATCAAATGAATGAATCAAGAAGATTTATTGATTTTTGTCAAGAACCCGGCAAATTATATAATCCTCTATGCCCAAGACCTGAATTAGAGGAGGCCGACGATGACGTAGATCTGGAGGTTGAAGGAGTCTTTAATGTTGGCGTTGAGGAGGAGGGAGAAAACTGGGATGAAGCCGAAACAGAAATATACGAGTATATTGATATTCATTCTCATCCAAGTCCATGAGAGAGATGGGAGCTAACGTAAAAAAAGACTTCGAATTCAGTGAGTAGGAAAGCACACTTTTAAAGGCGATTTAAATTTGACTATCACCTCCAATCGGTAAATCCCTTTACTGGGCCCTTGCGCTCTACTGGATCCAAGTTTTTCCAATATTTCCTTTCGTTTGAGTATAATATTAATATTCTACAATTCGTCGGCTTAATGCTATTTTGTTCCATACGCCATTTTGTATGAACGGAGAAAAACGCATTTTATTGTTTGAGTAAAAACGGGACTGAAGAGTTACACACTTTTTATTTCATAGGGTTCCCAACAGTGTTTGTATGATTCTCATGCATTTCTATGCCATTACATCCAAAAATAAGCAAGTTATAAAAATTTTTGTTCTTGGCATTTTGGTCCATATCCACTTTTATTTTACTATTTTTTCGTATTTGTATTACATGGACCACAAAAAGGGTCGGTATGGATGGACACTAATTTACATATTGTGATCGAAAGAACGTAAAATACTGAGTGAAAAATATAGGGCTATAGAAAAATTGAGACATAGAACAAAAATATCGAAATTATTTCCCGTTACTTAGAGTAAAACAAATTTACCCTACCAATATCTCGAAAACTAGGCGAGATAGGAAAAAAAATGATTGCAGTTTCTGAAAGAGCATGCTTGGAACCTATATTATCAACTCCTAACTCAAAAAACACAAGAATGGCGTATGGACCAAAATAGCATTAAGCCGACGAATTGAGGCCCGATAGTATTGGACCTCAGGGGCTTACTGGATCCACTTTTTATATTTTTCCATACTTAGGCTATATTCGACATTTCCTTTCGTTTGAGTAAAACATTGGGTTTTGGGACCCAGGACCCCATTTTATTGAATCCTTGGGGACTATTGACTACAGTTTTTTATATTTTTACACCATATTTTGTCTCTATTCATAATTTCCTTTTGTTTGAGTATAATATTGACTATGTCGGGGACAGGCTCCATTTTTTGTGTCCTGAAGACCCAATGGGTCCGAGCCCCAAATTTTGTATTCCTGTGATAATTTAACTCGTATCTGTCAGCACGCACCGTAAATATCGCTCAAATTAATCTGAGCGATTAAATACAGCTTAAATTAATTTTGGTGATTTTGTTTCTACGAAGTATATTGAGATCATTGCTATGAACACTTTTCGCTCTTCCCTTTACGCTCTATTAGATATTTACTAAACACACTCTCTCATATTTTATAGGGGTACTAATTTGACAGTTCTTTTTCATCTGTTTTCTCTTGTTATGACGTTTGATTATAAAATTCAATTGAGCAACAAGTATGTATATGAAGTATTTTTTTGGGTACAAATACACAACAAATATAACAGATTTAATTGTTTTAGGGATTTTAGCAAAACTTGTGAACAAAATAACTTATTTTATTAACTGTGAGAAACTAATTTCAAAGTAATCTCAACAAATTCAGATACATAAATATGGGCTGGAGCAAGGTAAACATAATACATACACACATGCACGTACAGTGTGGGCTGTCAGAACTCATTCACTCACATTAGTGACGCAGACAGACAGACATACATTCATAATTATTTATTATTACTTCACAAAAACAGATGATCTCATGCACGTACATATTTTAATAAAATTGATGGCATTTTTATGCTTAAAACATTATATTCCATGAAATAGTGTTAAACACACTGAATAGGTGAAATATTTATTATTTTTTGTCACTATTTCTTACGCTAAAACATGGCAACACTTCTACACACCCACAATTTTTTGTTCGGTTATTTTGTTTCTAATTTCAGTTTAATATTCGGGCATAATATATATTTTTTGCATTACTATTTATAGTTTTTTTTACTTCTTTCACTTACACAATCCCGGTAACTCTTCAAAGGAGCTAATGCCTTTGTCCACCAAATCGAGTTCACGATTTTGTGTTTCACGCGCTTCATCCAAAACCTTCTTTGCTTTCGACATTTTCGCTTGTACTGGCAGACACGACTGACTCATATTGGTTCTTTTTTTGGTGAGCGGAGCGCAATGTTGTTTTATGAAATTTCCCTTTCTCTGCGTGTGATTTCTCTATTTTGGACAGACAGACAAACGTGCATACATATTTAAATACATTTAATTGTGGGCAAACAAATAGCACCACAACAAGTAATATACATTCTATTAGGGCATTTTCTTAATAGCATTCATATCTTTCGGCTTTATTATCTCATTGTTGCATGAGGAAAACTCTCTTTGAAATCACCCTATACAGCAGCGGTATCACTATTTGATGTGAGTGTTTGTTCCGTTACAGTGTTGCTAAGACGGTTACATTCCCCGAAAATTCGGTTTCCGTCGAATTCCGGTATGACGAATGTATATGTCCTTACCATTTGGTAAATCAAAAAATTCTTAACAGTATTTTGTTGAGTTGCAAGAAAACTTTAATTTGTGGTTGATTTAAATTGAGCTAAATTTAATATTTTAACCCATTCATATACACCTAGCAGTGTTTCATGTTACTGATGCCATATGACATCGGGCAGCCACGCCCAAACCGTAAAAAATCTCAACGGAATCGAACTTGGGACCCATTTTTTACCCACTATATACTGTTTTGGCCATGAATGAGTTGAGTAGAGGAATTAACAATTTCAAGTTAATTTCTATACATTTTGATATAATAACTCTCATTCGTAGTCATACAAATTAAAAGTCTAACATTACTTAATCGCCCTTATTCCAGTTGGCGTCGTCGAAGTCGATTCTTAGTCGAAACGTTTCTTAAAAAAAATTCCAGAGTCCATATTGCCTTAGGAAAATTGATTTGTCAAAGAAGACTCCCAATTATTGTAAAACTTCCAGAAGAACATTTTCCTAAGGAAATGTTATCTGACACATTTTTTTCTAAGGAGACCACGTGCGGAAATTTAGGAGACCACTTACTCCTAAAGGAAAGTTGTCAGATAACATCGTTTCCTTAAGAGATTTTCTCAGAGACTACCTTTTCATAAGGAAAACTTGTCGGAGACAAGGGTTTGTAAAGAAAATTTTATAAGAGACTTCGATCTTCTTTTCCTAAGAAAAAGTAGGTGGATACCACATTATCATATGAAATATTATTAGGTATTTTTCCTAAGGAAAAGCTTCCAGAATATACATTTTTCTACCACAAAGAAACAGACCACATTAGCCTAAGAAATTATGACAGTAACACTTTTCCTAAGATCACATTCTCCTGGGACTAATTCCCTAAGAATTAAATTTTTTCATAAACTAACACCTTTTAATTTAATCCCGCGCCTTTGTTGGTGAATTTATTTATAATGAGTACACTAAAGCTGAATTTTCTGGCGTTGACACTTTATGTATATAGAATGGTCGGCGAGTTTTTGACTATACTAACAAATCAAATTTCCCTTGTTCATATTGACCCTTCTAACTCACAATCCAGTTGGATGTCGTCGAGAAAACCGACACCTTAATCACCCTCACCTGGAATACAAATGAACCATCCGATTCGGCAGACATTCTCGAGATGTGCAGAGTTTGCAATCCTGTGGTGTGGTGAACAACAACATAAGCGATCCATCATGAGCCAATTAATACAGGTTCAGCTAACTGCCTAACTAGGCATAAGCGGTGCTTTAAGGACTAAAGCGACATATTGATTACAAATTGGAAACATTGCTAATTAAAAATAATGTACTTCCTGGAAAACTGCTTTCTCTAAACTGTGCGCCTTAAAAGTTCTCATTAAAAACAAAAACGCCCGTATTGACATCACTCATTAGAACGAACAACTAAAGGTAAAGCTGAGTGTAGACGATTGCCAGATCGCAAACGTTATCAACCCTGTTAACGTGCTACAAATATACGGACAATGACAGATTGTTAGGCAAAGGTGAATTGACAGTTCAAACGATTGCAAGAAACTCTTACAATTTCATATATTTACAATATACATATTTTGTAAATATTTATATGCAGGATTGCTAATAAAAATATTTTATAGACAGTGTTGCCAATAAAATGTTTTTCTGATAATGGCGCCGTTGTCACATGCATAAACTTCGCACATCTAACAATCTGCAAATTATCTCGCAATGACTTTTCTGCTAATGTTGCAGAACAAATATTGTATGTTGTAAATTCACAGGGTTCCATTTTTCCGTCATTTTTCTGACAATATTGCCCGTTCTGGCAATCGTGTACTTAACTTTAATAACTTTTCCCTAAATACTGTTATCGCGGTTTAAACAAAAACGCCCGCACTCATTACAACTAACATCTGTTATTTGTTTACAACAAATTTCGTGCACACCAACAAGCAAACAACAACTACTAGCCACCGTATGATAAAAGTGAAAGAAAAAATTTGAAAACCTCTTGAATGCTATACGCAAATGGTCAAAATGTAGAGGAAATTTCAAGTGTAAAAAGACAGTCCATTGAAGATAGAATAAAATGTAAAATATTTAGCAGGTACGAGTATGTATGTAAATATGTATGTATGCATGATTGTCCAAAATAGAATAATCAACAAAAATAAGTCATATTGCATGTGTGTCAAGATCCATCTTTTTGGTGTTTCTGGTTTTATTTTTTGCATTTGAAAATTACACAATTTCCTCTGATTAGTAGGGCAATTGGATTATTACTTTAACCGCTATATTTCACCGCCAAACGATTGTGATTTATAATTATTGTCAAAGGAAACACTTTTTTTACAATAGGTATCCAATTTTCTTATTTATCTTGTTATTTTATTATGTTCCACTTTTCCCCCGAGTTATGTGTCTTTATTTTTATGATCACGTCACTTGATTTTAACGTCCTCGCGCTTTGGCAAATTCACGCACACTGCAGATTTAGAATCCGTTGGTGGCTGCTGCTCTGACTGGCGGCTGCAATGATATCAAAAAGTTGTTGTTTTACTTATAAAAATAGCTGCCACCCCATATACGTCACATAATCAAGTACAACTGTCTGTCTGTCCGAAAACGAGATGTCGATACGATTTAATGTTTTTTATTTGTTTATAAAATGTAGTTGACGTTGCCGCCTCACATTACCATTTCTTGCCCCACACTTCCACCCAACACAAGGCACCGACGCCACCTCATCCGCGAATTGTGTCCGTTGTGTGATTTGTTTGCAATGAAAAGGTATTTGTTTTCATCATCGCGATCGTAATCATCTCTGATAATGATCGATTTTCAGTACTTACATATCTGCCTGCACAAGTGGTTTTTTGGTTTTTTGCTGCAGCAATTGTTGTTGTTGCTTGTTCCTCTGCTGCTGCGGCTCAAAAAGGCAATTCGAAGTTGTTGTTGTTTTCCAAGAGAAACCACAATTACACTCAAAGAATTATGTTGATTAAACCAGCAACAAAGTTTTTCGTTACAACAAATGTTGGCTGTTGAAAAGGGAAAACAGACTTGTGAGTTTTTTTTAGCATAATTACGTTTGTTATTGTTATACTTCTTATAGTGTGCGTAACTTGCCTTTGTGCATTTGTTTGTTACAACCAAAAAGGAGAAGAGATAGATCCATTGTTTATTATACCGATCGACTTGTAATCATGATTAGTGCACCATGTCCGTCTGTCTGTAGATGTATTCTTGTAATCAATCGCAATCATGGTCCGATCTCAACGAAACTTTGCATATATCTTTCGTTAGGCCCAAGGACGATCCCTATTGAATTTGGTTAAAATCGGTTCAGATTTAGATATAGCCCCCGATTTTACATGTAAGCGCTGTAGAAACTGTATTTTAGGCGTGTTTTCGTTACACCATAAGTGCTTAATTTGTATGGGGAGCTAAGCACTTTTAAGAACTATTAGTTCCCGATGAAGTTTGGTGCTTGTGTTCATGTCTTAATCGAGTATGATGTTGCCAGATTGGGCACCCTATATTTAGCAATATGGCATCCCATTTTTGGAGAGATTGTGAATTAACGGGAAGAAGAAGAACAAAAATGAGAAATTATTTTAATATTTGCAAAAAGAGTGTAAACAATTGAACATAGAATAGTAAATATATGTTTTATAAATACTTTTCACGAATTTTTTGTCTGTTTCGCACTGTTCTTTCTTCGCAACTCATGACACCATTGCTACCAGATAGTGAAAATCCGCCACTTATTGCTTATGTGCCAGTTAGTGGAAGTCGGTTGTTTTCGTTGCAAAGTGCTAAACTAAAAGTGCTAGCTTGTAACGAAAACATGCCTTTTATATCCGATCAGTTCGAAATTCGGCAGAAAGAGGTATCTTATTACATGAAGGAATACTACCAAATTCGAAGAAAATCGGTTCAGATATCGATATAGCCCCCATATATCGTCGCTTGGATGACAAACCGACGTAACTGACCATTTTTCAGAAATTGAGTTAAGGGCACCATTCGATTTGTCTAGTCAAAGTACAACGTGTGTATACATTTTGTGCATATATATATAACAGTTTTCTCAAAAAACGGTAAATGATTTTAGACGTATCTGACACAATGCCAAAAAATGTTTTCACCAAGAGACATAAGTCACTTAACATTTCGTTTTACCGAAATGTTTGTTCATTATTGCAAAAAATTATGGAGTACTTGCTGGACCCAGCCCACTCCTTGTCCAGTTTTGGACCGATTGAGGTCGAAACGGGATCACGGTCCAGTCCCAATCATCAGATAACGACAGTAGGAATCTCGATAATCCATTCGTAGGTAGGAACAGTAGGAATCACTAAGAAAATAATAACTCCAAACTCAATAAATAACTAATATAGCCTATGTCACCCGCTAGGATAATCTGAAGATCCCTGAAAACTTCATCAATATCAGTCCAGCTATTTTGGAGTCCATACGTAACAACAAACACATCCATTTATATACATATATAGATTACGTATACCAATGATTAAAAAATAAATTATTAGGATGAATATAAAAGTATAATTAATTATATCCCGATTATATATGTATATATAAGTAAACGTGATGTATATTCGACTGAGAGATGGATTTCCGTCTCTTGGAATGGCATTTTAATATCCAAACGAATAGAGTGCCCATTTGAAAACAATGTAATAACAATAACGCATATTTTTTAAGATACCACGGGAACATAAAATGCCAAGTATTTATATAAACTGGAATTAAGTGATGGGGGAGAAGGAACATTGTCTTAAAAACGGAACATCTGTTCTCCTGAACAATTTTGAAAATGTGAGTTCCGTCAGTTGGCCATACAAGCGACGATATAAACAACAATCCATCCCCAAGCAAATTCCATCTCCCATTTGTAGAAAATGTTATATTCAAAAACTATTTGAAATTAGTTTCAGGATTTTTTGGCCGATATAAACAACAATCCATCCCCATGCAAATTCCAGCTCCCATTTGTAGAAAATGTTATATTCAAAAACTATTTGAAATTAGTTTCAGGATTTTTTGGCCTTTCTTTACATATTTACATCAAAACAAAGAAATATAACTACGAATATCGGTGTCTTGTCATGAGCAAAACGAAGGAGATTCAGCGTATATCGCAAACACATACATCTTAAAGAAATGTGGTGATGTTCACATCTCCAGTCAACGAAAACCAATATTCCGATTGCCCCCATAAAATCAGCCTATTGAAATAGAGTAATTGGAATTCTTCGATTTTTTAAATTTAAAACCAGTAAGGAAAGGCTAAAGTCGGGCGGGGCCGACTATATAATACCCTACACCACTCTCGTAATATTGAATAACTCTGATATATAAATTTTGTAATTCATGTATAAATTGTTTACATAAATTTACTTTTGGGACATTTTATACTTAAATAATACCCTGTACCACAGTGTGGTGTAGGGTATAAAAACGATTGGATCTAAAGAGCCAAATCGGATGAAACATATATATGGGAGCTATAGCTAAATCTTTACCGATTTTCTTCAAATTCGGTAGTGTTGGTTCATTGATCAAGAAACTCTACCATTCTAAATTGCATGTAAAATACAGCTTCTACAGGACTAAAGAGCCAAATCGGACGAAACTTATATATGGGAGCTATAGCTAAATCTTAACCGATTTTCTCCAAATTCGGTAGTGTTGGTTCATGGATCAAGAAACTCTACCATTCTAAATTTCAAATCGATTGGATGTAAAATACAGCTTCTATAGAACTAAAGGGCCAAATCGGACGAAACATATATATGGGAACTATAACTAAATCTTAACCGATTTTTTTCAAATTCAGTAGTGTTGGTTCATGGATCAATAAATTCTACCATTCTAAATTTCAAAATGATTGGATGTAAAATACAGGACGGACGGACGGACGGACATGGTTAAATCGACTCAGCTAGTGATTCTGAGTCGATCGGTATACTTTAAGGTGGGTCTAGCTGTGTTATTTTCAGGTGTTACAAACATCTGCCGTGAAACAAACTTATAATACCCTGTACCACAGGTGTAGGGTATAAAAATGTACCGATATTGCCCATTTTCAATCCCTGCAGCTATAAGAAGTATCTATACTAAATTACAGTAATTTAGCTCAATTATTATAGACTGTAGCGTTATTACAACAGACGGACGGACGGACGGATGGAGGGAGGGACAGAAGGCTATATGAAAACAGGGACGTATGACGACGGTTGTTCCTGCGATGGGCAGGGGGTACAAATGGACTCAAGCTTCAGTAGCATCAGTTATAATTTTTGGTTTCTATGGCATTAAGCAGTGAAGTCGGGTGGGAGCTATATCAAAAACCAGTATAGAAGCTAAAATATAGCTTCTATAGAACTAAAGGGCCAAATCAGACGAAACATATATATGGGAGCTATAGCTAAATCTTAACCGATTTTCTTCAAATTCGGCAATGTTGGTTCATGGATCAAGAAACTCTACCATTCTAAATTTCAAAACGATTGGATGTATAATACAGCTTCTATAGAACTAAAGGGTCAAATCGGACGAAACATATATATGGGAGCTATAGCTAAATCTTAACCGATTTTCTTCAAATTCGGTAGTGTTGGTTCATGGATCAAGAAACTCTACCATTCTAAATTTCAAAATGATTAGATGTAAAATACAGCTTCTTCAGGACTAAAGAGCAAAATCGGACGAAACATATATATGGGAGCTATAGCTAAATCTTAACCGATTTTCTTCAAATTCGGCAATGTTGGTTCATGGGTCAAGAAACTCTACCATTCTAAATTTCAAAACGATTGGATGTAAAATACGGCTTCTATAGGACTAAAGGGCCAAATCGGACGAAAGATATATATGGGAGATATATCTAAATCTGAACCGATTTTCTTCAAATTCGGTAGTGTTGGTTCATGAATCAAGAAACTCTACCATTCTAAATTTCAAAATGATTGGATGTAAAATACAGCTTCTTCAGGACTAAAGAGCAAAATCGCACGAAACATATATATGGGAGCTATAGCTAAATCTTAACCGATTTTCTTCAAATTCGGCAATGTTGGTTCATGGATCAAGAAACTGTACCATTCTAAATTTCAAAACGATTGGATGTAAAATACAGCTTCTATAGGACTAAAGGGCCAAATCGGACGAAACATATATGAGAGCTATAGGTAAATCCAAATTCAATAGCGATCTTAACAGGTGCGAAATACTCTAAAGTGCAAAATTTCAGAACGATCGGAGTAAAATTGCGACCTGTAGTCGACGAACAACTTTACATGGACAGACGGACGGACGGACAGACATGCTTAAATCGAGTCAGCTAGTGATTCTGAGTCGATCGGTATACTTTAAGGTGGGTCTAGCTGTGTTATTTTCAGGTGTTACAAACATCTGCCGTGAAACAAACTTATAATACCCTGTACCACAGTGTGGTGTAGGGTATAAAAAATTGTTCATGCAAGCTTTTAACCATTCGAAGTATATGGTATACAAAAGTGTACCATCACAACGTATCATTCCTAGTCACTGTAACGCTCTATGTTCAGATTATAAATTCGAAATTAATAATTTAATATATGCCAAGAAATGTATCACATATTCAAAATATCGGAACATGTAAATGTTTGTAAATCTCTTTCGCTTTAACTAGTGTTCATTTTATTTAACACTAGTTATAACCCGGTGCGCTTCGCAGACCCATCCCTTATTTATTTTTGTTTAGGGTACCGTAAAATATTTAAATTTTTTTCATTCAAATACACATGATTATTTCATATGACGAAAATTAAGTAAATTCGGATCTTTTTCTACACAAAATACGAAAAATCCCCTACAATTTCTTATATATATTCCAAAAGTTATATTGTTACAGTATTTATCCCTTTTCCGTAATGTGCCTCTAAATGTCATCAAACCACAACTGTACACCATTTAATCGTTTTTGCATCACAGTGCCACTATAAGTATGTATTAAGAGAAAAACATACTGTATATTCACATTTAACACTTTTTGCCATATGGTACCATATTTTACCATTTTTTCACTACGGTACCATATTTAACCCTTTTTGCCCCACTGCACAAATTTATTTTTTTTCCCCACTGTACCATATTTAACACTTTTTGCCCCACTGTACTATATTAAGCACGGCTTTTTCCAACTGCACAATATTTTATTTTTCCATCACTGTACCATACTTAACCATATTTAACCCATACTGCCCCACAATATTAAACACATTTTTGTCCCACTGTGCCATATTTAACACATTTTTGTCCCACTGCACAAATTTAAAATATTTCCCCAACTGTACCATATTTAACCCTTTTTTCCCGACTGTGCCATATTTAACACATTCTTGACCCACTGCACAAATTTTAATTTTTTCCCCCCCTGTACCATATTTAGTAGTTTTTGCCCCTCTGTACCATATCCAACATAGTTTTGTCCCACTGCACAATATTAATCATTTTTCCACTATTTTTGCCTAAACAACTCAAGCCAAATTAGACGATTCGAGCTCTTAACATTTGGACTTAGGTTTGGTGTCTTTTTCTCCCAATGTGCGCGTAATTTTTTTAATTTCAAAAAATTGTGATTCATACCGAATCTTCGCCCTAGACGCTACACTCGCACGAAATGTTGCAATTCTAGCTCTAGCCGTTTGGATTTGGCTGAGATACCATATTTTTTCTTTTTTGACCCATTGTGCGCCCAAAATTTCGAAAAACCCTTCCATATTGCACGTCTATATAGCAAGGACTACCATCTTACCAAAGATGGTAGTGGGCGGTGATCAGTCGTAACTGACATTAATTATATTTTTTTTCCCACAAAGTGACGTATCTGCATTGTTTATGAAAAACATGCATTATAATTAATTTTTTTTATTTTTTTGTTAATAATATTGAAAAAGATGGAGTAAAGTACATAATGAGAAAAGCAAACTGGAAATATAATAAATATTACGTCGTGGGGAAGAAGGAACATTGTCTCAAAAACAGAAAAACTGCTCTCCTGAACAATTTTGAAAATGTCAGTTACTGCAGTTGGTCATCCAAGCGACGATATATGTTAAGCTGAGTATAGACGATTGCCAGATCGGCAAACGTTATCAACCCTGTTAAAGTGCTGCAAATATACGGACAATGACAGATTGTTAGGCAAAGGTGAATTGACAGTTCAGACGATTGCAAGAAAACATTACAATTTCATATATTTACAATATATTTTGTAAATATTTATATGCAGGATTTCCAATAAAAATACATTATAGACAGTGTTGCATATAAAATGTTTTTCTGGCAATGGCGTGGCAAATGGCCGTTGTCATATGCATAAACTTTGCACTTATAACAATCGGCAATGACTTTTCTGCTAATGTTGCAAAACAAAAAATGTGTGTTCACACGGTTGTAAATTCACAGGGTTGCATTTTTTCGCAATTTTTCTGGCAATGTTGTCTGATCTGCAAATCGTGTGTACTTACCTTTAGCCCCGATTTGACATCTAAGCGCTGTAGAAACTGTATTTTATATCCGAGTACGAAATTCGATAGAAAGAGGTTTCTATTTTACATGAATGAGCATTCAGAGAAAATCGATTCAGATTTATATATAACCTCCATATATACATATGTTCCTCCTGATTTGGCTACAAAGCGCTATAGAAATTGTACTTTACTTCCGATCATTACAAAATTCTCCAGAAAGATGTTTCTCAATTTAGGAACGAATATTGCTTAATTTAGCGATTATCGGTTCAGTATTAGATATATCCACATGTATATGTTCTTACCCATTTACCAATTATTCCAAATTATTATCGCAATGACCCTTGTCGCATTGTTAGGGAGGTGTAGGGTATTATATAGTCGGCCCCGCCCGACTTTCTGCCTTTCCTTACTGGTTTGATATAGCTCTAGGGTTGACAAGTGGTGAAATTTAAATTACTGGACAATTACCAAAAATATCCTGGGTTTTAAAAAATCCTGAACAAAAAAAAAAAAATAACACTAGTTTACAAAATTTATGTCGAAGGGCGTGCATAACATTTTTTGATGTAATATGGTGTCCTAACAACGAAAAAATATTTAAAACATTAGTGTTTGCTAACCTTTTTCCGAAAACTGCCGTTTTAACTAATATGTATCTAATTATTAAATAGCAAATATTAATTGATGATGAGTGTTACTATGATCATCTCTCGTTAATTTTCCAACATTACAATACTTCGATAGGACAACAAGCTTATTTGCGAATATAAGCGATGAAAATAAGTCAAATTTTTATATTTAGTTTTCCAAAAATAGAAATTTGTTGAATTTAATGTAGTGAGGCTATGCTATGTTTACACCTAATAATAATTTTTTTTGCTACTATGAAGGAAACCCATTCCGAAGTCCAACGGAATAAATATTTTTAATACAGCCCTTCGAGATATATAAATATTAAATTTTTACGTGATACAAGTAGGTGAGGCAATCCAATTTGTACGCACGGTATATATTGTTAATCGTCGTAAAATTCTAAGACGATTTAACTACGTCCGCCCGTTGTAATGATTAAGTAACTTGAAATTGAAAAAGGGCAATAACGATCAATTTGTTTAATATAGCCGCCATAGACAGCATCTGTCTAATTTGAGTTCTTAACGCCATTGAGACCTCAAATTTCAACTGATCGGTATTTAAAAAATTGGTGTTTTGGCCTTATTTATACACATAACCCTTCACACGAACAATGGTCGCGATAGATTCATGTTTTGATAGAGCCCCCATACAAAGGTCCCTCCAGATTTTACTTCATTACGCAACACAAACCACAAATTTCAACGAACTTAAATTTGAAAATATGCTGGATGGTATAAAAGATTCCACCTAGAAATACAACAGCTATCCCAAACTTTAAAGTGTAATGATCGACTCAGAATCACTCGATTTAACCATGTCTGTCCACCTTAAGTTGTTCCCTAAGTACAAGTCGCCAAATCTCAGCAAGATTGGATTGAAATTGCAAAGATCTTGGTCGAAATCGGTTCAGATTTAGATATAACATCCATATATATGTGCGTATGTTCCTTCCGATTTAGCCTTTGCATTTCACATACATACGAGTACATTGAAATTTATCAGAGTTTGAAGAAAGTCGGTTTCGATTTTTGTTTAGGTGGTTAAATTGTAAGGGCCGATGTTGAATGTGAACCACACCTAAACGTCAAGTTTTTTTTCTGCATTTCATTTGACATTTCTCAATTTCAGACTAACTGAATTTGAAGATACACAATCGAGCAACGCGTTAAAGTTTTTTAAGCCTTTTACGAAAATGGGCGTTCAAATCAAAATGCATTTCATGCACTTCGTGATGTTTTATGATCAGTATAATCGACCAAATGTGTCCATAATAAGTAGAATTGTGCGCAAATTTCAGCAAACCGGGTCTTTAGGAGAAGTGAAAACACCTGTGCATGCTCGCCCAGTTCGTTTGGTGCGGCTTATGGGCTGGCGACGTCATCGGGCCATACATCTTCGAAATGTGGCCGGTCAGGCAGTTACTGTGAATGGTGTTCGCTATCGCGAGATGATAACGAACTTTTTATGGCTCGAATTGGAAGATATGGATGTGGACAATATGTGATTACAACAGGACGGTGGCACTTGCAACACAGCTAACGAAACAATGGATCTTTTGCGCAAGAAAATCAATGACCGTGTTATCTCACGTCGTGGCGATGTCAATTGGCCACCAAGATCATGTGATTTGACACCTTTGGACTTCTTTCTTTGGGTTTATTTGAAAGAAAAGGAGTACGTCGATAAGCCAGCAACAATTCAAGAGCTAAACGATGAGATAATTCGGCACACTAACGGCATAGAACCTCAATTATGCCTCAGCGTCATCGAAAATTTGGACCATCGGATGGAGGTGTGCAGCGAGGTCGCGGCGGCCATACCAATATTATCATAATAAAAATAAATGACAAAAATTTCCTAAATAATTTGTGTTTTATTCAATTTTAAAATTTAATCCCCTTTTACTTCTAATGGCTGCAGTCTTGTAATTTGGGTTCTTATATCATTGACTTATTTTTTTAATGGTATCATGAGTTTCTTTTTTAAATTCAAATTTGTTTGGTCTGCAGTATTTCGTAGAAGATGCACGCAAAGAAAAAATTCGTTTCTGCGAAATATTAGACAGCTACAATTCTCGTTTGCCGGAACTAAAATTTCGTTTGTTGTGATAGAAAGTTATTTCGCGTAAGCAATTGTTTGTTCTGACCAAAAGAATTTCAGTCGTCGTAAACGAGAATTGTAGTTGTCTAATATATATTTTTCTTTGCGTGTGGTGGTTGATTTTTCCAAATATCCTTTGTCTGCATCGTACTGGTCGAAGGTTTCGAGTATTCCAAATTCTTTATCAATCGCAATGGCACAAATGACACCATGAACATATCTGCGTCTGAAGTATTTTCACATACAGATTGCTTGTATTGTTTTTGTCCAGAAGAGAAATCACAACCCCATTTGCCAAAGAGAGTTAACTTGCAGTTCCCATATTTCTTCAAAACATGTCCTTTAAATGATTGTAGCAAGCGTTGAGCTGTATGATTAAGTAGGTCTTGAAGTTTTACCTCTGCCGAACTCGATGTAATTTTAATAGTGTCCGTTGGTGGCAAAAAGTCCTATTTAGCAGCAAGTATGTGATGATATGATGGATACAGATTTGAGCCTTTTTCAATCGCATGTAACCTGAGTGAGCTGTGTATATTGGTGTTAACTTCAAATCCAAAAATAATGCTAATGCCTCTTCATTTGAGAACTGTTTTTCATCGCTTGGAGTTGGAATACTCTTAATAATCCGTTTTGTTCTCAGAGGACTAACGTTTAAAACTTTTTCAACAATTTCGGCTTTTGTGCGTTGTTTTTGTGATCGCAATTGATGTAACAAGCTTTCTGCAATAGTTTCACATCCGATTTCTTCATTGATATCCTTAAGTTTCCTCCTTTTAGATCTATCGCTACAGTTGCCGAGTGATTTTGGTGGTTTCCCACAATTGTTTTCATTTTTACTTTCTGAAGATACTTGGACACTAAGTTCGCCCTCTAACCATATTGCAAAGTTCTTTGTTTATTCCATCCAACTTGTTTGTAGCGCTAAGTTAAGTTAAGTTAGGTTGATGAAAATATCTACTTTATTTTGCAATTCCAATTGTATTTCGATGCCTGAGGAATTTTCTTTGCTTTGAACGTATCTTAAAACATCTTCCTTCTTTTTGTTTCTAAAATACTCTTCGGATAATTCTTTATAGCTGATGTTCTCAATTTTTTTAATATTCTAAAATTTGGTTGTTTCTGCTTGGATATAATTTTGCAACTGAGTTTGTATTCGAATACCACGAGATTTTATCCTTTCATACTCTGTTCATAACAGGGCTGTGGATCAGGGATGCAAAAGTTGGTACAATTGTACTTTTTTGGTACATTTAGAGCTTCGAAAGTACCGCGACCTATGTTGTACATTTTTATACTTTTTGTTCATCAAATTTATGTCGATGTGAGGTACGGACGGAACGGGCAAAAGATACCTATAATTGAAATATTACGAGGATTATAAAATCTGAAATTATACAGGTCCAATCCATATGTCCCAAAGGATTTCTTCATTGAAAAATGATCTTTACGAAATTAGTTTTGTGACCGGTCCCTGGTGGTTAATCAAAGGTTCCAGTTTCGGTCCAAATATATAGTAGGGACATGTCCCTTTTATAACGTTTTGTCTTCTGACAATTTACACCCTAAATATTATCGAAATTAAGGCAATTGTTATGAAGTTAAAAAAATACGAAAATGTTGGTACCGTGGAATCAAAAAAAAGTACATTTTATCCAAGCGAAAAGTACAAAAACCAAAATGCTATTTTACATCCCTGCTGTGGAGTCGAGCCAAAACTATTCGACTCCGACTCCCGGAGTCGGATATTAAAATGGCTCGACTCCGACTCCAGCTCCGACTCCGGCAGTTAAATAACATACATTTCTGAAACAATATTTCTACTAAGACGTGAATGAATTTTATTGAAAATAAGATATAGTTTTGTTAAAAAAAAAAAACAAAAAAGTTGTTACTAAATACCAATAATTAAATAAAATTGTATTATTTATTTATCGGCGCTTGACTTGCAACTAATATGACAATTCTTTCAAAATGGAATCATGATAAGATTTTCAACAATCTGTTTTAAACCCCGTATACCGGAATTTTTAGAAATTATTTCAGGCATCCAGTTTGTTCGTTAGTTATTGTACAGGGGGTTATAAGTTTTTTTTTGCAGATTTGTAAAAAATAAAGACACCTTAAAATATACTGTTCGACTCAGAATCACTAGCAGTCCGTCTGTCTGTCCATTATAAGTTGTTCGTTAAGTACAGGTCAAAATTTCATTCCGATCCTGCTGAATGTTGGCAATAAGAACTCTTTCACAACAGGGAGGAAACCTATTGCAATTGGTCAAAATCGGTTCAAATCGATATTGCCCCCAGATATTAATGTTTCTTTAGATTTGACCTTGTAGGGTAGAGTTTGTTTGTGCAAAACGCATTTTGTCGAACTTAAACAAATTCAGTTTAGATTTAGTTTTATAATTATTATTTATTTTATATTTTTAAATAAAAAGCGAGCTCGAGGTCATGGGTTATTGGTTATTTATTTATTTTGTTCAATATTTCGTTTCTCGTTGAGAAACATCTTCAGGAACATAACAACTGAGGAACAATAACAAATTTAAAACAACATGCAATCAACCTGCATCGTTAAAGTCTGTATGTAAGTTGACGATGCAGGTTGATTGCATTAAAATAACCCTCTATCGATACAAGTTTGCGAGAAATGACAATTTCCTTCTACAAAAATTACTTTTTTTTTCAAAATTTCATAAAATATTTGTTTTCAGCAGCACACCAAGCCCACAATAATAAATATTTTGATCTAATTTTTTGGCTACCGCAGTCTCAATATGTTTCGGCGATGACAAACTTTTGGCACAGTGCTCAGCGGTGATGCTCATTCTGGATAAGTTTACGATTTGTCCTACAATTTCAATATTTCTGAAATTCTAATTAAAAATTTTTCCGAAAGGATATCCCGGTATTTTCGGGGTTTTCGGAATAAATCGGGATTTTTTTATTCTTAATACTGTGATATTTCGAAATGGAATACAAACATTTTAGTTCAGTTTTAATTTAATTTTAATTAATTTAAATAAGGATAAAAACGGCGAAAGTATACATTAATTTTTGTTAAAAACTACTAAGTTTTATTAAAATATTTCACAACATCTTAACTATGAATCCAATCCAATTTTAGTTCGTCGTCTGAATTATTATTGATGTTATTTATAATTTTCTATCATTAAAGCACGAAAAATATTTTTTTCAACTTGAGAAATCAGTTTGACTAATTCCGTTTTTATGGGACAAATCGATTTGTCGATCCATATCAGATCTTATATTCGGATTTTTTCATAAATTTGAAAGAATAGAATACAATCATCTTCGTTTTGTGGGAAACAAACTCTATTTGTGTTCTTGTTTGAAGTTTATTTATTTATAATTACATTTATGATATACTTTGTAATTCTTCTCCAAATTTCTAATTTTTTCACCTGGTTAGTCAATGTTTTTTGATGTTAACAATTTGCTTCATTAGTTAACATTTTCGACAGTGATTATCTATCTTTCACATAATATTTTATACGAGACAGAATCATATATTAGATTTGTTCCTTTACGTTTTTTAATAGTAAAACTAGCAAAAGAGAAGTAATTCAAAATTCTCTCTGAGTAAACATATTTTGAAAAAGTACGGGAACGGAAATCTGGTAAAAATAGCAAGCACAGAAAAATTTTTTCTATTTGAAGTTTTTGTTATATTACTTTCAATATATTTTGAAAGCTACTACTTTTACTCGGAAAAATTTGTCGAGTAAAAACTAGTAAAAAAGTAGTAAAAGAGAAAGGCATTTTGAAAATTCTCTCTTAAATTTGTCTACTATTTTTACGAGTTTTTCGAGTAAAGGAACGCTTTTTGCGGTAAAACTGGTAAAAATGGTAAAACTAGTAACTTGTAGTAGGTAAAGGAACAAAGCTTTTATTATTAAAATATCCCGGGATTCATTTAAAAATTCCTGGATTCGGGATTTTTTGGGATCGGGATTTCCCGTTTGACATCACTAGTTTTCACATTGGAATTTTCATTCGATTTTTAACCGAAACGGCTTGGATATGGTTTTATTTTCATGTAATTGCATTATATTGAAACTTTTTGCTATGTTGAAACTTGCATCATCATTCGTTAAGGCGCCAACACTAATTTCATAACATGCTTCTGCAACTGTTGTATAGTTTGAAATGCTTAGCTTGGCAACCCAGAGGCAGCAGCTAAGACATAAACCTATCTATCGTAGACATAAACATCAAAAACAATTATTATCGATAACATTCGTCGATATTTGTTGAGTGCAATTAAAACCAGTATACTGTAACGGATTTGTCTCTGAAGATATTCTATGAAAAACATCGGGAAACTCTACTGAAGGATAGCATCTGTATTGCATGTTTGTTTATATATATTCCTATAGTATGTTTCCAATTTAACCTGTCTTGCGCCATCAGCATCACTTCCGGCCAACTCGCAGGCAGGTCTACCACTTCTTCTGCTGCCTCGAGGATTCCATGATATTGCCATTTTCGCTACGTTATTGCCATTTTCGCCACGTTACCTTAGGGTATGTCCGATCCAGTTTCATTTCCTTTTAACTATTTGAGTACGGATTGAAGATTGTCCTGCTATTGGCCATAATTCCGTGTTCGAGATAACGTTTATGAACATCTGTAGAGCCTGCATGTTGGTCGTTGGCTGGGGTGTTCCATGATTTATAGTCGTATAGTAGAACGGATTGTACGTTTGATGAGAAAAGACGAAGTTTGGTTTTGAAGTGGATTGGGGGAGATTTCCAAAATTTTTTTTCATCCGGCACCAACGTTGCTAAAATCTTTAGGCTACTTAAAAAGTTATATATTTTTTGTAACTGCACGGAAAATATATAGTTTGTGAAAATTATGGAGTAGATGTGTGTTGTTACAAAAGTTGGTGTCCGCTGAAAGGTTTTAATCTCTGTTTATCGCAAAAAAAAAATAATTTGCTTTCGACACTGTGAACCGAAAAATATCATGTTTTTCTTGCGAAACCCAACTTTAATTTTTCTATTCGGAAAAGCTATGAAAAAATTAAAATTTTTCTAGTTCTTGCAAAGATGATCCTTGCGCGACCTTAAGAACATTTTTAAGAGTTGTTTCCTTATGGTGCAGAACTGTTGGCGTCATGACATAACTTTTGTGTGCTACTCAAAAGTGATTAATGGTTAAATTTTGCGTTCCAATCCGACCTATTGAGCATTTTGGAAAATACTGGGACAAACCTGTTATAAAGATTTAATTATTTCTCGAGAGAGACAAAAAAGGCCATCGTGGAACTTGGCCTAAAATACAACAAATAAAATTTAAAAATAACCAGTAAGGAAAGGCTAAAGTCGGGCGGGGCCGACTATATAATACCCTACACCACTCTCGTAATATTGAATAACTCTGATATGTAAATTTTGTAATTCATGTATAAATTGCTTACATAAATTTACTTTTGGGACATTTTATACTTAAATAATACCCTGTACCACAGTGTGGTGTAGGGTATAAAAACGATTGGATCTAAAGAGCCAAATCGGATGAAACATATATATGGGAGCTATAGCTAAATCTTTACCGATTTTCTTCAAATTCGGCAATGTTGGTTCATGGATCAAGAAACTCTACCATTCTAAATTTCAAAACGATTGGATGTAAAATATAGCTTCTATAGAACTAAAGGGCCAAATCGGACGAAACATATATATGGGAGCTATAGCTTAATCTTAACCGATTATCTTCAAATTCGGTAGAGTTGGTTCATGGATCAAGAAACTCTACCATTCTAAATTTCAAAATGATTGGATGTAAAATACAGCTTCTACAGGACTAAAGAGCAAAATCGGACGAAACATATATATGGGAGCTATAGTTAAATCTTAACCGATTTTATCCAAATTCGGCAATGTTGGTTCATAGATCAAGAAACTCTACCATTCTAAATTTCAAGACGATTGGATGTAAAGTACACCTTCTATAGAACTAAAGGGCCAAATCGGACGAAACATATATATGGGAGCTATAGCTAAATCTTAAACGATTTTCTTCAAAATCGGTAGTGGTGATTCATGGATCAAGAAACTCTACCATTCTAAATTTCAAAACGATTGGATGTAAAATACAGCTTCTTCAGGACTAAAGAGCAAAATCGGACGAAACATATATATGGGAGCTATAGCTAAATCTTAACCGATATTCTTCAAATTTGGTAGTGTTGGTTCATGGATCAAGAAACTCTACCATTCTAAATTTCAAGACGATTGGATGTAAAGTACAGCTTCTATAGAACTAAAGGGCCAAATCGGACGAAGCATATATATGGGAGCTATAGCTAAATCTTATCCGATTTTCTTCAAATTCGGTAGTGTTGGTTCATGGATCAAGAAACTCTACCATTCTACATTTCAAAACGATTGGATGTAAAATACAGCTTCTTCAGGACTAAAGAGCAAAATCGGACGAAACATATATATGGGAGCTATAGCTAAATCTTAACCGATATTCTTCAAATTTGGTAGTGTTGGTTCATGGATCAAGAAACTCTACCATTCTAAATTTCAAAACGATTGGATGTAAAATATAGCTTCTATAGAACTAAAGGGCCAAATCGGACGAAACATATATATGGGAGCTATAGTTAAATCTTAACCGATTTTCTTCAAATTCGGCTATGTTGGTTCATGGATCAAGAAACTCTACCATTCTAAATTTCAAAACGATTGGATGTAAAATACAGCTTTTATAGGACTAAGGGGCCAAATCGGACGAAACATATATATGGGAGCTATAGCTAAATCTCAACCGATTTTCTTCAAATTCGGCAATGTTGGTTCATGGATCAAGAAACTCTACCATTCTAAATTTCAAAACGATTGGATGTAAAATACAGCTTTTATAGGACTAAAGGGCCAAATCGGACGAAACATATATATGGGAGCTATAGTTAAATCTTAACCGATTTTCTTCAAATTCGGCTATGTTGGTTCATGGATCAAGAAACTCTACCATTCTAAATTTCAAGACGATTGGATGTAAAGTACAGCTTCTATAAAACTAAAGGGCCAAATCGGACGAAACATATATATGGGAGCTATAGCTAAATCTTAACCGATTTTCTTCAAATTCGGTAGTGTTGGTTCATGGATCAAGAAACTCTACCATTCTAAATTTCAAAACGATTGGATGTAAAATACAGCTTCTATAGAACCAAAGGGCCAAATCGGACGAAACATATATATGGGAGCTATAGCTAAATCTTAACCGATTTTTTTCAAATTCAGTAGTGTTGGTTCATGGATCAAGAAATTCTACCATTCTAAATTTCAAAATGATTGGATGTAAAATACAGCTTCTACAGGACTAAAGAGCAAATTCGGACGAAACATATATATGGGAGCTATAGCTAAATCTTAACCGATTTTCTTCAAATTCGGTAGTGTTGGTTCATGGATCAAGAAACTCTACCGTTCTAAATTTCAAAACGATTGGATGTAAAATACAGCTTCTATAGGACTAAAGGGCCAAATCGGACGAAAGATATATATGGGACCTATATCTAAATCTGAACCGATTTCAAGCAAATTCAATAGCGATCTTAACAGCTGCGAAATACCCTAAACTGCAAAATTTCAGAACGATCGGAGTGAAATTGCGACCTGTAGTCGACGAACAACTTTACATGGACAGACGGACGGACGGACGGACGGACAGACATGGTTAAATCGATTCAGCTAGTGATTCTGAGTCGATCGGTATACTTTAAGGTGGGTCTAGCTGTGTTATTTTCAGGTGTTACAAACATCTGCCGTGAAACAAACTTATAATACCCTGTACCACAGTGTGGTGTAGGGTATAATAAAAATTGGATTTTTTTTAAATTTATTTTACAATTTTTTTTAAAAAAAAATTTAGAAAAACAAATTAATTTTAATTTTTTATATCTTTCAATAAAAGTGCAAATATGTTATTACTAACATTTTGCAAAAAATCCCATATTGATAGCTTTTACCGATAAAAATATATAATTATTTTAATAAATTCAGTATTCCTAAAAAATTCACACTTTCGACTATTTTAAAATCCTCATAGTAGGCCTGTTTTTTATTTTTTTGCAAAATAATTTGCATCGGTTGTTGACAATACTTAGTACAACCATTATACGAAGTTTCATCAAAATCCGTGACATGAGCCAAAAATACTGTGATCACTTAACATGGAAATGCTTTTGGATAATTTTTTATATATTTTTGGATTCAATTTAATTTTTTTGCATCTTCGACTTTTTCACATTTTCTTGGGCGAATTTTCATTGCACGAAATGTTCATATGAAAACATTGCACATAAAAATTTCAATTAAAACATAAGTTTGGAAGATTTTTGTTTTTTTTTTGGCCGACCAATTTTTCATTTGTTTTTGGCTCTAATTTCCTTTTGGGCGATTTTTAATTTTGTTCGCCCAAGTTGTTACTTGGGAAATTTTTCGTTGGACGAAACTTTCATATGCAAAAGTCGCCCATACAAATTTCAATGAATACATGTTTTTTGACGATTTTCTAGTTTTAATTTTTCCTTTTAGGCCCAATATTTTATTTAGGTGATTTTAATTGGTGGT
The DNA here is from genome assembly GCA_963930755.1 of Eudasyphora cyanicolor. NCBI lineage: Eukaryota > Metazoa > Arthropoda > Insecta > Diptera > Muscidae > Eudasyphora > Eudasyphora cyanicolor. The sequence continues at coordinate 49,409,364 of OZ005737.1, read as the reverse complement.
AATGCAAATAGGATGAACGCCAATAAAAATTTAAATTCAAGGAACATTTTGGGCTATTTTTTATTTATTTTTTAATCTAATTTAATTTTTTAATTTAGGTAATTTCTTATTTTGTTGGTCCATTTTTAATTGGATTTTTTTCAAACAACATTTTGGGCGTTTTTAATTTTTTTTTCGAAAACCAGAAAAAAATGAAAAAACAAAAATTTTATAAATATTAATAAATAGAAATTTTTTTAAAATTTTTTTTTTTTTAAATTCAATTTTAACGAGTTAGAAAGTACACTGGGGTAAACCGACTTAAGAATCCCCCCACCTTCAGGCCTAAAAAATATTCCTAAATTTATTTATTTTTTTTGTTTTAATTAAATTATTATTAATTTCAATTGAATTTAATAACTTAAAATTAGGTCCTAATTTTATTTGGCGTATTTTCATTATTTGGACCAATTTTTACTTAGGCTTTTTTATATAATAAAATAATCTTACTTCCCATACCAATAATAATCTTACTTCAAACATAATTGTGGGAGTTTTTTTATCTTTTTCACTTTATTCTTTTGTATAATTTTTCTAATTATGCCATTTTTATTTTGTTTTTGTCCAATTTTTTAAATTGGCGATTTGTTATTAGTTGAATTTTTCATATGAGAAATCACCAAAAAAATCTATAATTTTTTCAATTATTTTTGGGTCTAATTTCATTTTCCGTTTTGAGCCATTTCTAATATTTTTTTGAACAAATTTTCATATAATAAATTCATTTTTCTTTTTGAGTCATTTCGCCTATACAAATTCCATTTAAAACAAAAAAAATCGAAGATTTTTAATTTGGGTGTTTTTTTATTTTTTTGTGCTTTTTGCCCTATTTTTATTGGCCGAAATTTTCTTAAGAAAAAACTCCCATGAAAAATCTCAATTCACAATTTTTGCCCATTTTTATTTTTAGTTTTGGCAATTTTTTATTTTTTTGATGCTATTTAATTTTACACTTTTCAAAATTTTTTCATTTTTTTAACTAATTTTTGTTGACTTTTTTATATTTTTAGGGATAATTTCTGTGTAATTTATGTCCCGTAAAAATGTCTACTACGAGTAAAATATAATTTTGGACTATCTTTCGTTTTTCTTGCCTAATTTTAGGCAATGTTTTCATTATTTTTATCAATTTAGTAAGATCTCACTATAATTTATTTTTTGAAAAAAAAAATCCAAAATTTCGTTGGTAAATACCCAAATTTTGAAGCGATTTTAACAAAGATTACGTGGTGTGAAAGATGCCATAAATGGTTTCTTTTGTGGAATTTTCTTTAACAAAATTGAAAACCTTTTTTTGAAACCTTTCAATATAACAAAAATTGCTCCTCCTCCGTTTTCTTTCAAATAAATTAGAACAAGAATTTCAAAAATTCCCAGACCTGCCTTAGTATTTCGTCCATAACTTTTACAAATATTGAGTCCCCAAAAATCAAATTCCTCTTTCTGTGTATATTTTTAGAGGTTACATACAATTTCTTTTTATATTAAAGTTTTTACAAATATTTGTCGAAAAAAATTACATATTAAAATCCGCAAAGAAATGGCCCGTTATGTTTTCTTTGAAACGACGCAAACTGTAAAACTTGGTTTAACAGTTCAAGAGCACTTACAAATTTCGTAAAAAAAACAAAATGCATTTTTAAATTTTAAATCCCCAAAAATTGTGGATTTTTTTTCAAAAAATAAATGATAGGTTGTTCTTATTTATTATATATTGAAATATTATTATATATTATTATATTTGAAAAATTTTTAGTCAAAAATAAAATTCCTAGGTTAATATTATAAATACTGATCCATTTTTCATTGGCAATAATTTTCGAAATTTTCATATAAAAAATTTCTATTCAAATCAAATTTTGAGCATTTTTTTTTATTTTTCATTTCATTGATTTTGAATTTATTTATGGATTTTATTAAATATTTTATTTTGTTTAATTGTTCCTTTATTTTTGGATATAATTTCATAGTTCCTTTTAGGACAATTTTTCAATGTTTTTGGTAAATTTTTGGGGGGATTTTCATTGGTCCCTGTGTGATTTTTCACTAATTTAATTTTTCATTTTGGTCCACTCTTAATTTCTTGGCCAATTTTTTAATTTGCCAATTTTTTAATTTGCCAAAGTTTCATAAATTTTTTCAGCTAAATTTTCATATGAGTAAATCGCCTATAAAAATGTCCGTTCAGAGATTGTGTGGGAGATTTTCTCATTTGAGAGTTTTTCTTTTTTTATCTAATTTCATTTTGGGCATTTTATTTGGACCCATTTTTTACTTTAGCTATTTTTTATCTGATGAAATTTGTATATGAAATAATCGGTCATTCATTTCATATTTAATTCTGGGCGTATTTTTCATATGGGTGAATTTTCATTTATGAGTATTTGGTCACAGTCATTTTTAATTTTGGGCCATTTTTAAAATTTTGCAAATAATTTAATTAAAACAAAAAAAATAAATAAGTTTACGAATATTTTTTGGGAGGAGGTGAGGGGATTCGTAAGTCGGTTTACCCGACTAAACTTTCTTTCTTTTTTTTATTTGTTTTTTCAGTCATTTTGCGCGTTTTACGAGAGCGGTCGAATTTTTTATATTTTTTGCGCACTTTTTTTAAATTTTCTTGTGCGATTTTTCATGCCTTCCAAAAAATGGACCGATGTTGCCAATTTTGAACCCAATGTAACCTACAGCCATAGGAAGTATTGTTGGTGATCAATATTTCGAGATGTTGTAAATGATTTTAGACAAAAATGTAGAGAGCTATTTTTAAAATGGAACTTTGTCAAATTTTTTTAAATATATTCACATTAACATTTTTGATTTTTTTTTGTGTAATAGAGAGATGAGCGATAAATTTTCCCTTATTAAAATTTAACAAAATCGGTTTATATTAACTTATAGAGCCCTCATATAGAGAGTGATTCAATTTAGTCTTCCAAATTAAATTACTTAGAAAATTTCAACCAATAAAAAAAATTTTCAAAGTACAAAATTTATCAAAAATGTCCCAAAATAATAGATTTGTTCCTTTACTTTCAAAAATTATCTCTAAGTAAATATCCTTAAAAAATACGGGAACGGAAATCTGGTAAAAATATCAAGCACAGACAAATTTCTTCTATTTAAAGTTTATGCTACTTTCAATGTATTTTGAATGCTACTACTTTTACTCGGAAAAATTTGTCGAGTAAAAACTAGTAAAAAAGTACATAGTAAAAGCAAAAGAAATTTTGAGAGTTCTCTCTTAAATTTGTATACTATTTTTACTGGTTTTTTGAGTAAAGGAACGCTTTTTGGAGTAAAACTGGTAAAAATCGTAAAACTAGTAACTTGTAGTAGGTAAAGGAACAAAGCTTATATCAGTATATGATATAAACTTATTTTTATGCTTCCTTAACCTAGCTTATCTTGAGAAAACATTACCCTAAACCTTTATTTAGATTTCTTCTGAGTATCCTGTTAGCAGATTTCAGTGCTTAAACAACTGTAGAGAATGCACAATAATTAAAAACGGGTTTCGGCCTATCTTTCAAATACCGCTACACTCAAAGAAAAAATTCTTTTCCAAGAAACGACATTTTAGATAAATAGTATATGTCGAAAAGCATTCAAATGAAATCTTATTTCTTAAAATTGAACATTATTCTCAAACTAATTTTAAATTGGAATAAAATAAATTTCAGTTTGCCTGATTACAAAATCCACTCTTTTGCCTAATTTTAGGCAATGTTTTCATAATTTTTATCAATTTAGTAAGATCTCGCTATAATTTATTTTTTGAAAAAAAAAATTCCAAAATTTCGTTGGTAAATACCCAAATGTTGAAGCGATTTTAACAAAGATTACGTGGTGTGAAAGATGCCATAAATGGTTTCTTTTGTGGAATTTTCTTTAACAAAATTGAAAACCTTTTTTTGAAACCTTTCAATATAACAAAAATTGCTCCTCCTCCGTTTTTTTTCAAATAAATTAGAACAAGAATTTCAAAAATTCCCAGACCTGCCTTAGTATTTCGTCCATAACTTTTACAAATATTGAGTCCCCAAAAATCAAATTCCTCTTTCTGTGTATATTTTAGAGGTTAGAGGTTTCTTTTTATATTAAAGTTTTTACAAATATTTGTCGAAAAAAATTACATATTAAAATCCGCAAAGAAATGGCCCGTTATGTTTTCTTTGAAACGACGCAAACTGTAAAACTTGGTTTAACAGTTCAAGAGCACTTACAAATTTCGTAAAAAAAACAAAATGCATTTTTAAATTTTAAATCCCCAAAAATTTTGGGTTTTTTTCCTCAAAAAATAAATGATAGGTTGTTCTTATTTATTATATATTGAAATATTATTATATATTATTATATTTGAAAAATTTTTAGTCAAAAATAAAATTCCTAGGTTAATATTATAAATACTGATCCATTTTTCATTGGCAATAATTTTCGAAATTTTCATATAAAAAATTTCTATTCAAATCAAATTTTGAGCATTTTTTTTATTTTTCATTTCATTGATTTTGAATTTATTTATGGATTTTATTAAATATTTTATTTTGTTTAATTGTTCCTTTATTTTTGGATATAATTTCATAGTTCCTTTTAGGACAATTTTTCAATGTTTTTGGTAAATTTTTGGGGGGATTTTCATTGGTCCCTGTGTGATTTTTCACTAATTTAATTTTTCATTTTGGTCCACTCTTAATTTCTTGGCCAATTTTTTAATTTGCCAATTTTTTAATTTGCCAAAGTTTCATAAATTTTTTCAGCTAAATTTTCATATGAGTAAATCGCCTATAAAAATGTCCGTTCAGAGATTGTGTGGGAGATTTTCTCATTTGAGAGTTTTTCTTTTTTTATCTAATTTCATTTTGGGCATTTTATTTGGACCCATTTTTTACTTTAGCTATTTTTTATCTGATGAAATTTGTATATGAAATAATCGGTCATTCATTTCATATTTAATTCTGGGCGTATTTTTCATATGGGTGAATTTTCATTTATGAGTATTTGGTCACAGTCATTTTTAATTTTGGGCCATTTTTAAAATTTTGCAAATAATTTAATTAAAACAAAAAAAATAAATAAGTTTACGAATATTTTTTGGGAGGAGGTGAGGGGATTCGTAAGTCGGTTTACCCGACTAAACTTTCTTTCTTTTTTTTATTTGTTTTTTCAGTCATTTTGCGCGTTTTACGAGAGCGGTCGAATTTTTTATATTTTTTGCGCACTTTTTTTAAATTTTCTTGTGCGATTTTTCATGCCTTCCAAAAAATGGACCGATGTTGCCAATTTTGAACCCAATGTAACCTACAGCCATAGGAAGTATTGTTGGTGATCAATATTTCGAGATGTTGTAAATGATTTTAGACAAAAATGTAGAGAGCTATTTTTAAAATGGAACTTTGTCAAATTTTTTTAAATATATTCACATTAACATTTTTGATTTTTTTTTGTGTAATAGAGAGATGAGCGATAAATTTTCCCTTATTAAAATTTAACAAAATCGGTTTATATTAACTTATAGAGCCCTCATATAGAGAGTGATTCAATTTAGTCTTCCAAATTAAATTACTTAGAAAATTTCAACCAATAAAAAAAATTTTCAAAGTACAAAATTTATCAAAAATGTCCCAAAATAATAGATTTGTTCCTTTACTTTCAAAAATTATCTCTAAGTAAATATCCTTAAAAAATACGGGAACGGAAATCTGGTAAAAATATCAAGCACAGACAAATTTCTTCTATTTAAAGTTTATGCTACTTTCAATGTATTTTGAATGCTACTACTTTTACTCGGAAAAATTTGTCGAGTAAAAACTAGTAAAAAAGTACATAGTAAAAGCAAAAGAAATTTTGAGAGTTCTCTCTTAAATTTGTATACTATTTTTACTGGTTTTTTGAGTAAAGGAACGCTTTTTGGAGTAAAACTGGTAAAAATCGTAAAACTAGTAACTTGTAGTAGGTAAAGGAACAAAGCTTATATCAGTATATGATATAAACTTATTTTTATGCTTCCTTAACCTAGCTTATCTTGAGAAAACATTACCCTAAACCTTTATTTAGATTTCTTCTGAGTATCCTGTTAGCAGATTTCAGTGCTTAAACAACTGTAGAGAATGCACAATAATTAAAAACGGGTTTCGGCCTATCTTTCAAATACCGCTACACTCAAAGAAAAAATTCTTTTCCAAGAAACGACATTTTAGATAAATAGTATATGTCGAAAAGCATTCAAATGAAATCTTATTTCTTAAAATTGAACATTATTCTCAAACTAATTTTAAATTGGAATAAAATAAATTTCAGTTTGCCTGATTACAAAATCCACTTGTCTAAAATCATGATTGCGTGGAAATAGTTTTTTCGCTCAATGTATATTATAACTGCTGAATGTGTGCCCTCTCTTGCCCCAAAAAAAGTCAACCCAAGGATTTCTTCCTTGTACACAAACTCCAAATGTACAAAAACTTTTGTCTAATGAATAGTTTTCTCGCCATCCCACCCCCTCCGCAACAATAGCATTAACAAATCCACAGAAGAAGAAAAAATTAAATATAAAACATCCTAATGAAAATTTTATGAAAATGTTTCCTCCTGCAGCAAAACAGTTCGCTAGCTTGGGAAGGCATTTACCACCAGCTCTGCTGGGAAATGAAATGAAACGCAGAACTGTGTGTAAAGTGCCACAGTTGCATTTTATAGTTTCACATTTTTTGTGTTTGATAAAAAGCAAACCAAAGCCAATTATGAGCTGACAAAGGGTAAACTAAGGGGAATAATTTTTTTGTGACCAAAAAAAAACAAAAATTCTTCAATTCCTGTTCGACGCACCGGTTTGACCGGAGCCTACCCTTCCTCAATTAAGGCAGGTCCATGTCTGAAACGAACAAAATCCCGAACTGTAGGTTCTGCATGGTGAATGTGAAAACCCCTAAACAAATTATTGTTGATTGCCATACATCGTCATATATCACTATCGGTTCATCTGACTGTCCGACATTTCCGAGATTCAGATCTCCTATGTATAGATAGACCATCCGACATCATCGTCTCTTAGTCTTCGCACTTTTCTCAATCATAGAAAAGATAATTGAGACAGGGCTCAGAGATTTCATAAATCTCTTCTTCAATATACTACCCATCACCTCAGATGTACAGATAGTTAAGAATAAAATCCAGCTCACCATCAGTGCAGCAAACGCTCGTTATCCATGCTGGTCGAATACTCGATATAGAATCAAAACTTCCAGTAGAAGTAGAGGGACTCACTGACATCAGAGCAAGACGCCATTTTCGTCCTAAACCTCCTAACCCAAAAGCAAAGCATTTAGACATTAGTAGAATAGACTACGAATACAAGCGATCTGAAATGCTAGATAATTTTGAGCAATCTAACTTCTGAACTCAGAATTTTTCATAATGAGAGGAAAGCTGATTGGGATAGGTTCAGAGAGTGGAACAATCATTGCATATCGCTTTAGATGTATAGGTAGCCAAAAAAACGTGAATACAGTGAATACACGCGATTTAACTGGCCGGATAATTATAAGCAATACAACTAAAGCTCCGGTACCTGAAAATAGTGTGGCTGGATAAGGTTAAAATGATAACAAATCCTGTCAAAACAGATAATCAGAAGGCAGTCACATTAAGCAACGTAAGATTGACGAATTCACATAGAGAGAACATCCGACTTTATTATCTCACAGCGCAGTACTTTTGTCAATAAGAGGAAAGCTGATTGGGATAGCTTCAAGGAGTTCATCAATTACGCCTTCAATAAACTACTCATTCCCTCTGATGTAGGGCTAGCTGAGAAAATGTTCTCGGTCATCTTCAACGCAATAGTCGCAGGCTATAACCCATCTGGTCGAATACTCGATAAGCGACCAAATTGCCCGGCAGAAGCATCTGACTCGCAGACGAGAGAATCGAAGAACTGAGTCTAGTAATTAGTACAATGGTCAACGAATGTACATGGAATAAAATCCTGGATCATTTAAGGAAACCTAACTAAAAAACAGTTAAACGACGAAACAGTAAAACAGAGGTGCGGATAGCTTACGAGAATTTCCAGGCAATTTTAAACGCAGCAGCAGCCTTATATTTACCTGCAGGTCGAATACGCGATATGATAAAAAATTTTCCATCAGAAACCGAAGGATTTGTTGAAGATCGTGACGTCGTTCCAATCCTGCTGACCCCAGTATCAGAGAACTGAATCTAGACATTGCTACAATAGTCAATTAATACACACGCAACTTAAGCTCCCGTGTCGGTCCAGATATTCTGGGACCTTAGACTCACAAAAGATCGTGTCATCGTACCAATCCTGCTAAGCTACAATCAGAGAACTAAGAATGGTCTATGAATACAAGCGGAATAAATGCCTGGATCATGTGAAGCAAAGAAACTTAAGCTTAGGTGTCATTCCTGATCTTCTGGGACCTTCGGACTCACAGAAGAGCGTGTCATCTTTCCAATACTGCTGTCTCTATAATCAGAGAACTGAGAATGATCTACATCTTAAGCTCCGGTATCGGCAAATAGGTGCGAAACCCCAGCATCAGAGAACTATGCTGAAATAATTGAATTTCCGGAAGTCTTTTACGTAACGAAAATCCTCAATTTGTCAGAGTCCAGTCTTTTAGTTCCCGAGTCTGTAAAAAGGGCACAGTGATCCCACTACAGAAACCACTCAGATATGCGAGTGAAACAAGGAATCGTAGCAAGGAGCAGATGTAATTTTCCGAACTTTGACCAAATTGGAATCGAAATATATAGATATTTCCAGAAACAGCTCCAGCGTTTTTTTGCTTCTGCCCCGATCGATCCTTTCCCCACCATTCCGACAAGTAGACCTAATCAACGTTAAACTTCTCCCAAAATTTGAGAAAAATAACTATTTCGATTAGTTTTACATCTGCAAAATATTTTTCTGGGGTCTCCCCACCAGGCTATGAAGCCGACGCGGCGCAATTCGGCGGCGCGCCGTCGCCGCTAATTTTTTTCCAGCCGGCGCCGCCGCCGATTTTAGCGGCTCACATCGGCTGAAACTCAGCCGCCGAAGCTTTTTTTGGTGAGTCAAGAAAATTAGTTTTATGCAACCATGAAAATTTTAAAAGCGACTACTAAGTGATACCAAAGTTTCGGAATTTGCAATATTAGTAGTTAATTTTAGCGTACAAAGTTTATAAAAAGTTGCTAAATGATAATATAAGATAGGACTATCGTTTATTAAAAAAATATTCCAAAAATGTATGGGAATATTAAATAGAAAATGCTTTTTGGGTTTTACGGAAATTACAGCTGAACCGACTTTTACAAAGTCTACGTTTAAAAAAAGCTTGAGTTAAAAAAAAAAATTGTTTCATCGATTTTTTTTTCAAATTTACACAGAATATTCGATGCACTCTCACAAATCCAAAACAGTTTTTGAATTTTTGGTGGCTAAATATTTGTAAAAGCATCTAACGCTAAATATCTCAAAACGCCACTTTTGCCGAAGAGTTACATTCGCATTCGTGCTCTTTCGATTGTGGGAAATTTATTGGCTCAGCCGATTGTTGAAATTTGATCGGCTCAGCCGATCGATATTTTTCCATGCGCCGCCGCCGCCTAAAATGTTGGTCGGCTTCATTGCCTGCTCCCCACTCCAATCCGCTCCGGAATTAGTTCTCGCTTCGCTCAGAATTCCTGGCACAATGGGAAACTCCTCTGGCCAGTAGGGCTTGAGGTACTTCTACCCTCAAGGCTGTTGGGACATTTCGTGATTGTTGATCTCAGCATTGATCAAATCGAGGTCGAAACAACAACTCAAGCAGATTTGCGCTCCTGTCCTGCGGTTCATTTCCTCACCATTCCGGCAATTTAAACCTGATCAACGTCAAACATCGCCCAGAAAACGTGAAAAACATTTCGCTCCGTTCTGCATCTGCAAAATATTTGTCCGCCTCTCCTCCACCATGTCCGCCTCTCCTCCACCACTCCGCTGCAAGATTTTCACTAGCTTCTCTTAGAATCCTTGAAATGTATAACAAGGCTTCTAAGCTGTTTTGGATCTGCGGTTAACTTGAGGCACTGCGAGTTTGTTAAGTAAACTTCTGACAAAGAAATGTCTAAAATTGAAATCTCTTTTATAAAAGTTTGTAATATTCCATTCTCAACGACTCCCTTGGAGTGGCGAAAAGTCCAATAGGGAGCCAAGAGTTCTAAGTTTCCTAGTGTGATGGAATACATACCAGGACCATCATTACTATGCTGCTAATGAAGCAAATAACAGCTTGAAAAACTTCCATGATTCGGCTACCAAAATTTAGAGGAATCAGCTTGAATAACTACCCGAGCTCAGCTACGGAGACTAAGACTCAGCTTTGAGACGTTCAGGGTTTGATCTATCGAGACTAACTGGTCTCAACTCTAGATATTTCCCATTCATCACAAAGAACTACGAAGACTTCCAAGTCTCAAATTGAAAGATTCAATACTCAGCTTCAAAACTCAGCACAGACTTAAAAGTCTCAGCTACCAGATCTTCTAGGAATCAGTTTAAGAAGCCTCCAAGGCAAGATTTCTAGCAATCTCAATTTAAGATTTTAAGGTCTATGAGTATCAGAGAATTGCCATTGATATATGCCCTTAGGAGACAGGTTTCCACATGGGAGACCTCCAAAATGCAGCTTTAGTGACTATCCAAACTCAGCTGCCGATAAATTCGAATCTAAATGATCAGCGCTTACATGCCAAAAGGCTATTAGCTCTTCTAAGTCCCTTAGCTCTCGAAACTTCCATATCTGAGATACTAAGACTCAGCTACTTAACATGCTATGTATCAGCTACCATACTCTGCAACTCTAAGTTTGATAGACTTAAAAGTTTAAGCTTCACAGACTTCAACTAATCACCTGCAGTGAATTTCAAGCATCAGCTTGAGATACATACAGGATTCCGCTACCACAGCTGCTAAGTTTCAACAAGAAAACTTCCTAGACTCGGGTACGAAGGCTTCTTGGCCTCAGCTAGCAATCAGATTTAAGATTTTAAGGTCTATGAGTATCAGAAAATTGCCATTGATATAAGCCCTTAGGAGACAGGTTTCCACATGGGAGACCTCCAAAATGCAGCTTCAGTTACTACCCAAACTCAGGTACCGATTAATTCACATGTAAACAGCCAGCGCTTACATACCAAAAGCCCATTAGGTATTCAAAGTCCCTTAGCTCTCGAAACTTCCATATCTAAGATAACAAGACTCAGATAGTGATCGTGTATTATCCGCTACCAAACTCAGCATCTCTTAGTTTGAGAGACTTCAAAGTTTGAGCGGCACAGATTTCAAATAATCACCTGCGGTGCATTTCAAGCATCAGCGTGAGATTCATCCAGGATTCCGCTACCACAGCGGCAAAGATTCAACTAGAAAACTTCCCAGACCCGGCTACGAAGGCTTCTAGGCCTCAGCTTTGAGACTCATCTATGAGATATTGAGACCAGGATACCGCAACCATAGCGGCAAAGATTCCGCTAGAGAAACATCCCAGACTCGGCTACGAAGATTTCATGGCCCCAGCTTTGAGACTCATCTATGAGATATCGAGACTAGCAAGACTGAGCTCCATTGCAAAGAATAACAAAGACTTCTCCCGCCATTATTGAAGACACTTGACACACTTATCCTCCGATTGCTGGTCGTCAGCATGATTTCCATAAGCAGTATAGTACGATTACATCTTTGGATGCCACAATCAGACATATTAGTCGATATCTTAAGCAGGACATGCTGTGTGACGGGACGGGACTCTTGGCTGTTGATCTTTCGAAGGCTTTCGATACGGTCATCCACATCAAGACATTGTCAATACGTGCCTAACACCGAAAAAACAAACCCGTAAAATTAAACAGGGAGCTCCCCAAGTTAGAGTGATATATGCAATGCTATTTGAATTCTACCAATTTCACAGCAACCTGATAACGATATAATCTCTATGTACACTGACGATTGCACGATGCTGGTGTCCGATCTTAAAGGCGATGACATCTTTGAGAGGTTGCATTTATGGATAGCTTTTTATGTCCGCCACGCTGTTCAATACATATATGAATTGCAGTAGTGCGGCTGACTCTGAATGTAAAGGACGGTGACACACCAATCCTAACCGCGAACAACCAATAGAGTCTCGGAGTCACATTCGATAGCCTTTTCAGTTCTTCTGACCATGCCTCTGCTACATATATGTGATAGAATGAGATGAAGGAACAATATCCTAGAATCGCTCACAGTCAGTCTTTGGGTAGCCGACAAATTAATTTTGTTAAACTCTTACAAAACTAAAAGTTGGATCATGGCAGCACCAGTGTGTCCACCGATTGGAGGAATATACTGATCTAGCAGAATTTCGCTGTGGACTACTTTCATGAAGATACGACTATCATACCCAAATGAAGGCACAATTTTACGCTGTTGGAGCAGTTTTTGTTTGGTTATTATTATATTTAGTATACTATCCCAATGACCACCCAGTCAGGTCAAAAGAGATTTAGAATACCATGTCTAAGTGTACAAGACTAAGAGAGTCTCTAGATCAGATAGGATACCAGATAGGTTTGAATAACATTCACGACGATGAAGTCTCTGCAGCAGTTAAAAACTACCGGAGAATGCCGTTTTCGCAGATCACCGTTTACCCGTGGCTTAAGATGAAGAGAGTGTGCCGCGGTATACAAGGTCTGCTCGGACGCAGCTCAGACCTGGATGGCGAAGCCGCCTCAATTCATACAAGGCACGAATTGACGGCAAGTTGGGGAATACCTGCCCATCGAGTGATGAGGAATCGTATGATATGCACATATTTTCGGTTGCCCAATGAATCCAACTCAACTTCTTTCCAGTCTTCTGTGGACCTATCCCATCGCGGTAGCAAACTCCCTGAGCCTGGGAACCAATGAAGCAGCTTAACGAATATTTTTTAGTTGGAGTGAAAAATAGTTCTGCATAGCGCTATCATTACACCCATCAAGACCCTTTGTAATGAGAAGTTTGGTTTTGTTCCGGCTACCCGCTTTACTTTTATTGAATTGCGGATTATGAAGGAGTAGTTTCTTTTGCCTGCTGGTTATAATCGTATACGTATATTTTTAGCTGGGGCTACTTTCATTTTGGCAAATGTTATGTTATGATTGTTGTTGGCTGTAAATGGTTGGCTAATATTAATTTAACACGATGGCAAAATAGTTTTTCTACTTCTTCTGCTGCTACTGCTCCTGGATGGATGTTATAATTAAAATTATACGCTACTTAAGTCAAATAATAACATTTATATGAATTTATTTATGATTTATGGTGAATTGCAAAAGAACTTTTATGTGGCGACTAATTAAAATTGTCGCATCAAGGATGAATGCAATCTGTTGCAATTAGGAATGTTTAAAATGGTAATATAACTGGAGTTTTGTCGATTTAATTACATTCTCAGAAGTATTTCAATATCACAGCAAGTTTGTGGGGTGGAAAGAAATGTAATTGTTATGGATTACAATGATTTGAGATGTTTTTTACAATGTTTTTAATAGTTGAAGGTTATACATAAACTACGAGGTTTTAGAAATAAATAAACTACGATGTTTTGGAAATAAATAAACTACGATGTTTTAGAAATAAATAAACTACGATGTTTTAGAAATAAATAAACTACGATGTTTTAAAAATAAACTCCATGAACTAAAATTAACCCTGTGGTTTATAAACAAAAATCGAGGATTATAATAAACCATGAGGTTTAGGAAAAAGCCACGAGGTTTAGAAATTAACCACGAGGTTTAGAAATAAACCACGAGGTTTAGAAATAAATCCCGATGCTTATAAATAAATCACTAGATTAAATAAATGAACCACGAGGATTTCTAAATAAACCACGAAATTTATGAGCAAAAAACGAGCATAATATATATTGTCTTAAGGATTCTAAATAAATCACTAGGTCTTCAAGTAAACCACAAGCTTTATAAAAAATGCAGAAAAATGATGTTTTAATGAAATTTTGTAGAAAAATGAATATTTAATGAAATTTTCAAGAAAAACGTTATTTAGATGGAATTTTCCACACAAAAAATGAAATTAAAACCAAACGTTCTAGAAATTAATTTGTAGAAAAATTTAATTTAAAGAAATTTTCAGGAAAAAATTAATTTTAACAAAATTTTCTGAAAATATGCAATTTTATGGAATTTTGTACAGACATTTTTAACAAAATTGTCTAGAAAATAAAATCTTGATGAAATTTTGTAAACAATTTTAGAAATACGAAATTTTGCAGCAAAATGGATTGCTAATGAAGTTTTGCAGAAAAATTTGTTTTTTAAATAAGTTATTTTGATGGAATTTTCAAACAAAAAATGCGATTCCAACAAAATGTTCCAGAAAATTAATTTGTACAAAATATTGTAAAAAGAATTTGTAGAAAAATTTAATTTTAACGAAATTTTCAAGAAAAATACAATTTTCAAAATCTTTTCTTAAAAATCTAATTTTTAACGAAATTTTTTAAAATAAATAATTCAGTTTTTATTGGATTTTGTACAGAAAAATGCAATATTAAAAAAATTTTTCTAGAAAATTAAAATCTTGATGAAATTTTGTAGAAAAAAATTTAATTTGAAGAAAGTTTTATAGATTAATGAGAATTTTTCTAGAGAAATTAATCGGATTAAAGGTCGATGACCGAAGAAAATTTCAATAATCACGGAAGACAACGGCAATATTTTTGGGGAAAAAAATGTTATGAAATTTTCTGCAAAAATTCAAAGCAATTTTAGGCAAATGAAATTTAAAAAAAATATATAGAAATTTGAAGTTTCTACGAAATTTTGCAGAAAAATGAAATTTAAAAAAAAATTTTGTTTTGATGGAATTTTTCAGACAAAAAAAATGCAATTCCAACAAAATGTTATAGAATATTAATTTGAACAAAATTTTGTTGAAAACTTTAATTTTATCGAGATTTTCAAGAAAAATTAAATTTTCAAAGAATTTTCTTAAAAATGTTATTTTTAACGAAATTTTCTTAAAAATGAAGTTTTTATGGAATTTTGTAAAGAAAATTTGCGATTTCAATAAAATTTTCTAAAAAATAAAATCATAATGGAAAAAAACACGAAATTTTCTGGCAAAAATTAAATTTCAACAAAATTTTTTAGGCAAATGAAATTTCAAAGAAAAATTTAGAAATTTGAAATTTCTACGAAATTTTGCAAAAAAAAAGAATTTTTAATGAAATTTTGCAAAACAATATATTTAAAAAAAAATATTTTTATGTAATTTCTCACACAAAAAAATGCAATTCCAACAAAATGTTATAGAAAATAAATTGAACAAATTTTTGTAGAAAGAATTTGTAGAAAAATTTAATTTTAACGAAATTTTCAAGAAAAAATTAAATTTTCAAAAAATTTCTTAAAAATGTAATTTTTAACGAAATTTTCTAAAAAAAAATCAGTTTTTATGCAGTTTTGAACTGAAAATTTGCAATTTTACCAAAATTTTGTAGAAAATTAAAATCTTGATGAAATTTTGTAGACAAATGCAATTTGAATAATGCGAACTACAGAAATGAATCGGATTAAAGGTCGATGACCGAAGTCAACTTCGATAAAAACGGATAAAAAAAATTTTCGGAAAAAAAAATTGTATACTAATTTCTACGAAAATCCTCAAGAAAATTTTTTAGGCAACTGAAATTTAAAAAAAAATTATAGAAATTTGAAATTTCTACGAAATTTTTTAGAAAATTAATTTTTAAGAAAAATTTTATTTTAATTATTTAAAGTGAAAAATTTTCACACAAAAAAATGCAATTCCAACAAAATGTTAAAGAAAATTAATTTGAACAAAATTTTGTAGAAAAAATTTATTTTAACGAACATTTCAAGAAAAATTAAATTTTTAAAAAATGTTCTTAAAAATTTCTAAAAAATATCTAAAAAATCAGTTTTTATGGAATTTTGTACAGAAAATTGCAATTTCAACAAAATTTTCTAGAAAATTAAAATCTTGAATAAATTTTGTAGAAAAAGTTTAATTTGAAGAAAGTTTTGTAGAATAATGCGAACTTTTCTAGAGAAATGAATCGGATTATAGGTCGATGACCGAAGTAAATTTCGATAATCAAGGAAGCCAACAGCAAAATTTTTTGAAAAAAAAGTTTTATGAAATTTCCACAAAAAAATTAAATTTACGAAATTTGAAATTTCTTCGAAATTTGAAATTTCTTCGAAATTTTGCAGAAAAATGAATTTTTCATGAAATTTTGCAGAAAAATTAATTTTTAAAGACAAATTTTATTTTGATGCAATTTTTCACACAAAAAAATGCAATTCCAACAAATAGTTATAGAAAAGTAATTGAACAAAATTTTGTAGAAAGAATTTGTAAAAAATTTAATTTTAACAAAATTTTCAAGAAAAATTCAATATTCAAAAAATTTTCTTAAATGTAATTTTTAACGAAATTTTCTAAAAACAAAAGCAGTTTTTATAGAAATTTGAAATTTCTACGAAATTTTTTAGAAAATTAATTTTTAAGAAAAATTTTATTTTGATGGAATTTTTCACACAAAAAATGCAATTCCAACAAAATGTTAAAGAGAATCAATTTGAACAACATTTTGTAGAAAAAATTAATTTTAACGAAAATTTTAAGAAAAATTAAATTTTCAAAAAACTTTCTTAAAAATTTCTAAAAAATTAAAAAAAAAATTATTTTTTATGGAATTTTGTACAGAAAATTTAAATTTCAACAAAATTTTCTAGAAAAATAAAAATCTTGAATAAATTTTGTAGAAAAAGTTTAATTTGAAGAAAGTTTTGTAGAATAATGCGAACTTTTCTAGAGAAATGAATCGGATTATAGGTCGATGACCGAAGTAAATTTCGATAATCACCGAAGCCAACAGCAAAATTTTTTGGAAAAAAGTTTTATGAAATTTCCAAAAAAAATTTAGAAATTTGAAATTTCTACGAAATTTTGCAGAAAAATGAATTTTTATGAAATTTTGCAGAAAAAGAATTTTTAAAGACAAATTTTATTTTGATGCAATTTTTCACACAAAAAAATGCTATTCCAACAAATAGTTATAGAAAAGTAATTTGAACAAAATTTTGTAGAAAGAATTTGTAGAAAAATTTAATTTTAACAAAATTTTCAGAAAAATTCAATATTCAAAAACTTTTCTTAAATGTAATTTTTAACATTTTCTAAAAAACAAAATCAGCAAAATTCTCAAGAAAATTAAATCTTGATGGGGGAAAAAAATTATGAACTTTTTTGCAAAAATTAAACTTGAAAAAAAAATTTTTTAGGCAAAAAAGAAAAATTATTTTTTAATGCAATTTTACAAAAAATTCATTTTTAATGAAATTTTACAAAAAATTAATTTTTAATGACATTTTTAAGAAAAATTTTTTGTTGATGGTATTTTTCACACAAACAAGACAATTCGCAGAAAATGTTACAGAAAATTAATTTGAACAACATTTTGTAGAAAGAATTGACAGAAAAATTTATTTTTTCCGAAATTTTCAAAAAAAAAAAAACAATTTTCAAAAAAATTTGTAAAAATGTAATTTTTAACGAAATTTTCTAAAAAAAAAATCCAGTATTTTGGAGTTTTGTCAGAAAATTGCAATTTTAACAAAATTTTCTAGCAAATTAATATCTTGTTGAAATTTTGTAGCAAAAATGTAATTTGAAGAAAGTTTTATAGAATAATGCAAACTTTTTTAGAGAAATGAATCGGATTAAATGTCGATGACCGAAGTAAATTTCGATAATCACGGATTAAATAGGCCACAGAAAAATGTTTCGGCAAAAAACAATTTGATGAAATTTTCTGCAAAAATTCAATTTCAACGAAATTTTTAGACAAATTAAATTTAAAAAAAAAATATAAATATAAAATTTCTACGAAATTTTGCAGCAAAATTAATTTTTAATAAAATTTTGCAGAATAATTTATTTTTAACGAAATTTTAAAGAAAAATTATATTTTGATGGATTTTCCACACAAAAAAAATGCAATTTTTCACACAAAAAATGCAATTCCAACAAAATGTTAAAGAAAATCAATTTGAACAACATTTTGTAGAAAAAATTAATTTTAACGAAAATTTAAAGAAAAATTAAATTATTCAGTCAGAATTTATTTTTTTGGTTTGAGACCATATGTTCCATTTACTTTCTGTCTATTCCAAGAAAGTAATAGAAACAAATACCAAAATTGGTAGAGAGTTTTAATTGCTTGGTAGAATTGACTGCAGTTTCGATAGACACCACCACAACAGACCAACAATAAATAACAACAACACATACAAACACATGAGGTACGATGACGTCGGCATTAGCCGTTGACAAAACTACATTTGTTTTCGTGGTTCGCGATGCGAACCCAAGCAAAAATCAAAAATGTATTGGTATGAGAGTTTTAGTATGTTGACTTAGTTCGGCAAAATACGGGTTTGGTTAGCAGTTATTGTTAAATTCAATTTACTGCTTCCATAAGTATTTCAGCTGATTTAAGTTAAAGACATACACT
The DNA here is from genome assembly GCA_963930755.1 of Eudasyphora cyanicolor. Lineage (NCBI taxonomy): Eukaryota > Metazoa > Arthropoda > Insecta > Diptera > Muscidae > Eudasyphora > Eudasyphora cyanicolor. Next base: position 49,390,747 of record OZ005737.1, on the reverse strand, counting down.
ATTGCTACTGAATTCTGAAGATGATAGAGTGGTGTCTATCGAAACTGCAGTCAATTCTACCAAGCAATTAAAACTCTCTACCAATTTTTGTATTTGTTTCTATTACTTTCTTGGAATAGACAGAAAGTAAATAGAACATATGGTCTCAAAACAAAAAAACTAATTCTGACTGAATAAGAAAAATAAAATTTTGAATGTTTGCAAAAAAAATGCAGTTTCGACGAAATTTTGTAGAAAATTCACTTTCGATCGCATAAATAAAAAAATTTTATAAACAATAGACCATTTATTATTTTTTCGGTACTGATTTCCGGGCCGAAAAAGTTTCCATTTGACCTACAAACCTTCAATAAAACATTTGGTGCCGATCGGATAACTCTAAGGTCTGCCCAAAGTTGTTTGAAAACACAAAACTCACTTTACATGAACAAAATTTGGGTTTTAATCAAATGTCACATTTTCAAGTAATTAGAAAATATTTTATTAGCATGAAAAGTATTTAAATGATCTTTGAATAAAATTGTCTTTCTTACAGGTCGTAAACAATCAAAATCGGCCGAAAAACGAAAAAGTTACAGCAGTTTTCATTTGAGCTTTACGTCATGACAGGGCATGCATGCACACCGATATGGCCTCAGGCATATATGTACATATGTAGACCTAAGAGCAATCACAATAAAAAATAGATCATTATATAACATGCTTGTGCATGCATGACAAATAAAACAACAAACAAAAATGGTTGGATCTACATGTTGGACGGATTTGCATGATAGTTGATTTTTCGCATCAGTCTGACATTTTTTACTGGTCAAATAAGAAAATATAAGCAGAACTTTGCAGCGCGCTATACGCCCATGCAACAGGGTCGTTTACAGAACGCGATCTGCCTCCAGCCTAAGTGAATTGAGAAAGGGACAGCTTCGCACAAAATTTAATTTTAGTCATATTCTTATTAGTCTCCAGATCGACCACATCCAAAATGGCAATGACTGAATTGGCAGCGATATTCTCGGCAGATCGCCTTGGTCGACTTTTATTTGGCCTCTTCGGATTAGAAAGAGCCTCACCAGTCGAAAATTTTTCGTATAAACGCTTAATGGTGTTCTTAGAAGGCGCACTTCTCACATTTTTTAATATTTTAAAAGCACGTTGAGTTTTCACAATTGACTTCTTCTGTTGAATGTAAATTTCAACTATTTCAGAGCGCTCGCGTGGCGTGTATTGTTCCATGGTAAAAATCTGCTTGGACTGACGCTTCAAACGCGGTATGTCATTAAGCGATCTGACATCTCTGTCAAAAGTTATGGCGTTGCCAGATGGGTCCGTCGAATATGGGAGACCCTGTACAAGGATCGAATGCATCGACATCCAGGACTAATGGTAAGACCAGCCCACCTGTTATAAAAATATACAACGCCAATATCAAGGGTCTGATAGGCAAGCTTAAGGTATTGTTGGGCCATGAGCTCTTCACATTCAACATTGTGAAGCGCAATATGGTTAATTTGAAACTGGTTAGGGTAGAGGACCACGGTAGTGTTATGGCACTTCTTGGGCGGGAGGGTCTGCCTCATTATACGTATACCCCTAGAGATTCGAAACCGTACACCCTGATGGTTGAATGGCTGTCGGACACCTGGGATGCAGATGACCTCCGGGCGTTTTTTCTTGAGAAGAAGCTGAACGTTGATGTCAGAAATGTAATAAAGCTGAGAGGTCATCGATGGATTGTCCAACTTGGCGGCGACTCGGACGTGAAATCGTTCAAGCAGATGCAGTACCTGCTGAACAATAAGGTGACCATAGGGAGTCACAAACGCAAGGGATTAATCCAATGCCGGAATTGCCAGAGATTTGGCCATGTATCCACGAATTGCAAGATGCCGTACAGATGTGTGAAATGCGGCCAGCCCCACGGAGCTGACAACTGCCCACTGCCTAGTAAGGATGCCGTACCGGTAAGTGGTACGACCATAGACCCAATTACCGGCCGTGCCGTTGAGGCGATCATCAGGCCTGTGCACTGCGCCAACTGCGACGCGGATGGACATGTTGCCAGCGCGAAGAATTGCCCGAAGAGACTGGAAATCCTGCGAAGAATGGAGGAAAGGAAGACTAACTCGAATCCCACGGGGGGAAGAGCCCCGGTGACGGGAGGTATCCCTTATGCAACAAGGACGAGCGTGACGTACTCCGGCACTGCTAGAGGAGCCATGCAGATTCGTGTGACGGCTGCCCCCAGGACCCCCGCGGTGATGGAAGAGGCAAGTAGAGCTATGAGCTCATTCGACGCCGAATGCAAGAGGCTGATTGGCAAGGACTTCCTGACGTGCATGAGGAAGATTACGGAATTCTCTGAGAAGATCGCTGGCCTCCAGACGGATGATGAAAGGACTCAGGCTACCTTCGGCCTTTTACTCAGTCTTCGTCTCAATGACTAGACTGAAATTCATCTTTGTGAACGTGAATTCGATAGTGTCTAGGCACAAGAGGCACTATCTGCAGCTATTTGTCGATGAACACAGGCCAGATGTCGTGATGATTGCGGAGCACAGGCTCTCGGGCAGGCACCGTTTCGGACTGAGGGGATATCAGGTTTTCAGACAGGACAGGACGAGAGGGAGGGGGTACGGCTATTTGCCTGACGGACCGACTTAAGGGGGAACGGATGACGGTTGACTTAGGACACATCGATGGGACCGTAGTTAGGATAAGGTGACTCAATGAAAGGCATATGGTGGTTATGTCGTTGTACCTGCGACCGCAGAATAAGGTGAGATTGGCTGACCTGGATGCGGTCTTTGATGCCGTGGGAACCAATGAGGCGGTGATTGGCGCCGACTTAAATGAGAAGCATTCGAGCTGGGGCGGAGATGCCACGAATACCAGTGGCAGGACTTTGTCTGGATGGCTGGATACCAACCCTACGATTGTGGTGAGGCCCAATGCCGATGTTACCAGATGCACGCCTACCTGTATGTCTTTCATTGACTTCTTCCTTACGACTGCTGGACTTGTACTGACCGACGCCTCACGGGATGGGGACGGACTGAGGACTTTGGACTATGACTCGGACCATAGGGCGGTGGTGCTCGGGACGGCTGTGGAAGGTTTGGAGAGGAGGAGAGCTGCCAGTGTGTTCGACTACACGAGCATGCGGACTGGCCACTTTAACGGCGCATTGGCGCGGGGTCTTTGCGGATGCACGCTTCCACGGGATGGGAATGCCACGATTGAGAAGATCGATGCAGCGATAGAGGGCATGACTGAGTCTTTCACTGATGCCATGCATATGAGCATTAGGAGGTTTGAGCCCAGGGGAACCTGTTTGACTCCATTACCACCAGATGTCCTAGACCTTATCCGCCAGAAGAAGACCCTTCGTAGAAGGATGCATCGGATCACCGACCTCCAGGAGTATAGCATCACCAGGGCCGAGGTGAGGAATATTGGCAAGATCATAGGAGAACGCATCGCTATATTCGAGGAAGAGGACCTGTTGAGGAAGCTCGGCGGAATCTCGGCGGACAGGAACATGTTTAGGAAGGTGAAAAATCTGAGTGGCGCACGAGTCGGTAGGAGAATGGGTGATCTGATTGATTCACAGGGCCGACGTGCGAAAGCGGATGAGGAGAAGGCGAATGTGATGGCCTCATGTCTTGCCGAAATACAAGTGAACTCTACGCCTGGGGACACTGCGACGGACCCTGAGGAAATGGAGGAGGCGGCGACGCCCATGGTGGTATTTGGACAACGACATTTTGCCGATGGCTCTACGATTGGGAGAGATGCCAGAATACCGGTGAGGCTGATAAAGCCAGATGAAATAGGAGCAATCCTGCGCCGTCTCAATAACAAGAAGAGCAGTGGAGACGATGGCATCCCCAATTGCGTCCTGAGGAGGACTGACCGGAGAACTTGGGACTACTTGGCAGTCCTATTCAACCAATGCCTGAATGCAGGGTATTTCCCCAATAGATGGAAGACGTCGGTGATTATACCCATCCTGAAGCCTGGAAAAGACCCCTCGGATCCCAATGGATACAGGCCGATCTCCCTGCTCTCCAGCGTGGGGAAGTTGTTTGAGATTATCGTATTGGATAGGCTGAATGAACACATAGAAGCGACGGATGTGCTGGGAGACTCCCAATTTGGATTCAGGAGAGGACTGTCGACGACCCATGCCCTGGTGACTCTCTCTGACAGGATATCTGATGGTCTTAACGGTCGCAGGGCTACCATTGCGGTTAGCCTCGATTTCGAGAGGGCATTTGACACCGTGTGGCAGACGCGTATAGTTCACAAGATGCAGGAGACGTATGGTTCGACCGACACCTGGTCAGACTTACCCGGAATTACCTTAGGGGAGATCATTTACCGTCAGATTGGAGGAGGTTCGTTCCAGATCTCACATGATAACGGCGGGAGTGCCACAGGGCTCTGTGCTGGGCCCTGTATTGTACAATTTGTATTTGGCGGATATACCACACCCTACGGACTGGGAGCTGCGTATTATTATCTATGCGGACGATATTTTGGTGACGGCCACACATGCCAGGGCTAGTACAGCGGCGCGCAGATTATCCCAGTATCTCGAGCAACTGAAGGAGTACTTCGTCAGATAGAGATTGGTCCTGAACATCGATAAATGCAGGTCGATAATTTTCAGAGGAAGGAAGAAAAGATTGTACAGGAACGCACGGAATTATGTCCCGGCGATCAGGATTGGACATGACCTTATAAGGAATTGCGGCACGATGAAGTATCTCGGGATCGTCGTCCAGGAGGACCTTGCATTTACAAGGCAGGTTGATGAAATTCTCCGCAAGGGTAGGGCGGCATTTCACACGTTTAACTGGCTCATGGCGAAGAGAGGAGGACTTGGCAAGAGAGTCAGGCTCATGATCTACAGGCAGATAGTTCGACCGACGATGGCATACGCCTTTCCGGTGTGGGTTTCGATATCCTCCCATCAGATGGAGAGGAAGACATTGCGGTACCGCTTGGGCTTGAGGGTGCGAAGGACGGCACAGGGGCGGTATATCAGCCCTTCCTGCCAACGCATTTACGATGAGGCCGCCATGGAACGTGTCGACGGGTTCATGGTCAGGACAGCCATCAATCACCTCTCGGTATACCCCACGCACCCGAATTCGACGGTGCGGGGATGTTGTGTGTCGCGCGGTGTGTTTGACCGCCTGGTGGCGACTGATGGTCATCTTTCCCCGATGTGCATTCCACATTTGTCCGACAGCGGAATGATGTTTGATGCCTGTAATAAGGTGGTGTTTTACCATAGGCTCTTCAGGACGTACGGCCTCGATGACCTGGTGTATAACACAGCCCAGTAGACCGTGGTCCTCTTATTTGATGTTGCAACCCTGCGTTGCGTGGATTCTTTATTTATTTTTATTTCCGTTTTCGTTTTTGTTCTATTTTTTTATTTGATTTTTGTAAATACCTTTACTTATTTTGATGTTTGAATTATATTTTGGTTTTGTGGATATTTTTGTATATACGTTATTGTTAGTGTTGGTGTAGGGGTGCAAAAGGGGGGTTCGTGTGGTAAAGAAATAAATAAATAAAAACAAACGAATTTTAGTTTTAAATATAAATAGTGGGGGATCTTTATTTGGGGTATTTTCAAATAAACAAGGATTTATTACCGTGTAAGTGGTTGGCGACAAGGCCTGTGTGCGCGAGCGTAGAGCGAAACGACAAGTGGTGAACGCAGAGGCTCGTTACAAGTGTTCGACTACCATAGATTTTGCGAATAGAGAGAGAGAGAGAAAGACCCGAAGATGAGCAAGGCAGCCACACAACAACCACCACCCATAGGCAATCCGCACTCTACACATCCGTATTAAGCGAATTAGGTCTCCGAAGAGAGGTGTAGAGGGGATTCCAGTGATGTCAATACGCAACCGGTATTGATCAGGCTCGGGAAGTTGAGACAATGCTGCGTACGTGAACATTGCCGGCCACCTTGCAACATCCGACGATGTTGTAATATAAAGGAAAGGAAATAATCTACAACTAGGATTAAATAAGTACATAACAAGGAACGTAAATTCAGTTTCCTAGTGAGCATTCAAAAAATTCAATTCGAGTTTCAATGTTATATTAAGAATATGTAAACTAATTAATATAGGCGAGGTGATGCTAAAATAGTTTTTGAGATTTCGAAATAAGTTTGAGTTTAAATAGACTACTGCGAAAATTATAGATGTGCGACATCAATTAGTAAAATAAATTCGAGAACAATAATTTCAAGTTTCTAATTGATTTAAGACGATTCGAGTTCAAATAATTAATAAATACACGAGATGTGACCGTTTATAAAAAGCGAGGCTGGTGTCAAAATGTGACCAACAAAAAAAATTCAAATAGGGTTGAATTGATTACCAATTTCAAGCGAATTAAAATAGGTACGACGAAAATTACATACGAAGGGTGAGACTAGCAAGTAATAAACAAAAGCCTACGTGAAATTCGCAATTCGACTACCAGGGGAAAAGTCCACAGCTGTGCTTGTAGCATGAGGTGGTAGTGAACCAGTTAGGATGTAACCAAATATGGTGTTCTGAGCCAGTAGTGACTTGAGAACAATCCGTGGTGGTTCACACAAAAGAATTCGCGGATAAAGATCCGCGCCAAGTAGCACATCCACAGGACCATCATCGAATGAATCAGCCAATCGAAGACTGGGGAGACGAGATCTAAGGATGGTAGCAACAGAAGGTGATGGCAAGTTGCCAGAAATGTTCGGAAGAACGAGGGCTACCGTTTCTAAGACGAGCGATGGACCAGCAGGTGAGGAGATTTCAAGAGAGCAAATTTCTCTTGAGTTCCCAAGGTGAGTACAGTTCACGCCTGACACACTAGCGTTCGTAGAACGCGTTGAAATTCCCAATCGTTTTCGAAAGCGGTCCGTAATTAAGGACGTCTCGGAAGATGGGTCAATGAGAGCTCGAGCAGGGTACGTAATACCCCGGTGAATGATATTTACGGTGGCGGTCCCCAAGAGCACATTCCTATCCTGGGTGGTATGAAATACCTGGCGATTCATAACGGTGAGATTATCCGCATTTGAAGTGGAAGCTACATTATCTAGATTATGATTAGGAGAGGTACCACTAACAACAGGGGTTGAGCTAGGCGACGAGACAGTTGAGGAGGTAGAGCTAGACGACGAACCAGTTGAAGAGGCAGAACGATGACGGCGGTGTAGGAGGGTGTGATGCCTTCCATTACACACATTACAATTATGAGTGCTAGAGCAGTCTTTAACGGAATGACCCCGTGAAAAGCAATTGAGACAACGACCTTGTTTCTTAACTTCAGCAAATTTCTTATCGAATGGAAACTTCTTGAACCGAGGACATGACAGTAGAGGGTGGATTTCATTGGGGCAAAAACTACAACAATTTTTGTAGGAAGATTTCGAATGTCCTAGAGCCGCCGTATTTGTAAAATCCGTACTGATTTTTCGAGACTTGGGGACTTTTGATGAATCGATGCCCTTGATGTCGCGAAGACACGCCAGAGTTTGAATTCTTTCCGTAAGAAAAGAATCTAATGCCTGCCAGGAGGATAACGACGACTTGTCCCTGATACTCTGTTCCCATAGAGTTAGGGTGAGCTTTGGCAATCTCTGGATACAAAGAAATACTAATATAGGGTCCCAGTGGACCGTGACTATGTCATATACGGCCATTGCCGATAGACAACCGTTGATACCACGCTGCAAAGTCTTCAAGCCAGAACTTGTCTCACTTTCTAATATTGGAAGGTCAAATAGAAGCTTGAGGTGATTATTCACCAGGATACGCTTGTTATCATACGTATCCTTCAAAGCTTTCCAAGCTAGATCAAAGCTTCGATGGGTGAGGGGAAATTTCTCCACAATTTCTCTGGCCTCACCGCACGTTTTCCGACGCAAATGACAAAGGCGTTCGATATCGCTAAGCCGAGAGTTATTCACATAAACCGCTGTAAATAAATCACGAAACGTGGGCCACGAAAGAAAATCGCCCTCAAAAACGTCAGTGTCACAAGGCGGAATCGAAATATTATGCATGACGTCACCAATTGGCTGAATTATGCCCGAATGCCTAGTACTATTTCCCAGATCTAAATTATTCGAAGGATCAACTTGAATACCGATTTCACGAGACGCGTGAGTTGAAGAACTCATATTGTTTACCGGGTCAGTAATGCGCGTGTCCCCGAAAGGTTGTTGTGCCAACGAAACTAATGAACCACTCATATTCGAACTCAGGGACGTTCTACGAGAGCGTGTGAGCATGGACAACTTCCTCTTTATAGCGGCGAGGCATTGTATGTACGTCTGATAAGACACGTCGTACTTGGTGTTCGCCAAGTCCATATCATCTTTCCCAGCGTCAGGAGATGATTGCAAATAGTTCAGACATTTCTGAAACATTTCTCGAGTTGTAGACCACATATTATCTAACTCTGTACTACGAACCTCAAGATCATAAACATCGAGGTCTTCTTCCTTCAGAATACGGAAAGACGAATCAAATTTCAATACAGCCTCCGAAGCGCTGATGAAAAAATCAAGGGGGGTAAGCGGCATTTTGAAGAAGATAAGTAAAAAGTTAACTAATTAAAATTCCCAAGAAATGTTAAACCAATTTCAGAATAACACACGAAATTGAAAATTCAAACCTGTCGCGAAGGCCCTTAAAATGAAATGGTTGTAAATTTTTCAAAAAAATCTATGAAATGGGAAGAGGAAAACGAAATCGAATCAAAATGACCAAACGCTCCAAAATAGCAAACAACAAAAGTAAATTTGCGCACAATCAAAAATTTCCGAGAAAGTCAAAAAGAATATTTTTTTTTTTAAACTTATGTGTGACGAGTTGACCGAGTGTAGGGTGCACTACTGCCGAATCGCGACTTAGAAAATTAAAATGCAAAAACAACACGTTCAAATAGCAAACAAAATTTCAAATATATTTTTTTCCAATCAAAAAAATAAATACAATGTTCTGTTACGTGTATGTGTCAGCAAAACGGGCTGTAGGGTGCACGGAGTCAAATAGTGCCGAATAATGTACTAACTAGTAGTACAACAAACAACAATTATCACCGAAATTATAAGACTTCAAATATAATATTTTTGTTTTTTCGCGATCTTTACCCGTGAGCCACAGTACCACAGTCAGCCGATCCAAACTATTCACAATGACAATCACAATATTAGTCAGCTGTTTAAAAATATTCACAATCAGAACCACACGGTAGGAATCACGTCAGCTGTTCAATAATACTCACAACAAAGCAGTAAAAGAAGGAGCGAATGGAGCGAGAATAAACGTCAACCGATCGATGGTGTTATGTGTGAATGTACGTGTGTACGTATATGATCGGTGGTAAACAAATAAACGAAATGCAATTGGTGGTGTTCTTACATACTTCGGTTATTGACCGATGCTTCAAATTGGCGCTTAGATGATTACAAACTGCGGACTGCAACGACGTTGTTGCTGTAATCTCAACCAAAGCAGTGGCGATTGAACGAAGAGAAAAATGAAAAAAGGAGAAAACAAAGCAACACCTCTGAATAAAAGGACGATATACACAGTGTATAGAATTGTTAGAAACAATTTGCCAATATCCAATCGAATTCCGACGAATAAATCGATTGATTTGCAACGAAAATTAATTATTTTTATTTAGAACACTATACGAACACCGTATATACTAACGAAGTGGCGATAAATTCAAACGATAGTGGACTGTATTTTAAACGACACGCTCGGTAGGGTGTTTCGAAAACGACCAGTATCACAGAAAAACAATTTATTTTATTTTCTTGTACTTGTTATTGAAAAACAAAAACGAAAACGCGGTGCTCACTTTTTAACTGAGTTTACGTACCTGATGATGAAGATGACGATGATTAGGATGGTGATGAAGTTATTGCGATGATAGTGATGGGGGGTGTGTGATGTCCGTATGCCGACGAATCCCTTCAAAACGAAAAAAAACCACACGATTAACGATGCTAATTCCAATCCGGCTCGATACGACCAAAATGTTGGTGTAGGGGTGCAAAAGGGGGGTTCGTGTGGTAAAGAAATAAATAAATAAAAACAAACGAATTTTAGTTTTAAATATAAATAGTGGGGGATCTTTATTTGGGGTATTGTCAAATAAACAAGGATTTATTACCGTGTAAGTGGTTGGCGACAAGGCCTGTGTGCGCGAGCGTAGAGCGAAACGACAAGTGGTGAACGCAGAGGCTCGTTACAAGTGTTCGACTACCATAGATTTTGCGAATAGAGAGAGAGAGAGAAAGACCCGAAGATGAGCAAGGCAGCCACACAACAACCACCACCCATAGGCAATCCGCACTCTACACATCCGTATTAAGCGAATTAGGTCTCCGAAGAGAGGTGTAGAGGGGATTCCAGTGATGTCAATACGCAACCGGTATTGATCAGGCTCGGGAAGTTGAGACAATGCTGCGTACGTGAACAGTTAGCATTAGGATTAGGTTAGATATAGGTTAGGATTAGGTTAGATATAGATTGATATTGAGCGACTTATTATATTACATGATGGCGTAGATGGGCTGGTCTACCACAAAGTCTAATTTTAAGTTATACGATTAATTTAATTCTAGTAAGGCATGAAAATGCGTTAGAAATAAGACCATAGGTTTAAGCTGATGGATACCAATGTAACTAGATATAAGATCGATTTGGGAAATAAAATGAAATGAAAATCGTAAGCGAGAAGCGGAGAAGGTGCAAACAGAATTCATTGCAAAAGTAATTTAGTTCAGATCTAAACATATATATAATTGATAGCTTTACGAATCCATCGATTTGTATTTTATTTTTTATACGTAGATCAATAGCATACATTCATTGATTATTCACTGGGACGGAAAACTTTTGCCGGAGCTATTCGGCAGAAAAATCGTTGATAGAATAGCAATCATCGCCAGATATGAAGGCACATCAAAATTTTTGGGCGCTCCCTGGTACTGGAGAAAATATGGCCAAAGTCGTTCATGATACACTCATCAATTGGGATATTTCTAATAAAGTTTCCGCCATGGTTTTCGATACCACGTCGTCAAATACAGGTCAGAACACAGGATCGTGCATTTTGTTGCAGAACAAATTAGATCGAAAATTAATCAAGTTCCCATGTCGTCATCACATAATGGAGATAGTATTGAAACATGTGTTTGAGGTTAAACTTTCGGCGACTTGTGGTCCTGAAGTGTCTATTTTTAATCGTTTTGCTGCCGTATGGGTAAGTCTCGACCACAAATCGTTTAAAAACGGACTCGAAGATCCAATTGTACGCTCAAAAATAAGTAATGCTGACTGCGAAGTCATTAAGAAATTCTGCATTAAACAGCTAAATGAAACACAAATCCGAGCTGATTACAAGGAACTATTACAATTAACAATATTGTTTCTTGGTGGTGTCGGCGATAACTTTCGAACACCTGGTCCAACATCCCACGCAAGGTTCATGGGAAAAGGCATTTATGCCTTAAAAATATACCTATTTCGAGAGCGGTTTGCATTGACAAAACGAGAGTCCAGTGGACTACGGGATATATGTATTTTTCTCGTGCGGCTGTATGTCAAAGCGTGGTTTACATGCACAAATGCCATACGAGCACCAAATCAGGATATACACTTGTTGAAAGACTCCATCGCATACGCAGAAATCGACCGAGATGTGTCTGAAGCGGTTTTGAAGAAATGGAAAAACCATTTGTGGTATTTGGCCCCAGAATCAATGGCTTTGGCATTTTTCGATTCGGATGTTTCACTCGAAGAGAAACGAAAAATGGTTAGGCATCTGCAATCGACAGAACCCGTCGTAAATCTGGAAAACGATCGAAAATTCTCCGACCCGAAACTATTGCTGTGTAATAATTTGCGCGATTTCGTCTCATACAAAACCAAACATTTTTTCGGTGCTTTTGGATTGAGTACTGAATTTTTAAAGCATGACCCATCCATTTGGGAAGTAAATGAAGATGAAGATTATCAAGATGCTCTCGATGTTTGCCGTAATCTGTTTGTTGTTAACGACACAGCTAAACGCGGTGTACAATTTATGAATGATTACAACAGAATACTTACGAAAGACGAAGAGCAAAATCAATTTATATTACAGTGCATTGAAGAATATCGTAGAAAATGTCCCTCACATAACAAGTCAGATCTAATATAATATTGAAATAATTGTATTTTTTGTTTTTTTTTCACCGATCTCAATATTTAACCAGTAAGGAAAGGCTAAAGTCGGGCGGTGCCGACTATATAATACCCTACACCACTCTCGTAATATTGAATAACTCTGATATATAAATTTTGTAATTCATGTATAAATTGTTTACATAAATTTACTTTTGGGACATTTTATACTTAAATAATACCCTGTACCACAGTGTGGTGTAGGGTATAAAAACGATTGGATCTAATGAGCCAAATCGGATGAAACATATATATGGGAGCTATAGCTAAATCTTTACCGATTTTCTTCAAATTCGGCAATGTTGGTTCATGAATCAAGAAACTCTACCATTCTAAATTTCAAAACGATTGGATGTAAAATATAGATTCTATAGAACTAAAGGGCCAAATCGAACGAAACATATATATGGGAGCTATAGCTAAATCTTAACCGATTTTCTTCAAATTCGGTAGTGTTGGTTCATGGATCAAGAAACTCTACCATTCTAAATTTCAAAACGATTGGATGTAAAATACAGCTTTTATAGGACTAAAGGGCCAAATCGAACGAAACATATATATGGGAGCTATAGCTAAATCTTAACCGATTTTCTTCAAATTCGGTAGTGTTGGTTCATGGATCAAGAAACTCTACCATTCTAAATTTCAAAACGATTGGATGTAAAATACAGCTTTTATAGGACTAAAGGGCCAAATCGGACGAAACATATATATGGGAGCTATAGCTAAATCTTAACCGATTTTCTTCAAATTCGGTAGTGTTGGTTCATGGATCAAGAAACTGTACCATTCTAAATTTCAAATGATTGGATGTAAAATACAGCTTCTACAGGACTAAAGAGCAAAATTGGACGAAAGATATATATGGGAGCTATATCTAAATCTGAACCGATTTCAACCAAATTCAATAGCGATCTTAACAGCTGCGAAATACTCTTAACTGCAAAATTTCAGAACGATCGGAGTGAAATTGCGACCTGTAGTCGACGAACAACTTTACATGGACAGACGGACGGACGGACGGACGGACATGCTTAAATCGACTCAGCTAGTGATTCTGAGTCGATCGGTATACTTTAAGGTGGGTCTAGCTGTGTTATTTTCAGGTGTTACAAACATCTGCCGTGAAACAAACTTATAATACCCTGTACCACAGTGTGGTGTAGGGTATAAAAACTATTTATTAATTAATAATACAAAGAAATGTAATGTTACTTACTTAAACATACGATTTTTGAATAAAAAAAATATTTCCCCTATAAAGTGTGTTCTAAATTTTGAATGAACTTTGGGCAGACCCTAGGGTTATCCGATCGGCACAAAATTTTTTATGGAAGTCTTGTAGGCCAAATGGAAACTTTTTCGGTCCGGAAATCAAGGATCGCAGCAACTTTTTGCATCATGTGCTATAAACGGTCTAATAAACAATTCAAACCGTATAGCTCATTTTGCGCCACTCTGTATAAGTAAACCTGAGTTAGCGTATCAGGTTTTCTAGTATTCCACATTGATTAATCCACTCTCAAAGTAAAAAAATACCTGAAACATCGTATAATACTACTTATATTGAAAAATGAGGACAGGAGAACTTTTCAAACTTATGTATTTGTGTCTTACGGCAAAATATGTCGACACTGAAGTGTACAAAATAAACTATGGCGCCCAACGTGGTGGTCATCAGCGTCTTAGCTGTTGTCTCCATCACCACTCTCGGCATCATTGCCTGCCACAGTTATAAAAATAGTTGTTTAAAGAGTTGCCGATTTACTAAATTATTGCACCTCATAAATTTCTCGGAAAACTGCGACACGACAGTAGCAGCAGTCCAGGCAACACCATCACTCTGATGGTAGTATAGCAACGACAAACAACTACAAAAACAACAACCGTAAACTAAACTGAAGGTTCCAATTCGGGGTACACAATTTCCCAAGAGCTCTATTGCATACTAATAACGGCTGCAGTGAAATGAATATAAGTTTCAACCAAGAATAATACTAAAGTGAAGTCGATTGAAAGCAATTGAGTGCAATTTTGAAGGTTTAACGGGACGAGGTCGAGGATGAGGTTAAGAAAAATAATTGTCCAAGGGTCCTACAAATACATCTCTCAGACATTAAAAGTTAAGTACAAATTTTTCCGCTTTAAAATCGCTTTGATTTCCTAGAAAACATTGTGGACAGATTTCTCATAAACATGATGTGTTAGAGAAAATAGCGAAATTAAATTGTTTCTTTAAAGATTTTTTTAAATACTCGAAATTGTTTAGGAAATGGTGTAAAATTGGGAGAAGAAACTGACTGCGTGTACGACTGTGTGTATTTGAAAAATATTGTGTTGCACTAACATTTTTATTTGCGTTACGTGCTTTGCTGGACCAACAATGTGTGAATGTTAAATCAGTGTACTTTTGTGCGAGAGTCGTATGTCATGAATAGTCAACATTTTGTAATAAAAAAAATATTGAATACTGCCTTTTTTCAGCCCGAGAAGTTATGGGATCAATTATGTTACAATTACACTGAAAAAAATCAGCTGAAAGGACTATTCAATATAATATAAGGCAATTTTCTAATTAACACTTAAGGTGATTTCGTTTGTGCAAAAAATGTAAACATTTTTCTACATTTTACACTGAAACCGCATTTTTAGGTTCGTTTGTAAAAATGGTGTAGCCGTATGAACGGGTTGTGATTTCGTTTGTAAAATTATAACACTCTGCAAATGCGAAAATATCGCATTTTCCACACTCAGCCCTGTCCACGGTGTAGAGTGTTGCACCGTCAAAAAGCAAAGTTCAGAACCAAACCTAATTGAAAGCGTACATTCTTAATGCACTATCAAATGGTTGCGCCATAATGTAGGTATGGGTTTTACTCGCCGCACGATTTTTGTTCGATTGTTCGCATGCAAAATGCGAAATTAGCAGTGGGTGCAGGGGGAATTTTTAAAATGTCGCAACATAAAGTGGTGATATTATTTTTCAGAAACGAAATCACCATTAGTTTAATCAACAACATTTCGTCTAAATAGCATTTTTTTAGAATTTTTTTTCTAAACTTTAATTTTTCTACAAAATGTCTTCGTATTTTCTTAAAAGTTTAGCCAAAATGCATTTTTCTGCAAAATAACTCTAAAACTGCATTTTACATAAAAAATTCCCTTTTTAGAAAAAGAGTTCAGATTTCAGTTATCTAAAACTGTATTTGTCATCGATATTGAATTTTCAGTGAAATTTCGACAAATTTACAGTTTTTGCTAAACACCCTTTAATTTCGTTGAAATTAGATTTTTCTGGAAAATTCCATCAAAATTGAATTTTTCTCGAAAAATGTGATAAAAATCTATTTTCTGCAAACAATTTTTGTTCCAATTAATTTTTTACATAATTTCTCGTTTTTGATTTTTTTTATAAAATTTCATTCAAATTTCACTTTTTCTAAAATATTTCGCCAAAATTGAATTTGCCAGAAAATTTCGTCGAAAATTTTCTACAATATACTGCATTTTTTTTGGAAAAATTTCATTGTAGTTGACATTTTCTAAAAAATTTCGTTGACATTGCATATTTTTACAAAAAAAGTCGTTAAAATTGTTTTTTTTGAAAATTTTGTTAAAATTAAAATTATTTTTGCACAAAATTTTGCTGATTTTTTTTGTTGCAAAACTTCGATATAGTTGAATTTTTCTGCAAAATCTAAATTTTCTGCAAAAATTATCATAATTTTTCTATAAAACATTTTGTTGCGGTTGCAATTTTTTAAAATACCGTCAAAACTTAATTTTCTTGAAAATTTCTTCGAATCACCATTTTTCTGCAACATTTGTCGACATTTAATTTTTCTAAAAAATGTCCATTTTCTAAAAAATTTTGTTGACATTGCATATTTTTACAAAAAAAAATCGTTAAAATTGTTTTTTCTAGAAAATTTTGTTAAAATTAAAATTTTGCTGATTTCTTTTGTTGCAAAACATTGATATAGTTGAATTTTTCTGCAAAATTTAAATTTTCTACAAAAATTTGTTAAAATATAATTTATCTTCATCTTGCATTTTTCTATAGAACATTGTGTAGCAATTGTAATTTTTTAAAATACCGTCAAAACTTAATTTTCTTGAACATTTCTTCGAATCAGCATTTTTCTGCATTTTTTGTCGACATTTAATTTTTCTAAAAAATGTTGTTGAAATTGATTTTTTCTACAAAATTTCCATAAATTTTTTTTTACAAAATTTCATATTTTTTTGGAAAAATTTCATTGTAATTTCCTTTTTCTAAAAAATTTCGTTGACATTGCATATTTTTACAAAAAAAATCGTTAAAATTGTTTTTTCTAGAAAATTTCGTTAAAATTAAATTTTTCTACAAAATTTCGTTGATAATGAATTTTTGCACAAAATTTTGCTGATTTTTTTGTTGCAAAACAAAATTTTCTAAAACATTTGTTAAAATATAATTTTTCTTTATCCATTTTCTGCAAAAATTATCATAATTGCATTTTTCTATAGAACATTTTGTTGCAATTGAAATTTTTTAAAATACCGTCAAAACTTAATTTTCTTGAAAATTTCTTCGAATCAGCATTTTTCTGCAACATTTGTCGACATTTAATTTTTCTAAAAAAAAGTTGTTGAAATTGAATTTTTCTAAAAAAAAAATCGGTGTATCTTTCTACAAAAATCATAAAAATTGTTTTTTTTCTACAAAATTTCCATAAAATTTATTTTTTTTTCTGAAAATTTCATTAAAAATCAATTTTTCTGCAAAGTTCTATTCAAATTTAATTTTCCTGCAAAAATCCCATTGAAACAGATTTTTTCTAAAAAAAAATCGTAATGAATTTATTAGAAAATGTTTTTAAATGTGCAAGAAAACAAAAATTTGGGCATAATTTTCTAGAAAACCGGTATTTCGTAAACTTTTATTCAATTTTCTTTATAAAAATGCAATTTCGACCTAATTTTCTATAAAAGCGCAACTAGCGAAATTTTTCGTTAAATGGATTTTGACGAACATTTCTAGGAAATTGCAACTCCACAAAAATTTCTGGAAAAATTTAAATTGTTGCGAAATTTATAAAATTTATAATTAGAATGGAATTTCGAAGAAATTTTCTAAAAAATTGATTTTTATATGAATTTTTCTCAAAATGCAATTTCGATTGAATTTACACAAAATATGAAATTTTGATGGAATTTGCAAGATCATTTTTATTATATATTTTTAAAAATGCAATTTCAATATAATTTTCTATAAAATTGCAATTCGATGAAATTTTCTATAAAATGTTCAATAAACTAAATTTCGAGAAAAATGCAATTTTGATTTTTGTAATAATAATGTACTTTCGACGAAAATGCAATTTCGACCAAAATTTTCTAGAATATTGCTATTTCGAAGAAATTTTGCAGTAATGTAATTTTCTACAAAATGTAATTGTGACAAAATATTATCAAAAAAATTCACAATATTTTTTTGGAAAGTATACATAGTTCAAAAAAAAAATCTGACGGAATTTTCTTAACAAAAAATAAAATTTTGTTGTAATTTTGTAATACAAATGCAACTTTGAATTAATTTACAAAAAATGTGCAATTTCGACGAAATTTTCAAGAAAATCTCAATTTGGGTGAAGGACGTTTTCTAGAAAAATGCGAAATTTTTTAGAAAAATGTAATTTCGAAGAAATCATCTAAAAAATTAAATTTCACAAAATATTCTTTTAAAGTAGAATTTTGACAAAATTTTCTAGGAAAAATTATTTCAATAACAATGGCAGAATGTGTAACAAAAAAATCATTTTCGGCGAAATTTTGTGATATATCTCGATGCAATTTTAATGAAAATTGTTTCAACAAACTTTTTTTAATGAGTTTTGAAAAAAAAAATTTTCGAAAAATTGCGTTTCTTTAACATTTTTAAAATAAGAATGGAATTTCGATAAAATTTTCTAAAGAAATGCAATTTGATGATTTTTTATAAAATTTTCCAGAAAAATTCAATTTTGACGAAATATTACGAAATAATAAGCTTTTCTATGGAATTTACTGAAAAATTACAATTTCTATGAATTGTTCAATAAAATTAATTATCGAGAAAAAATTTCATTCCAAAAAATTGGTTAAAAAAACATGCAAATTTTTAAGAAAATCTCTGTAAAGCGAAATTTCGACGAAATATTCTAGAAAAAATTAATTATGACAATTAAACCATTTCGTCGAAATTTTGTGGAGTGTGCAATTTCGAAGAAATTTTGCAAAAATTCAAATATCAACATAATTTTGTAGAAAAATTTAATTTTGACAAAATTTTATTAAAAAAATAATTTTTGATTTTGAAGAAAATCTCTGTAAAGCGAAATTTCGACGAAATATTCTATCAAAACTTAATTATGACAAGATTTTCAATAATAATGTATTATCGAAATAATGCAATTTCAACGAAATTTTGTGGAAAATGCAATTTGGAAAAAATTTTGCAAAAAATTCTATAGAAAAAAGTAATTTTGATATAATGTTATCAAAAAATAAATTTTGAACAACATTTCTATTGGATTTTCAATAAAAAATTAAAGTTTTATCAAATACATAAATAAATAAAATAAATTCATAATATTTTCTTGTTAAAAATATGAAATCTGACAAAATGAAATTTTGATGAAATCTTTATATATAGAATCCTTTGTACGTTTGTTGGTAATGAATGATTTCCGAAACCATAAAAGCGAATGGGCTGAAAATTCAACAATATATTCAGTTTGGGGTCGATTGTGTTTTAGAATTATTTCCACCGCGATAAATTGGGAAGTGGTCAAGTTATTTGCAAAATTCGCATTTCCAGAGCGATTTGACTGAAATTTAAAATGTATGTGTAGTTTGTGTTGATAATAGTTTGTATGTATGATTCTAACCGGTAGATGGCGCTGTAGTGGACATATGGTCAATATACATTTTTTCACAACTCGTTATGTATTCATTTTTGAATGAAATATCAATGAATAACAAACCAATACATCCTAAACAGGACGGACAGGACAACGTCTGCTTGGGTCAGCTAGTATTTTAATAAAAATGAACTTCGAATAAATTTACAACAAACTTGCAATTTCGGGCCAGATATTCTAGAAAAAAGGAATTTCGTAAATTTTGAAGTAGTTTTAAATTTTTTAATTACGGGGTTATTTTCTATAATTATGCATAATTAAAATTGCAGGTTATACGAAATTTTTCTAAAGTAGTGCTTCCCAACAATTTCAACTACATCTTCATGCCAGTTACTGCAAAAAAAAAATTATCAGAAATTATGTTTAATTAGCGATAATTAATTTTATATACCATCAAAATGTGATGTACAAGATATAAAATCGCAATTAATGCTTCAAATTATTTATTTTCGAACAATTTAAATATGATGTAGAAATAAAGAAGTTATTGCCAGTCTGCAGGGGATTTGCAAATGAATATTTTGGTTTTGAATTTTTAATTTATACTATACAATATTGAAAAATATTTCAAAAAACGAGCGCCCCAGTAGGTGAGTTGGTAGCGTACTCGCCTATGAGTTTGGGGGTTGTGGGTTCGATTCCCACCAGAGGCTCTGGTCTGTCGCTGCAAACATTTAGCCATATGGTCTTTGTAACCCGGCCTTTCCCTGGACCGTAAAATTAGAATATAAATTTACTTTGTATTGTAATTCATATAAATAAATAAATATTTCAAAAATATAGAAGAATATTTTAACAACTGTATGTTAAAATGATCGGCTATGTTGTCTTAAAAATTGCTTGAAATTGAACATTTTCAAAATTCAAAAACCAGTTTCGACACAACTATGAAGAGATACATTTCCACTGATATTTAATTTCCTACCATTATTATTACTATTATACTAGTATAGTGCCAAAACTTTTAGATTCCATTAACTATCCTAAAAACTATTATAACACAATTTTAATAGGAAAATTATAATGATCTTGAATATATGAAAATAAATTATAAATATGATTCAGCACATCTTTGGGAAATTAGCTTTTCATTAATATATATTTTTGTACCATTTGAGTGGTTTAAATGTCCTAAAAGTGTACCACAAAAACTAGTTTAAGGAACTATGTATAACCTTTACCACATTTCTCATAGGAACCTCGAACATTTGCTGCAGCATCAGAGCAACCACAAGAGCAAATACCAAACGCAGCAATTGCTGTTACAGTTGTTGCAACAACAACAGCACCAACAACAACAATCGTTATAAGTAATAAATTGTTTGGTTTTAAGTTTCAATACTATTTTATAACAGTAAAACTTTGGTCATATTTTTTCCTCTCGTAATCATACTCCCACTCTCTCTCTCTCTCCCACGATGGCTCTTCAACATCTCTCCCATCAACTCTCCCCCAATGCTTCGAATATTGTAGTTTCCGTTTCTCGTTTGGCCTCTTTATATAGATATATGTATATGTGTATGTGTATTGGTTTGTGTGTGTGCAGGGGGATATTTTCGAAAATCAAATTCCCATTAATGTCAACTATTGACCATAAAAATGGTAGCATCTATGGCAGTGAAGCAACACTTTCAAAAGCCATCGAACGAACCTCAATTTGAAAGATCACTGTGGTCACTCAACCAATGCCGGAGCCGGAGCAAAAACATTTTTATGGCTTTTTTTGAAAATCCACATTGTTTATGGCAATAAGTATTGGTTGATTGTTTGGTAGATGGGTTGGTTGGTCGGTTGTTCTCAACAACAATACTTTCAACAATTGTAATGCATTTTGATTTGTTGCTGTTGTTATTCATATTGGTGGTTGTTGCTATTTTCCTATTCTGTTGTCGAGTTTGAGGTTTATTGTTTTCCCAACTGGAGTTTAAGTTTAAAAGGGGAGAAAAGGGATGGCAAGGACAAAAGGATTCGGTGAAACTGGCTACATGATGTGGTTTAGTTGAGGTCATATTTTTAGTGTGGATTAACATATATTTGTTCTTGTTAAAATAGAACTGAGAGCTTTTTTTACGATTTATCAAGAGCGAAATAATCGGAATATATGTTTCCACTCAAATCATGTGTGAATTGTTCAAATATTATTTTGAAAATATTAAAGATAATAGAATTGAATTAAACGCTAAACAGAAAAATGTTGCAGATTTAGTTCACTTGGATTATTTTTTGTTTCCAAACTTGAAAACATGGATGGACGGAAAAAGATTTGCCAGTAATAAAGAGGTGGAGGTTGCGGTTGGCGGGTTACTTTCAGGAGCTAGACAGTTCTTATTATAAACAGGGCATCGAAGGCCATTAAATTAAATTAGGCACTGGATGGACTTTTTTCGGGAGGGTTTGTCCCGCATTTCTCCTATTCAATATCTACAACTTTGCTTCAGACACAAAAGAGATATTCCGTACGGAATACCGAGATATAATCGTGTTAAAATATAGAAAAGGTGCTAAAAAATCCACCTTGAGCTACAAATTCGTATGACCATTAAATTGTTAATTGAACCAACTTGACTAAACGAATGATGCAGAAGTTCTTATTTTTGGGGGCACTTTCACGTCCAATTCTCTGAATTGAGTCCCAAGTCAATGAGCTGAAAAATGCTATACTGTGTAATTTTTCATAATTAAATTAAATACAGTGTTTTTCAATAAGAGTGATATGATTTCTTTGAAAAAAACACACTTATTGTTAAGGAAATTCAAAAGTTTTTTATTTAATATGAAGTACAATCGAGACAATTAAGTTCTAAATAAAACGTCATTCAAATGGCCTCCACGACTTCTTCTGCAGGAGCGAATTCGATGAACCCAATTTTCGAGCACTTTTTCCTCTAAATCAAGTCGTATGTCATGAATGGCAGGTTCAATATTGACTTGTAAAGCTTGAAAAGAGTCTGGTTTATTTCGAATGACTTCAAATAATCCCACAAGAAATAGTCTAATGGCGTTAAATCACAACTTGTTGGAGGCCATTCAGTATCATAATTTCTTGAAATAATCGAATCTCCAAACTTTTCTCGCAATAATTCAATTATTTCATTTACTGTGTGGCACGTAGCCACAATCAGTCAGTGGCAAAAAGATAGCTCTTAACGAGAGCTAAAATATTGCTAATGGGTGTCAAGGTCGTAGCTCGATTTGAAAGTGTTTTTTTTGGGATTTTAAAAAAATTGACTTAGCATAATTTTTAAATGTGAACGGAAAGTTTATTTTTGCTCTAGATCCTTAACGGTATGTCGGATCGGGAATCGGTCAATGGCAAAAAGATAGCTCTTAACGAGAGCTAAAATATTGCTCATGGGTGTCAAGGTCGTAGGTCGACTGGAAAGTGTTTTTTTGGATTTAAACGAAAAGTTGCAATTGGAAAACGATTTTTTTGATAATAAAACTGAATAATTTGTAAACGTTGTTCTTGCGTATATCTCTCCATGATGAAATTGTAAACACTACTGAATACAATGAAAAACAAATGAAAGATCATGACATATTACAAATGGCCGAAACATCACTTCAAAATCATATCATATTCTACATTAAAAAAAATAACGGTTCTGTCTTAAATAAAAAGTCAATTGACCGCTTAGATCGTGCGATTTAAAGCCTTTAGATTATTTTTTGTGGGGCTATGTTAAGGATTATGTCTATAGGGACAAGCCCGCATCGGTTGACGCACTGGAAGCCAATATTAAAGAATTTAGTTGTGAGATACCGGCCGATATGTTGGAGAGTATATGCCAAAATTGAACCCAGCGTACAAAACCATTTGATGCGCACCCGCGGTCAAAATTTACATGAAATCTTCTTTAAACATTGAATTATATTGACCGTTCTATTGACATAAATAAATATTTAAAACATTTCTCTAAATTTTATGTGTTTTTTTTTCTGAAATCTAATCCGAAAGCTCTTAAAAATCACTCTTTAAATAAATTCTAAAATAACTTATATGCAGGCAACAAATTTTGTCGTTTTTATAGAAAGCCATGAACCCTTTGTGTCGCACGCACTGAAGTTGTGACGTAAGTTACATTTTTTATAGTACCATATTAATAAAAAAAGTCGTCCTTATTCCAGTTGGCGTCGTCGACGTAGTCACATCATTTTCGTCAGATCTATGAAGTTCTAGCTTTGTCATCTTTACGCCAAAACGAATGTATTGGGTATCCATGAACTAACAAAAACCCTTTTAATAACTTAAAAATATTTAAAAAGATTTCAAAATTTATGAAGTCGTCAATCTAAACAGTGTCGACTAAGAATCGACATCGACGACGCCAACTGGAATAAGGGCGAGTGTGTTTATCAAAATAATTTATATTATTTTTTAATAAAATTTGTTAATAACCATTTTATGTTTATAAATTAATAAATAAATTTACGAATAAATATATATGTTTATAAATGAATTCGATCGTGTCATCTATGTTAACACTTAATTATTGATATAAACACCTAAAACATGTTAATTTTGTTATAAATTAAGAGATCTTAAGTAGGGTGGAATTTGGTAATATATTTTGTATTAATAGTCATCGAAATACATTTTTTATATATATTTATAAAATTGTAAAAAAGCTGGATCAATTTCAAAAAATTTTGGTTGTTGGACTGTTTCTGGGATGTGCCCATTCACAATAGTATAGGGTATAAAACAAGATTTGTTGAAATTTTCTTAGCTCTACCAAATAGTCTATACTTTCTACATTTATCCACAATTTTTTTTCAGGCATTGTTTAATTCGTTGGGATACTAGATATCAAAAACTGGGACAAAGTATTTTTTATTTTTTATTTTTATTCGAAGATTTGAAGAAATTCATATTTTCTGTTCAATAGTTTTCTTGTTTCATGAGTTTTTCTTTTCCCACTATTTTTCGCTATTAACAAATACACAATGTTCTGTGATTATATGTACATATTTTACTTATTGCCATTTCGTTCCAAAGTTTTATTCGATGGGATTTTACCTTTTTCATTACGTTCAGCCACTTTATCAATTACGCCAATAAAACTTCAAGGTTTCCCCCGCTCCTCCCCCCAAAATGTGAAACTGGGGAGCTTCTGTTCAATTTAAACGCTTTTGCTATTACGATCGATTTTTGTAAATACGAATGGGTATGAATTTCGATGTCGGAACAAAAACGGATGTTGGTGTGCGAACCACCATTCATTCATCATCGTAGTTGTAGTGGCAGCAGGAGTAGGAGCAGCAGCAATGTCGAGTACATGCGGCTGTGGCAGTTTTCAGCATCCTTTATGAGTTTTTGGGTAATTTACAGAGGGATATCGAAAGATTAAGAAAATTGTTTTAGTATTCCATAGAATCGATAGTGAAAAAATGAAATTTTGGGAAAATGTCAAAAGACAAATTTGCAATGTCGACAAAACTTTATAGAAAAATGCATATTTTAACGACATTTTCTAGAAAATTTTGACCAAAAAATAGCATGAGCATATTAAAGCCAATGACCGGTATAAATGATCGGATTAAAGGTCGATGTCAAGTTTAAAGACTATGGCTGCATTCAAGGCCGAAGAAAGAAATTTCATAAAAAGTGAAATTTCCACAAAATATTGACAAAAATGGAAATTTTATACAATTTTCAGAAAAACTATGTCAATAAAATTTTCTATAAAAATGCAATTTGATAGAAATTTTATAGCAAAACTCAAATTCGAACAAAATTTTCTAACAAAAAGCAATTTTTACGAAATGCGAAGGAATTTTTCTGGAAAAATTAATTTTTAAAGAAAATCTCTGTAAAATTGAAATTTCGACGAAATTTTGAAAAAAAAATGTTGATGAACATTTCACAAAAATTTATTTTCAACAAAAAAAATGTGGTTGGCTGAATGAAGGCCGATAAAGAAATTTTTCTTGAATAATGCAATTCCGACGAAATTTTCTAGAAAAAATTATTTTTAAATAAATTTCATAGAAAAATTAAGGTTCCAAAAAATATTGAAGAAACAACGAAATTAGATAAAATTTTCTAAAGAAAAACAAAATTTTCAATAATGAGGCATTTGACAAAATTTTCAAGACAATTTTCTAGAAAAATGCAATTTGAAGAAATTTTATCGCGCACTTCAAATTCGAACGAAATTTTTTAAAAAATAGCAGTGTTTACCACATTTCATCAAACAAATTTGACAACATTTTTTATTAAATTGGAATTTCTACTAAATTTTCAATAAAAATATATTTTCGACGAAATTCTCCGAAAAAAAAATTTGATACAATTTCCAAGCAAGTATAAATTTAGACAAGATTTTATAGAAAACGCAATTAGAAAATTTTATAGAAATTCGTGCAATGTTTTTTATAATAAAAATACTTAATTTTCTATAAAAGTGCTACGAGTATTCGATGCAATTTTCTGTAAAATTACAATTTCTATAAAATCTTGTGAAATTTTCTAGAAAAATCAATTTTGAAGAAAGTCTCCGTAAAAATTAAATTTCGACAAAAAATATAGAAAAATTTAATCCTGAAAAAAATCAAAATTTTCACTAAAATGTATGTTGGCCAAAATTTTCAACAAAAAGCAATTTCTACGAAATTTTCTGGAAAAGTGCAATTTTGCAAAATAAAATTGACAAGACATCCTGTGTTATATAAGACACCCTGTGCCATATAAGACACCCTGTGCCATATAAGACACCCTGTATCATATAAGACACACTGTATCATATAAGACACCCTGTATCATATAAGACACCCTGTGTCATATAAGACACCCTGTATCATATAAGACACCCTGTATCATATAAGGCGGCCTGTGTCATATAAGACGCCCTGTGTCATATAAGACACCCTGTGTCATATAAGACACCCTGTGTCGTATAAGATACCCTGTGTCGTATAAGACACCCTGTGTCATATAAGACATCCTGTGACATATAAGACACCCTGTTTCATATAAGACACCGTGTGTCATATAAGACACCCTGTATCATATAAGGCGGCCTGTGTCATATAAGACGCCCTGTGTCATATAAGACACCCTGTGTCATATAAGACACCCTGTGTCATATAAGACATCCTGTGACATATAAGACACCCTGTTTCATATAAGACACCGTGTGTCATATAAGACACCCTGTGTCATATAAGACACCCTGTGTCATATAAGACACCCTGTGTCATATAAGACACCCTGTGTCGTATAAGATACCCTGTGTCGTATAAGACACCCTGTGTCATATAAGACACCCTGTGTCGTATAAGACATCCTGTGTCATATAATACGCCCTGTCTCATATAAGACGCCCTGTCTCATATAAGACACCCTGTGTTATATAAGACATCCTATGTCATATAAGACACCCTGTGTCATATAAGACATCCTGTGTCATATAAGACACCCTGTGTCATATAATACACCCTGTGTCATATAAGACATCCTGTGTCATATAAGACATCCTGTGTCATATAAGACACCCTGTTACATATAATACACCCTGTGTCATATAAGACACCCTGTGTCATATAATACACCCTGTGTTATAGAAGATACCCTGTGTTATACAAGACACCCTGTGTCTAATATGAAACCCCTTTTCTCATTATACTCGTATATCTATCTATATATATAAAGAAGAATGTGTGTTTGTTTGTTTGTTTGTTTGTTGGTTTGTTTGTTTGTTGGTTTGTTGGTTTGTTTGTACCGAATAGACGTCTAAACGGCTGGACCGATCTTCTTGAAATTTTCACAGAATGTACATATGTGGGGCGTGGTGAAAATAGGGTACTTGAATTTTCGATATATCAAGTGGGCGTGGCCCCGCCCATATAAGACAAATTTTAAAATTGAGATATCTTGCACAATTTGGTAGCGAGAGTGCTGTAATTTTGTACATATGTATCTGGTGGCAGTCTACGTGATTGGGCCAAAAATGGGCGGGATCGGACCAATGGGCGTGGCACCGCCCATAGAAGCCAAATTTTAAAAATTATATATCTAGCACAATTTATTAGTGAGAGTGATGCAATTAAGTGCGTATATATATCTGGTGGCAATGTACCTGATTGGTCCAAAAATGGGCGGGATCGGACCAATGGGCGTGGCCCCGCCCACATAAGACAAATTTTTAAATTGCGATATCTTACACAATTTGTTAGCGAGAGTGCTGTAATTTTGTACATATGTATCTAATGGCAGTCTACGTGATTGGTCCAGAAATAGGCGGAATCGGGCCAATGGGCGTGGCACCACCCATATAAACCAAAATTGAGATATCTTGCACAATTTATTAGCGAGGGAGCTGGAATTTTGTGTATATATATCTGTTGGCGATCTACGTGATTGGTTCAAACATGGACGGGATCGGACCAATGGGCGTAGCCCCGCCCATACAAGCAAAATTTTGAATTTTAGATATCTTGCACAATTTGTTAGCGAGGGAACTGGAATTTTGTATATATATATCTGTCTACGTGATTGGTCCAAAAATGGGCGGGGTCGGACTAATGGGCGTGGCCCCGCCCCTTCAAGCCAAATTTTCAAAATGATATATCTTGCACAATTTGTTAGCGAGAGTGCTGGAATTTTGTGTATATTTATCTGGTGGCAGTCTACGTGATTGGTAAAAATGGGCGGAATCGGGCCAATGGGCGTGGCCCCGCCCTTACAAGCCAAATTTTGAAATTGAGATATCTTGCACAATTTGTTAGCGAGAGTGCTGTAATTTTGTTCATATGTATCTGGTGGTTGTCTACGTGATTTGCAAAAAATGGGCGGGATCTGACTAATGGGCTTGGCACCGCCTATATAAGCCGAATTTTTAAATTTAGATATTTATCACAATATGTTAGAGAGAGTGCTGTAATTTTGTGCATGTGTATCTGGTGGTAGTCTACGTGATTGGTTTAAAAATGGGAGGAATCGGATCAATGGGCGTGGCCTTGCCAATATAAGCAACCTTTTGAAATTGAGGTATTTTGCACAATCTGTTTGCGAGAGTACTGTAATTTGGTATATATGTGTCTGGTGGAAGCCTACGTGATTGGTTTATAAATGAGCGGGATCAGACCAAAGGGTGTGCCCCGCCCATGTTACCCAAATTTGAGCTATCTTGCACAATTTAGTAGTGATAGTACGGTAATTCTGTTTATATGTTTCTGGTTGCAGTCTACGTGATTAGTTAAAAAGTGGGCGAGATCAGAGTAAAGGGCGTGGCCCCGTCCATATAAGCCACATTTTGAAATTGAGATATCTTGCACAATTTGTTAGCGAGAGTGCTGTTATTTTATGTATACGTATTTGGTGGCAGGATTCGCGATTGGTTCAAAAATGGACGGGATCGGAAATCTTAATCTGGGGTAACGAAGTGGACCGGGTCCAGCTAGTATCGTATATCGGAGAATTTTCTTAACACCGTATCCTTGGAGGTATAACTGCTTCCGCCCTCCAATATAGGTTTGGTAGCGTTGGCATTGTAATGTCTACTTGGATATGTTGCAACCATCCATAGTCAATGAATTCATTCTTCATTTTCATAACGTTATACTCAGTTTGATGAGAGCGAGAGGTTTCGCAAACACCCTTCTGATGCTATTTTCTTTCCTCTCCTATACGAGTATACTATTTTTTTTCCATTTTTTTTACAGTATCCTTCTAGAACAGTGGAACCAGAAGATGGAACATATTGGGGAATGATGTATGTTTACTACTTAACAAGTTTGCCTTGCACTGTAAGGTACCGCTGCAGTTATTTATAACTAGTCATTGCTATATACATATGTATATATATTGATTTCAAAAAACGTTTTCTTTATGGTCGTAATAAGTATTTTCAGCAGTATCTAACAAGATATGTCAAATATATAAAAATCTCATTAACTGAAGCTCTTACGATACGCTCTTCACTAACTACTTATGTTTGTATTCGCTAAGGCCATATCACTGACGATGTTTCATCACTCTGAAAATTTGACAAGTGTCAATGTTCTTACTAATCCCTTAGCCTCAGTTAATTTAAAATATTCTCACTAATTTATTAGCATACTCGTACAGTTTGGAGCCGTTTACCGTTAGACCAAACAATTTTAAAGTGACTCAGTTCCCACTGTGCCCTCCTAACTCATCGACATTCGAACTTCCATCCTTTGTATTTGTTGGTAGTCTTTTTTCTCGTTTTCTTTTTGAAATAAATCCATATTATTCATTTCAGACATTTTTTCCGCTTGTTTACTACGATAAAAATTCAACACACTTTTTTGTTGTAAAGGTATTGAGGGCCAATCAAAAAAAAAACTCCGACTACGAAATGAAAGAACAAAAACTACAGAGTGTAAAAAAACATAGTAAAACTTAAAGTACTCCATCTATACTTCATCATTCACTGCGTTATTTTTTCTGATGCAAAATGTTTGGGAAAAAACTATAGAAACTGAATCATATTTATTGAAGAAATTGACAGCGTGGCATAAAAATCGAATGTTGCTAAAAAGAAAATTACGAGTATATGGAATGGATGGATGGGTACATGGAAGGAAGGATGGATGTGTTTTGCCTCTACAGCTCCGTCGTAGTTTTTTGTCTATTTCTTCTTTGGCATTTGAAAAACGGATGTTTACCTAAAGATCTATTGTTTGTTGAGTAATTCTTAACAGTCAATTTGAATTAGGAAGATTGAGATTTATACGCTGTTTTATGATATTGTTGAACAAACACATTTGAGGTTATGAACATGCTGTAGCCATAAATTAGTCAAACATTTTCAAGATTGTAAAAAACGATAAAATATTAAGAATATTTACATATTTGTGCGCCATATACCATAAGAAATCCTGGTTCCAATAGGACTACAAATACGCTATTAGACACAATGCATCCTATAAAACATCTATGTCGTATAAGACACCTAATTTCATCTAAGACACCCATATGACACCCTGTGTCCTATATGACATCCTGTGTCCTATATGACACCCTGTGTCCTATATGATACCCTGTGTCCTATATGACACCCTGTGTCCTATATGACACCCTGTGTCCTATATGACATCCTGTGTCCTATATACGACAATGCGTTCATGTGTGTACTACGTCTTGTACGAGTACTATAAGACACCAGGTATCCTATAAGGGACCCTGAATCCTATAAGGTACTCTGTGTCCTATATGAAACCCTGGGTCCTAAAATACATCTTGTGTTCTAGACAACCAATGTCATTCAAGAAACAAATATCACATAAGACATCTAAAGTCCTGTAAAACATAAAATTTTATATAAGAGACCCCAGTTTCTATAAAAACACACAATGTCCTTTGAGAATCATAGAAGTTACTCAAGGTTCGGTCCTGGGATCGTTCCTAAGGAATATTATTTTAAATAACGTATTTGTTATGCAAATTCTAAAAAAAACCTATAGGATTAGCTATGGTCTATAATCTCTAATTGGTTTATGGATATTCTTCGCTTCTTCGTACTCAAGGTTTGCAATATGCTTTTTACCTATTTCCGCGCTAAGTTTCCCTGTTGTAGGGCACCTCTTTTCGCGATAGTTTTCCAGTTATAGGTCAACTTTGTACTTCGGTCAGAAGACCTTTAAGTTTTCTCGCTCTTACGGAAAGCGGAATTTCCTTCATTTGTAGATATGATATTGTTGAACTCAGAGCCGCTATGTCCACTCGTTTGTGCAGTTATTTATATGTGATCCCATGGTTGTCTATGGAACAGGGAGGTCATGCTCTTGTACCTTTTTATAGCACACCCTTGGTTTCTACCGTTCTTGGTCGGGGGATGCTTATTTGTCACAGCAGTCCTACAGATCTGTAGGGCGTACAGGCCGTACTTAGCCCTGAATAATTCGGGTCGACCCTAGCATGACCTCCCTGTTCCATAGAGAACCATGGGATCATAGGCCGTACCTGTTGACGCCGATTGTTGCCTGAGCTTAGCCCTATCATATACAGGGTGGCGCAGAATGAGCTATATCGTTTGAGTTCTTTATAACTTTTTTAATTATTATTCATTCTTTGTTTTTTTCAGCATTTTGTGAAAGAGACTAGTGGAATTAATTATGAATCGAGCAACGTACAAAAATAATTGAATTTTTCCGAAATTTTGCGACACGTTACATCAATTATAGGATATCATTTTTCAAAGCTAATTGCAAAAAATTCTCCAATAATATACTCTTTAAAAAAACATTTAAACGGTGATTTAAATGGAGGATTTCATGTCAAATGAGTAAATTTTTACAACCCATGTCTTCTGATCGAGATGAAACTTGCTCCAAGGGTAGTTCTATTGAATAGTAAATAGTTATCACACGCAATTTCAATGAGATCGGTTATGGACTGTTTACGATAAAATAATAAAAATACAGTAGATTTGAATTTTTAAGAGGTTTTAATTGAAGAATTAAAAAAATTTCGCAATATCTTGTAAGGTATCTGTGAAAACGCTGATGGGATGTGTCCTGTACGACAACCTGTATCCTATATAGCACCATGTGCCCTCTATGACACCCTGTGCCCTCTATGACACCCTGTGTCCTATATGACTCCATGCGTCCTATATGACACCCTGTGTCCTATATGACACCCTGTGTCCTATATGACACCCTGTGTCCTATATGACACCCTGTGTCCTATATGACACCCTGTGTTCTATATGGCACCCTGTGTCCTATATGACACCCTGTGTCCTATATGACACCCTGTGTCCTATATGACACCCTGTGTCCTATATGACACCATGTGTCCTATATGACATCCTGTGTCCTATATGACACCCTGTATCTTATATGACACCATGTGTCCTATATGACACCATGTGTCCTATATGACACCATGTGTCCTATATAACACACTGTGGCCTACATGACACCCTGTGTCCTATATGACACCCTGTGTCGTATATGACACCCTGTGTCCTATATGACATCCAGTGTCCTATACGACTCCCTGTGTCCTATACGACTCCCTGTGTCCTATATAACACCCTGTGTCCTATATAACACCCTTTGTCCTATATGACACCCTGTGTCCTATATGAAAGCCTGTGTCCTATATGACAGCCTTTGTCCTATATGACACCCTGTGTCCTATATGACAGCCTGTGTCCTACATGGTACCCTGTGTCCTACATGGAACCCTGTGTCCTACATGGAACCCTGTATCCTACATGGAACCCTGTGTCCTACATGGAACCCTGTGTCCTACATGGAACCCTGTCTCCTACATGGCACCCTGTGTCCTATATGACACCCTGCGTCCTATATGACACCCTGTGTCCTATATGACACCCTGTGTCCTATATGACACCCTTTGCCCTATATGACACCCTGTGTCCTATATGACAGCCTGTGTCCTACATGGTACCCTGTGTCATACATGGAACCCTGTGTCCTACATGGAACCCTGTGTCCTACATGGAACCCTGTGTCCTATATGACATACTGTGTCCTATATGACACCCTGTGGCCTATATGACACCCTGTGGCCTATATGACATCCTGTGTCCTATATGACATCCTGTGTCCTATATGATACCCTGTGGCCTATATGACACCCTGTGTCCTATATGACACCCTGTGCCCTATATGACACCCTGTGCCCTATATGACACCCTGTGTCCTATATGACACCCTATGTCCTATATGACTCCCATTGTCCTATATGGCACCCTGTGTCCTATATGGCACCCTGTGTCCTATATGACATCCTGTGTCCTATATGACACCCTGTGGCCTATATGACATCCTGTGTCCTATATGACATCCTGTGTCCTATATGACATCCTGTGTCCTATACGACATCCTGTGTCCTATATGATATCCTGTGTCCTATACGACATCCTGTGTCCTATATGACACCATGTGTCCTATATGACACCCTGTGTCCTATATGACACCCTGTGTCCTATATGACACCCTGTGTCCTATATGACACCCTGTGTCCTATATGACACCCTGTGTCCTATATGACACCCTGTGTCCTATATGACACCCTGTGTCCTATATGACACCCTGTGTCCTATATGACACCCTGTGTCCTGTTTAACACCCTGTGTCATATGTGACACCCTGTGTCCTACATGACACCTTGTGTCCTATATGGCACACTGTGTCATATATAAGAACTTGTATCTTATATAAGACATCTTGATAATGCACTGTGTCCTCATGAAACACTGTTTTGTGTTTTATATGAGACACCCTGAGTCTTTTACAAAACCCCTGTATGTCATACAAGACACCCTGTTTTCTCCATTTCCCAAAGTTAGTGTATGTAGCACCATTTCGCCAATCTTAATCAAATCCATTGGTCCTTTGGGCACTATATCACCGTGGCAACAACTCCTATACTGCCCCCGGATTATCGCCATTGTCCATGGCGATAATAAGTCAATGCCAAACTTCAGCAAATCCTTTAAATTCCTCACACACACACCGCATCTATTAAATGAACGCTAAACGGGAATACGTGTGGTGGCATTAACGGTCGACGGTATCGTAAAGAATGTTGCCTTCGTGGATTGCAAACATGGTGCAACATGTTCAACATTCTCTCTCTCTGTAGCAGCAGCAGCTTGCAACCGTCCAACCGTCCAACAATAATAAATCATATTTTTCCTAACAAGGAACAACTTTTATATTCTGTTGGCTAGTTTTCTCTTGTTTCTTTATTATCCATGCCGTGCCGTCCAAACAATTCCTGGGCCATTTTGGAGTGCTAACTAGAAGTGGCTAAACAATATTTGGCTGAACAAAAATCTGTATAGGATTTTTGAAGAGAGAGCACATGATTGGAGCTCCTGTTAGGTATTTTTGGTGTGTTTATTTGCAGTTTTTCTGTTAGGTTATTTAGCAGGACATTGGAGAAAAAATGTTGTTGATGGAAAAACTTTTCCCTAAAATAACATTCACGGCATTGTATTCTGTAGAGGGAGGTGGAGGTTTGTTGTTTTTGTTGTTTGGCTTTTGTTCGGACGATATATGGTTGAAGTTTAACAATTTTGCATCCTAAGGGCAAGTCTTTGGTGCATACAATAGTTTAAGGTACATTGATGCGAATACGTCATCATTCGTTTAAAGAATTTAAAGAAAGAGTTCCGATAAGGTCTTAGATTGTTAATGTTGTTTCGTATTTACCTTTAGATTTCTTGTTTAAATTCCACTCTTAAGAGGTCCTTTAGAAAGGATCCTCTTGTTAGGGCTTCATTGTTACCTCTTGGTGTTGTTGGCATATCATACAAAATTCTAAAGTACACAGTCTCACACGCATACAAGCACATATGCATACAGTGGTCAAAACCCCAGCAGCAATAAGCATTGCTTAGAAGGCCTGCAATCAGATCGTCTTTTGGAGCAGCGATGCCTGGTCATCCTACACCATCTTCATATATTCAGTGCTTCCAAACAATGTTATCAGAGATGATGCAACACAAACATGATAACTTTTTATCACTGACATCTTATGGAAGGTCTTCATCAGGTCTTTTTGAAGTCGGGAGAAGCTTGGACGGGTACTCTTTTCGAAGGCTGTCAGACTTATCTTATAATAGCAAGCTTAAGCAAGCTGGGCCTCTCTCAGGTCTCCGTTTAAGTAGGCGTGCTTGCATAAATATGGAAGGAATTGGAAGACCTGATTCGAGAAGGCCTAGCCAATTTCTTCACTGGGATCTTGCATCTATTTGCATGTTTGTGTAGACCCATATATGGGCCTCTGTATATATGCTTTCCTATGTGTATATAGTTAATATCCTTTAGGCCATCTCTGCTCAACACATAGCAGCTATTCTGGGTAAACAATTATTCACACACACTCACACATCCACACGAGTAGGTACACCCGTATAGGCCAGGCTATTTCTCTTGCATGCTGGCCAAACCATGCGTGATTGTTGTGTTCGAATGTTAGTAAAGCCTTTGGCTACCTTACCTTGTTGTGTATTCTATGGTTACTTGGATGTATGTGGAGGGGGTGAAGAGGAGATGGAGGGAGTGCAGTTGCCTACAAATCTAAGGAAATTCTCTAATATTGTTTGCCTTCATAGTTTATACCAAATATTCGTATACGAGTATGAATGCTATTAAGGATCATTCTTTCTTTATTCTCTTAATTTTTACGGATGAATTTTTATTTGGAGGAAAGCAACCGACAAACCACTTATCATGCACTTAATCCTTTTATGTGGTTTATTCCATGTGAACACCAGAAATCTTAAATGGAAATTATTGCGAATTATTATCTAGGGAACAATTGAAATCCATTAGTTTAATATCGTGGCTAGGGATTATTTACAGGGATTTCCTACAACTCTCCTAGGAGGCTCTAATCTAGGGAGACTCAGGTTGTTGGTTACATTTATGAGTAATTATTTACTCATCACCCGTATCGGTAGCGCCACTGAAGGCTGGGATAGGCATACGAAACCGTAACTTAACTTTAGCGTAGCCGTAAGGTTGCCCACTGGAGCAATTACCCAAAACTTGAAAAACGTGCCATATGACTCAGACATTCACAACGAAAATTATAACATCTTTATTTGATTTAATATTTGTTTGCGCATATTTTAACATTTTGTTACTTATTTTTTCATTCCATTTCAAAAGTTTCGCATAAATGTCTTTTTTTCGTTGTTTTGCTGATTTTGTTTGCAAATGCACGTATACATTCCGACCAAATCAAATTTCAGCAGATTCCGCCTTCCGTTTACGTTTCGTTTTCGTTGGTTAATCCTTTACACTAATTTCCATATGTGAGTTTGAATCAGCAGATTCGTTACGCTACGGGGGCATTACGGCTACGTTTGCCTAACCGAGCCTTGACTCTGCACATATACTCAGTTCAATTTGATTAATCGGTAGTTTCATGATGATATCGGTAGAAGCGGGTCTCATACCAATAGAAGGGGATTCAAATCTCGTCATATACCTCTGTCCGTGAATAGTGATGTGGGCTCTAATATAGTCGCAGAACCTAGATGATTATTACGGTGGCTATAATCTTGATAACAATTGACCTCTCCTACATCTCTCCTAGAAGGCCCGAAGCTAGAGAGCGTCATGCCTCTGCGCATCATCCGTAAGGGCTGCAGAATTGACTCTTAACTAATGTAGGAAGAAACAATCAGCATGATATCTCATAAAAATAGAAGAGGATGCAAACCATGGCATATTAAAGACTCAGAACCTAGGTGGAAATAATTGCGATTATACTCTAGATAACAATTGGAATCCATTGATTTAATACCGTAGCGAGGGATTTTCAAAAGTCTCTTTCGATGCCTTAAACTAGCGCGACGTAGGTTATTACGTGTTGCTACAGTGATTAACTCAGTAATCCTCAACACAGTACTCGTATGGGCAGGACCACTGACTTTTAAATGCTATAAGATGAAACTATCATCTGTGCGTAGCCTAAGCACAATGCGAACTATCTGTAGCTTTAGGACAATATCGGTGACCGGGGTGGTGGTCTCATGGCATTATACATCTTGGCTACAGAATTAAAAATTATGTACATAGAAATCCAGAAATATAATAAAAACAAAAAACGCCTAAGAAGAGCGGACAGGGCCAATCGGCACATGTCAAATAAAGGAAGGTGGACATGACTATTAATTCCCTGACCAGTACCTGATCTCCCATGTGGGCTAATAGGGCTGAAGCCCCGGGGCGCACATGAGAGGCGCAAAATGTTTGGACATTCCCGATTGAAATGGCAGAACAGATGTTCCACAATCGTTTGCAAAACAAAAAAAAATTGGTTTACACATCTGTATTGCTGTTTAAAAAGATAAGAAAATAAAAATAATTTTATATTTTATTGTTTATTTTTTATAACTTGCTTTGTTTTTGAAGCTAACATTTTTTGACAATCAACAAGAGTTTTCATTTAGAAAAAGTTCGTAACAGTATTGATATGAGAATGCCCCGAAATTGTGCCATACTAAAGGTGAACATGCGCCAAAGTAGTTAGTTAGATGGTGCCAAAAATTAAAATATATTTGGTAAATTTGTAGTTGAATTTGAAAACATACGCGGGCTTTCCCCAATTAATAGAAAAGTAGAAGTTGAATACTCCACATTTAATAATCTATTAAAAAATCATAATACTCGTATATAGAATTTAAATCAAAAACGTAAAAGTATAATTTTACCATTTTACACATTTTATAATTTACTGTCCTCTGAAGTACAGGTTTGCCCTAGGTCAAACTCGACCACAATAACCACATCAAATTGTGATCACAGATCATTAGATTTGGATGTGTTATTCATCCACTTTAATAATAAAATTTCAGAGACGGAGTGACCAATATGCGATTTTCCTAGTCCCTCCCATTGAACTAAGCCGATTGTTTTAAAAAGACCAAAAGTTGGCGGCCGTTAATATTTGCTAAATTTGTCAACTCATCAGAGAAATGTGCACCTAAGGTAGACTGCTCTTTTCTAGAGAGAGAGGTAATTTCTCGAGACTTTAAGTCTCTCTACGTACCGTCCAATAAAACAAGGATGTGGCGGGGCCACATCAGCTTGTTAACATTTTGGCTCTATCTCTCTCAGATCATGCATGTTTGTAGATGATAGACCATATATTCCAGTTCCCCTGTATGATGTACGATAGTTTGCAGTTCACCTGCATTACTGTTCCTTGTAATGTCCCTGTGGACCTCTACCAGAGTATGAAGCCGCCGAGCCGAGCCGCCGATTTTAGCCGCCGCCGACCTTTTTTCACCAGCCGAAGCCGCCGCCGATCTTTGCGGCTAAAATCGACTGAAACACAGCTGCCGTTCCATAGAAAAAGAATCTACGCAATTGGTTCTATATCTGCTAAAATTCTACTTTCACAAATTGGGTGTTTGAAATTGTTCATTAATAAATAATAATATCGAGTTTCAATTTCACAAAAACTTCAAATATGATTTTCTCGAAACGACAAATAAATTATACACTATTCATTTATTGGGTGGACGATATGGAAGTGAGTGATTTTCGTTATGATTCGTTTATTGTCACAAGCGGGAGCTTAACATATCTTAAAAATCATAATATTGGTAGTAATAGAAAATTATTTTTTAAAGGAAATAAGAGGATTTTTAATTATTATTAGATTATGTACATATAGATACAAGGTGGCGCAAAAGTAACCTTTCGATGTTTTTTGGCTGTAATTTAAAAAAAAATGAAAAACTTTGATTCTTCTTGTGGATTATTTTTATTTTGTCTTTTAATTTTTTTACATCAAGTCGAGAATATGATGTCATGTAAATGGCCGCCGCCACAGTTGATTGTCATTTGAGCCCTTTTTATGGCATTTTCCATCACTTTGGCCAAAACTTCCGGCGATAGGTTCTCACATTCTTGACGGATATTGTCTTTAAGAGCTGCAAGAGTCTGAGGCTTGTTGACATAAACCCGCGATTTCAAAAAGCCCCACAAAAAGAAGTCTGGAGCGACCAAATCAGGCGATCTTGCTGGCCAGTGCAAATCGCCAAAACGGGAGATTAGTCGTACGGGAAATGCATCCTTCAGCATATCGGTTGTGGCACGTGCAGTGTGTGCCGTTGCAACCACATGTTTTCCAATCCCAATTCATCAAGTTGCGGCAAAAAGAACTCGTTGATCATTGCTCTGTAGCGCTCAACATTCACAGTAACCGTTTGGCCCGCGACGTCATCGAAGAAAAAGGTCCGATGACTCCTCCAGCGAAAACAGCACACCATACAGTGACTTTGAGCGGGTGTAATGGCTCTTCGTGGGTTACACGCGGATTTTCAGTGCCCCAGAAGCGTAAATTTAGCTTATTTACGTATCCGCTAAGATGGAAATGGGCCTCATCACTCATGATTATTTTTGATGAAAAATCATCTTCCTCTTGGTGGTGATTAAGGATGGCTTGAGCGTATGTTAGACGCAATTGGCGGTCAGCAGCTAACAGCTGATGCACCGTCTGGACTTTGCACGGAAACATCTTCAAATCTTGTACCAAAATTCGCTGTAGAGACCGTCGACTGATACCCATTTGCGTGGCACGTCGTCTGGTCGATGTCGACCGCGCTTGCATGACATCCTCGGCTACAGCAGCAATATTCTCTGCAGAACGGCTACTCCGGGGTCTGCCACGCCTGGCAGCATCTCGTGTTGTGCCAGTCTCTTCGAGGCGAGCGGCTAAACGTCGCAGTGTTTCACCAGTAGGCGTTGGACGGCCAGGAAATCTGCGACGAAATTCACGTTGTGCCAAAGTCACAGATTATTGGTCAAATAAATAGTCAGCAATATTCCGCGTTCTGGAGCAGTGTAGCGTAACATTGTTTATTAACGTGTATTTCGCATGTGTTTACTACACAAATGTCAAAACAGAACTGACATTAGGGGCCAATCGCAAAATTTATAGCATTTTCTGATAGGAGGATTACTTTTGCGCCACCTTGTATAAAAATATTTTCGGAAAAAAATCAACGGAGTATTAAAGAATAGTATAACATATAAATTAATACCTCCATTCTAAAGAATCAATCAAGTTAAGCTCAAAACAGTAGAGGTCATTCTATTTAAACCAGGGTAATTCCACACAAATTTAAAATTTCACTAAAACGTCGATTCGTCTCTCCTGGAAACAACCTGTTTCGACTTAAGCTATGTATAGACGAATGGCGGAAAAATGCAACCCTGTGACCGTACAACCGCGTGAACATAAAATGTTTGTCTTGCAACGTTGGCAGAAAAGTTATTGTGAGATAATTTGCAGATTGTAATATTGGCCACTGTCCATAAAATATTTTTATTGGCAATCCTGCATTTGCAAAATATATTTTAAATATATGAAATTGTAAGGGTTTCTTGCAATCGTCTACACCTTTGCCTAACAATCTGTCATTGTCAGGGTCGATAAAGTTGTCCGATCTGACAATCGTCTATACATAAATTTAGCATACTTTGAAAATAGAGTATATCATAGAGCCGCCTAGCGGCATGGAATCGATGATTTTTTTCACCTCACAATATCTTACAATTAACTTAAAAACATCTATTATTTAAGAATAAATACCAGAGCTTAACTCTTCAACTATTATTTTAAATGTTAAAATGTCTATCATAGAGCCGCCGTATGTCAATTTTATGTCGGCTTAGCCGCCTAGCCGCCGCCGCCGATCTATAAGTTTAAATGGCAGCCGCCGCCGCCAATTTTGGCTCGGCTTCATTCTCTGACCTGTATTCATATCAGTTGGATTTTAAAATGACCAATAAGCACGTTAAGAGGTCTGCGGAAGTTGAGGGCTGTTCTTGAATTCAGGAATGCTGAATCTACGGATTTATTGTCTGTCTGGCTATCGTAGTATACATATAAATATATTACCACCTTTGTCTGAACATTATATTGAGTGATCTAAGTAGTGATACTTTTTTCAATAGCCTTTTTTTGACAGATCACGTGTGAGTCGTGTCATGCTGTCATGTTATTTTTGTTAAGTATTGCTTGGCATTTCATGATGGAAAGACTTACGCCTGAACAACGTTTACAAAATTATTCAGTTTTATTATCAAAATAATCGTTCGCCAATTGCGCTAAGTCCATTTTTTTTAATCCAAAAAAAAAACACTTTCCAGTCGACCCACGACTTTGACACCCATGAGCAATATTTTAGCTCTCCTTAAGAGCTATCTTTTTGTCATTGACCGATTCCCGATCCGACGTACCGGAATCATCGGTCCATATTTCTTCAAAAATGATGCCGGTGAGAACGTAACCGTCAATGGCGACCGTTTTCGTGCCTTGATAACCGACTATTTGATGCCTAAAATTGAAGCTCGTGATCTCGGCGACATTTGGTTTCAACAAGACTGCGCCACT
This sequence comes from Eudasyphora cyanicolor, assembly GCA_963930755.1. Lineage (NCBI taxonomy): Eukaryota > Metazoa > Arthropoda > Insecta > Diptera > Muscidae > Eudasyphora > Eudasyphora cyanicolor. Next base: position 49,349,666 of record OZ005737.1, on the reverse strand, counting down.
TCCCACACATGGCATCATTCAATGGATTTTTTCAGAGAACACTTCGGTGAGCAGATAATTTCACGTTTTGGGTCGGTCGATTGGCCACCAAGATCGTGTGATATCACACCGTTAGACTTTTTCCTGTGGGGATATGTAAAGTCTAAAGTTTGTGCGGACAAACCCGCTTCGATTCAGGCCTTGGAGCAAAACATCACTCGTGTCATTCGCCACTTACCAGTCGAAATGCTCAAACGAGTCATCGAAAATTGGAGTCAACGGATGGACCATCTGAGACGTAGCCGCGGCCAACATTTGATAGACATAATCTTCAAAAAATAAATGCCAAAGAATGTTCTTTCAAATGATAATAAACATTCCCCATTCAATTTGAATTTGCTGTGTTTTATCTTTAAAAAAGTAGGTAACCTCGAAATGGATCACCCTATATATCAGGCAATCTGCTACCTTCATAATAGCTAACATTTCTGTCTGGTGAAAATAGCGTTGAAACAACCAGATTGCTTTAAAAGCCAAAAAGTTGGAAGCCAAAAAAGGATGCTAACATCGTCCAAGTTTACCAACACACATATACAGCAGCCTCCTCCTGTTCATCACCACAGCTCTGACGCCCGTCATGATAGACACGATAAGTCAGACGTTCTGTCTCGGCAGCTAGGCATTTGTGAGTTTCGAGTTCAGGCAGGGCCTCCTCAGATTAGAATGTACACATGTCCTAACCACCTGACGTTTGTTGACATAATGGGTCTATCGCTTTCACGAAGATAATGCTTGTTTGCAGAGGGTAGACCATATATTCCAGTTCCCCTGTGCCATGTAAAATTGTTTGTAGTTCACCTGTATTACTGTTCCTTGTAATGTCCCTGTGGACCTGTACTCATATCAGTTGGATTTGAAACTGCTTAGTCAGCACGTTAAGATATCTGCGGAAGTTGAGGGCTATTCTTGAATTCAGGAATGCAGAATCCAGATATTTAATGACAGTCTGGCTATCGTAGAATATATTTTTTCCGATATGTGACTGTACGTTATATCTCAGCAATTCTGCTACCTTAAGGTAGCATAATTAACGAAATGCTGACTGGGCTTGCTAACATCCAACATTTCATAAATACCTCAGTGAACAAGCTGCCTGCGAGACAGATATAACCATGCGTCTTTCGAGATGACTTCAAGGCTAACCCTACATTAAGTTTGAAGCCATCAGTGTGGTAGCCAACACATCTCATACCAACCGGAACGTGACCTTTTCATGCATTCTTGTCTGGTATAAATGGACGATAAGTAACAATCTTGTCAAAGAGTGTCTTGGACAGAGATTCGTCAGTGGTACATGCAATTTCAAGCATCCTGGAGAGGTTACACTATGTCTGTAGTAATTTCCTGAACAGCGTGATACTTCTCTTAGACTTACTGCAATGGCTAAGACAGAGTGTTTACCTGAATGTTCAGAGGTAACAGATTTTTACATTAAGTGCATGAGACTTCATCGTTATCAAAACGGCAGCAACACACAGACCGCTCATTCTTTGGACTTTATTACAGTAAATAGAATTTTCGATTGCCGTCCAACCAACAATAACTGCGTACAACATTACATATATATCTGATAACCGTATTATACAGCATTCTACACGAGGTGTAACCCCCTTGTTCTGCCTATTGGTTGTTTACATGCATATAGCTCTACTAGTCTCTCCAGAATGTTTAGCTTGAAGTTCAGCATCGTGTCAGACAAAATACCATGATATTTTGCACTATCAGTGAAAGGAATTTCGGTTCGCACTAAAGGTATGGTTTCGCCGAGATTAATTTATAGACATTTGAAAAATTTGCATTTTTGTAAGGCAACAAAAATTTTAAATTTTGAGTTATGTCACTCTTGAAGTGAGTGAGCGATATTTGTGAGTTATAGAGGAAAATAAACAAATGAAGTTTAACATATTTATATTCGTCTTAAAAGAAAACTGTATAATCTTTTTGAGAAAGAAATGGGTCAAAAATGAGTATTAAAAGTGTTGCCACGCTTCTCCAAATAACACTATTTCTAACGAAATGTTCAAATCTTGGCCACATTTTCGACAATCACAAAGGTAGAACATTAATACCTTATCCATTTTTATTTGTAGAATATTTTAGACGGTAAACTGCAAATGGAATTTTGAGACCGGCTTTTAGTATAATAGATTTTTAACAAAAACTAAAAAACTGGAGATTTTCGAATTTATTATGGGAATTTTAGGATTTTCTTTGGCAAATATAATAATTTTAGAATTAGCTTTTATTTCTGGTGCCAAGACATACAAATTACCAAAAAATATTGAAATATATTAATTTTTAGATATTCTATAGATTTACATAGTTTCCGTCTGAGTTTGAAAACATTTTTTTTAGTTCTTCCCGATTCTTTTCTACGAATCCATATATATAAGAGCCGGATATATACCGATTTCTTTCTCAATATCCTGGACCACAACATTAATGAAAAAAAGTTGCCGACTGCTACAAAAGTTACGGCCATTTGAAGTTAAGGAGAGGTCAGTTGATGAGACATCAAAGCTCTGACATAGGAACCAACATAAGGCAAGATTGAAATCCACTAGTAGCCACAAAAATTAAACATCTCTTGGTATCTGAAGAGAAAGAATAATTTGGCATGCAATTTAACGATTTATATATTTTAAATTATCTTCTAATTATATATAACTAGCTGGACCCGGTCCACTTCGTTGCCCCAGACTTCAGATTTCCGATACCGTCAATTTATCAAAACATGGTTCATGTAGATAGCGACAGTAGGAATCTCGTTAATTTGTTCATAGGTACGGACAGTAGGAATCACAAAAAACATTGGCTTATATGGGCGGACCCACGCCCCTCAATCAAGAACTTATAAAGCCTATGTCACTCTCTTGGCTTATCTGAACATTCCTGAAAATGTTATCAAAACCGATCCAGACGTTTTGGAGTCCATACGTAACATACACACATCCATGTATATATATATAGCTGGACCCGGTCCACTTGGTTGCCCCAGATTTAGATTTCCGATTTCGTCCATTTTTGAACCAAGTACTTCCACCAAAAACATCTCCATAAAATAAGAGCACTCTCGCTAAAAAATTTTGAAGATATCTCAATTTCACGCCCATCGATCCCATTCCTCCCAGTTTTGGACTAATCACGTAGACTACCACCAGATACATATGCACAAAATTACAGCACCCTCGCTAACAAATTGTGCAAGATATCTTAATTTTAAGATTTGGCTTATATGGGCCGGGCCACGCCCTTTAGTCCGATCCCGCCCATTTTTGTGGACCAATCACGTAGACTACCACCAGATACATGTGCACAAAATTACAGCACTCTCGATAAGCAATTGTGCAAGATATCTTAATTTCAAAATTTGGCTTATATGGGCGGGGCCACGCCCTTTGGTCCGATCCCGGCTATTTTTGGAACAATCACGTAGACTACCACCAGATATATATGTACAAAATTACAGCACACTCTCTAACATATTGTGATAAATATCTAAATTTCAAAATTTGACTTATATGGGCGCCCATTGGTCCGCTTCCACCCATTTTTTGACCAATTTCGTAGACTACCACCAGAAACATGTGCACAAAATTACAGCGCTCTCGATAACAAATTGTGTAAGATATCTTAATTTTAAAATTTGGCTTATATGGCCGGGCCACGCCCTTTGGTCCGATCCCGCCTATTTTTGGAACAATCACGTAGACTACCACCAGATACATATGCACAAAATTACAGCACTCTCACTAACAAAATGTGCAAGATAAGTCAATTTCAAAATTTGGCTTATATGAGCGGTGCCACGCCCATTGACCCGATTCCGCCCATTTTTAGACCATTCACGTAGACTGCCACCAGATATGTATACACAAAATTCCAGCACTCTCGCTAACACATTGTGCAAGATATAACAATTTTAAATTTGGCTTATATGGGCGGTGCCACGCCCATTGCTGCGATCCCGCCCATTTTTGGACCAATCACGTAGACTGCCACCAGATACATATGTACAAAATTTCAGCACTCTCGCTAACTAATTGTGGAAGATATCTTAATTTAAAAATTTGGCTTATATGGGCGGGGCCACGCCCTTTGGTCCGATCCCGGCTATTTTTGGAACAATCACGTAGACTACCACCAGACATATATCTTCAAAATTACGGCACTCTCTCTAACATATTGTGAAAAATATCAAAAATTCAAAATTTGACTTATATGGACGGTGCCACGCCCAGTGGTCCGCTTCCGCCCATTTTTGGACCAATCACGTAGACTACCACCAGATACATGTGCACAAAATTATATCACTTTCGATAACAAATTGTGCAAGATATCTTCATTTCAAAATTTGACTTATATGGGCGGTGCCACGCCCATTGGTCCGATACCGCCCATTTTTGGACCAATCACGTAGACTACCACCAGATACATATGCACAAAATTACAGCACTCTCGCTAACAAAATGTGCAAGATAAGACAATTTCAAAATTTGGCTTATATGGGCGGTGCCACGCCCATTGACCCGATTCCGCCCATTTTTAGACCAGTAACGTAGACTGCTACCAGATACGTATACACAAAATTCCAGCACTCTCGCTAACAAATTGTGCAAGATATAACATTTTTAAATTTGGCTTATATGGGCGGTGCCACGCCCATTGCTGCGATCACGCCCATTTTTGGACCAATCACGTAGACTACCACCAGATACATATGCACAAAATTACAGCACTCTCGCTAACAAAATGTGCAAGATAAGACAATTTCAAAATTTGGCTTATATGGGCGGTGCCACGCCCATTGACCCGATTCCGCCCATTTTTAGACCATTCACGTAGACTGCCACCAGATACGTATACACAAAATTCCAGCACTCTCGCTAACACATTGTGCAAGATATACCAATTTTAAATTTGGCTTATATGGGCGGTGCCACGCCCATTGCTGCGATCCCGCCCATTGCTGCGATCCCGCCCATTTTTGGACCAATCACGTAGACTGCCACCAGATACATATGTACAAAATTTCAGCACTCTCGCTAACTAATTGCGGAAGATATCTTAATTTAAAAATTTGGCTTATATGGGCGGGGCCACGCCCTTTGGTCCGATCTCGGCTATTTTTGGAACAATCACGTAGACTACCACCAAATATATATCTACAAAATTACGGCACTCTCTTTAACATATTGTGAAAAATATCAAAAATTCAAAATTTGACTTATATGGGCGGTGCCACGCCCATTGGTCCGCTTCCGCCCATTTTTGGACCAATCACGTAGACTACCACCAGATACATATGCACAAAATTACAGCACTCTCGCTAACAAAATGTGCAAGATAAGACAATTTCAAAATTTGGCTTATATGGGCGGTGCCACGCCCATTGACCCGCTTCTGCCCATTTTTAGACCAGTAACGTAGACTGCTACCAGATACGTATACACAAAATTCCAGCACTCTCGCTAGCAAATTGTGCAAGATATAACATTTTTTAAATTTGGCTTATATGGGCGGTGCCACGCCCATTGCTGCGATCACGCCCATTTTTGGACCAATCACGTAGACTTCCACCAGATACATATGTACAAAATTACAGCACTCTCGCTAAGAAATTTTGCAAGATATCTCAATTTTAAAATTTGTCTTATGTGGGCGGGGCCACGCCCACTTGATATATCGAAAATTCAAGTACCCTATTTTCACCACGCCCCACACATGTACATTCTGTGAAAATTTCAAGAAGATCGGTCCAGCCGTTTAGACGTCTATACGGTACAAACAAACCAACAAACCAACAAACAAACAAACCAACAAACAAACAAACAAACACACATTCTTCTTTATATATATAGATAATCGTTTTATTATTAATGACAGCTTGTCATTGTATTGACGACAATATGTCATCCAAACTCTAACGTATTTTATTCCTTCAACTGTGCAGTCTGCTATCTATTTTATAATGAACTTTTGCATCACCAAAAACATGTCGCTCATTCACTTTAAGAGCGACACAACTCAAAATTTAAAATTTTTGAGTTTGCCTTACAAAAATACGAATTTTTTAAATGTTTATAAATTAATTTCGGCGATATTTAGTCTATGGGTCTATAACAATATTTCTGATTATTCAAGCGTTTTTAAACATCATATATCATGTTACTTATCTTTTTATAAGGACTTAAAGTTACACATCTCGGCAATTTTCAGTTTTGAGTTATGTCACTCTTGAAGTGAGTGAGCGATGTCATCAGTAGAAGAACTATTCATTGATGTATTGCCTGGGTGGGAAATAGTGTATATTCCCAATTAATTTCCCTGAATTGCCCTAAAAGCTATCAACATATCTTGATGCCTGAGTGGAAGTAATAACATACATACATTCATATATTATTTACTTTAAAATGTCTTCCAATTATATTTAACACTCGTTTTATTACAAGTGACACATTGTCATTGTATTGCTGACAATGTGTCATTCCTGCTCTAACTCAGCCCTTAGTGCAGTTAATGCCCCAAACTATGCAGTCTGTTGCCCATCTTATAACAAGCTGTGGAAACCTCAAAAATATGCCATCAATAGATGCATTCATCCATTCATTTATTGCTTGAAAAGAAAAGGATGTATATTCCCAACTGCTGTTATGCCTTAACTTCATATTTATTGCAACTAAGCCTGAAAGCAGCAGCAATAGCAACAATACTTTTTAATGATGCAAAGTTTGCTAACTCGTTCACACGCACACACACACAACCCAATATTTCCCCTATACTATGTGTAATACAAACTAACCCAAAATTGCTAAATGGTGGCCTAAGGATGGGTAAGACTTTATATCCTCAAAATAAAGTTTGTCTACAGGATTCTTCGTTTTTTGTGGAGTTCTCTTGGAAAATATGAAGAATTTTCTCAACGTAGTCGTTTCCTATGCATTGAGAGTATTACATAAATGATGTTGGCCAAATATTTTAACAAGATTTATGGGATATCCTAACATCCTGATGATGTTGGTGCTTTCGGTGTTGTGGCCACAATTAAGTAGAGTTGAGTGGAAATAAAAAGAAAATTTGCTATTGTTGTTATTTTCCAAATATCTATACATATAGATATGAGATTTATTGGAAAAGTGGTTGAGGATAAGGATATATTGAGAAAAGTGTGTTATGCACTTCATTAAGGATCACTCGGAGGCTAGAGAATGGGATCCTGAGAGATATCATTGAAGTGCAAAAGAAAGCGATCACTGACTTACGTTAAGGCTAGAGTTGAACGACAAAATTTTGTAGATGGTATGAAATTAAGTAACACGTCAGATAAACTTATGGTTCAATATATATAGAAAAGAATATGAGTTTTATCCCGACAATTTTTCAAAATAGTCTTTATACTTGATCCGGATGATATACGTCTGAAACAATAGGCAAAACGGAGTTAATTGGAATTTTATGTTTTTTTATTTCCTGGTCCTGTTTTATTTTCTGGTCCTTTAAAAGGACTTAAAATTTTGCACAAAAATATTTTAAATACATATTCGCGCCATACGACACCGATATAGGTTTTAAATTTAAGAGGGGATTTTTGGCCATTTCTAATATTTTTTATACATACCATTCCAGGCTAAAAAGGACTTCAAAAATGCCATATTTTTTCGAATAAATTCTACATTTTATTTTTCGAATAAATTCATATATTTTTTTCGAATACATTTTTGGAGATCTTCAAAGAGAGTTTTTTTTATTCGAGAACAGTATTTATAAAAAATATTAGAAATAGTTAAAAATCTCCTCTTTAGTTTGATACCGATATCGATGATATGTCGATCAAGTAAAGAGCTGTGGACCTAAAGAGCTGTTGAACTAATGTGAGCTGGTGAATTAAAGAGGTGTTGAACTGAAGTGAGCTGTTGAACTCAATAGTTGGTGAACTAATGAGCTAAATTGAGCCGGTGTACTAAATGACTGAACTAGTTCACTTAATTGAACTGAACTAAAATGAGCGATCACTTAAAAGAACTAAAGTGCCCTACTATAGAATGAAGGCTTTCTACATCACTCACAGTGCTGAAGAAAGCGATCATCATTAAACTCTTCCAATTTTCCATTATAATAAAATATCTTGAGGGTACTTTTTATTTTATTTGTTGTGAATGCATAGTATAGGGTAACAACATATTATAATTCAAAATTGTTATGTTAAAGCTTTGCAAACATTAAAACAAGTAAGAAAGTTTCAGTCGGGTAAACCGACTAAGGTATACCCTCACTTTGTGAGTAATATAATATATAACATTACACCAATAAATCTGTCAATTTGTGTGGGAGGTACCAGAAGGGGTTTTCCAAATACACATATTTTTCGGTAAACAGTACATTCTTAAATACATTGCATTGTGCTGAACTATAAGCGTTTATGTGCACTGGTATATTAAAGTTACGAGCTATGTAATTTTGGTATGATTTGGTCATTTTGTGTGGGAGGTACAAAAAGGGGCGGGGTGATAACGCCCACTTTTTACAGGACTATAGGCACTATAACAGCATTACACTGTACAAAATTTCAAGTATTTGTATGCACTGGTATTAAAGTTACAAGCCGTTTACTTTTGGTACGAAACGGTCCATTTGTGTGGGATGTACCAAAAGGGGCTGTACAATAATGCCCATTTTTTACCGGACTATAGGCGCTACAAAAACATTATACTGTAGAAAATTTCAAGCATTTTTATGCACTTGTATTAACGTTATAAGCAGTTAAATTTTGATGCAAAATGGTCCATTTGTGTGGGAGGTACCAAAAGGGGCATGCCAACTTCACCCATTTTTCTCGAGTTAATAGCGACTAATATACTAATATTATGTGCAGAATTTCAAAAGATTCGAATAAGTAGTATAGAAGTTATTAAAGAATCAATATTTCACTAAATGTTAACCCTTTGTGTGGGAGGTACCAGAAGGAGTAGACCAATATGGCCCATCTTCGAACTCATCCGGAGATAGATCAAAATATTACCACATACCAAATTTGAAGTCAATCGGTTAATCCTTTCGAGAGTTATCGTGCGCACCAGCAAGCAGACACACAGACAGACAGGCAGACAGACAGACAGACAGACAGACAGACAGACGGACGGACATTGCTCATTCGACTTAAAATGACCCAAAACGGATTTCCTCCGAACATACTTAGGGTCTTAGATCACTCCTTCGATGTGTTACACTTTTTTCCGTAGCAAATGATATATACCCTCGTCACACTAAAGTGAGGGTATAAATATTATTCAGCCTCCTAGCCGCACAATAAACATATTCTAGAAAATAAAAACACAAAATTTACCGAGACTTGAAAAGAAGTGATTTTTAAATGATTTCTAATCCTTTTTGTTTACAAAACGTTTTTTGTTTGTTGGCATAAAGCCATTATTTGAATGAAGCATTTTCACAAAAGGATATCTGATGAATATTCTCTTCTCCCTACACTTCACATGCAACAAAGGCGAATAATGGCTTTGTGCAGTTTTTGTTCTGTGTCTTCAAGTTTGTGTTTTCTTCTTCTTTTAATAAAAAAAGATGTACATATTTATATTAAAAACAAAATTCGCATACTATTTACATAGTTAGGTTTACTCCTTTTTCGGGGGTGCACGAGTATGTATGCAAATATCTGTTCGCTTCATTCGTTTTAAGTTTCGAGGAGATGGATATGTAAGGATAGTTCGCATAAAGTTTTTTTTTGTTTGGTTTGAATGATGTTTTTCATCATGTTCCTTCTTGGGTAGAGATTAAAATCTAAATATTTTGTATTATCTCCTGCATACATTCATCTCATATCTCCCTCCATACTTTATTTGTATGTTAAATTATGAGAGAAGGACTCGAGTATGTTAGGAGTGGGACTTTTAGCATAGGAGAGTGGTTAAGAGTTTATATTACAGTGTTCTACTTCCCAACATAATATATGCTCCACATACTATTATTTTTATTTTGCTGAATTTCAACTCGTTTGAGAATAACATTTATTTTACAGTAAATTCAAATGGGTTTCAGGTCTTAAGAAAGGAAATGGGTTATTTAGAGGAATATTTGATATACAGTTACTTTGTTTAAGATATTTAAAATAATTTATTTGTTAATGATAATGGATATTATAAATCCTACTAGCTGGGCCAGCTAGTAGGATTATACCATCTGTAGGATATTACCATCTGTGCATGCATCTACCCTGCACGAACTCGTGTAATTCACAATGGTGGCACACATTTCAAGGAATTCACAATCGTGGCATTTATTGACATAGAGAGGGCTTTAAACAACATTCACTCAGATGCGGCAATTGCGGCTCTGTCACATCTAAAGGTGAACTCTAGTTTGATTAGACTAATTCAAAGCCTGCTCAACAGAAGACTCATAACTGCAAGTCTGGGGTCCACAACTCTACTAAATTGGAACCTAGCGGTGAATTTAATCCTGCTAGATCTAGAACGTTGTGGCTGCAAGGTCGTGGCATACGCGGACGACGTTGCAATCGCAGTAACTGACAAATTCGAAAAAATTCTGAAAAAATTGGCACCGATTTGGGCGTTAATTCAAACAAGACACACAAGAATTGGTTCTCTTTACTAGAATGAATAAGGTCCCACATGTGGATCCTCCTCTTCGGATAAATGGAACAGATCTAGCATTTTCTGATAGTGCTATTATTCAGACTTAGCGTACTGGAACGTGTAAGGAAGGCCAATGTCGCCTTATATTCATGCAGAAATGCTGTAGGGTCGTGGTGGGGCCTCTCTCCTAAAATCGTCCATTGGATATATATAGCAGCAGTTCGTTCAATACTGTTTTACGGTATTGTGGTGTGCTGGACGGCAACTGATGAACTATCCATTACAAACCTACTATCAAAGGTTCAGAGAACTGCCTGCCTAAGCATAAGCGGAGCTTTAAGGGCTACTGCGACTGAGTCTCTACAAGCCCTACTCCATATACTGCCGATTAATATTGTGGCGGTTATTGCCGCAACAAGAGCGGCATTAAGATTAATTTGCCTATCAATGAGGAGGTACAAGAACTACGGTCACATGAGGATATAAAAGTGTATTGCTATGGTAACTGAGAATACCACAGTGCATACCTTTCGAACGAAACTACATCACTATGATACCAGCCGAAGAGAAACCATATCCACTTCCATAAGGACGGTTGGCTTCGGAGTACACTCTAAAGAATAGCTCACTGACTATCAGATACCTGCAATGTCTATCAAGCCGAAATAATGGCAATATGGGAAGTCGCCAAGTGACTGAGTCGCAACATAGTGACCTGGCTGTCATCTACTCGAACAACCAGGCTGCCTTCAATTCTCTGGAGGCCACTTCCCTAAATTCACAAACAGCCCTCGACTGCCGCAGATCTCTTATCGAGATGGCTGAGCAGTTTAATATACCCCTCATATGGGTGCCTGGGCATAGGGATATTTTGAGGAACTGCAAAACCGATGAACTTGCTAGGAAATGGACGACATTGGACATATATTGGTGCTTAGGTAAGAGGCAATCAGGCAGCCCGACAAAATATGGGCAGTTATCGGCACCAGTAGGGTAGCTAGACAAATTTGGCTGGTCAGCGAGCACTGCAGTAGGATGGGTATAGACTTCTGCAGAAACTGTGGTGATGAGGAAGAAGTGTAGAGCTTTGAGCCGATAGTTTAACACATCTTGCCGGTACCGATATTCGCACTATCGATAACTTTGTAAAGGGTCCGCCAAATAACTTTTTTTTCTAAACATCGCGCAAAACATCGAGTGTAGCTTCGGCTGTGTGGCACGTAGCGCCGTCCTGTTGAAACCAAATGTTGCCAATATCCTCCCCTTCAATTTTTGTGAACAAAAATTCGTTCAACATGGCCCGATAACGATCGCCATTGACTGTAACGGCCACTTGCTCATTTTCGAAGAAAAATGGCCCAATTATGCCTCTGGACCAAAATCCTCACCAAACAGTGACTCGTTTTGGGTGTATCGGCTTTTTAATGTATGCGTGCGGGTTTTCTGTGCCCCAAATGCGACAATTTTGCTTGTTTACATACCCGCTAAGATCAAAATGAGCTTCATCTGAAAAGATGTTTTTTTTTTGGCAAAATCGGCATCTTCTGTAAGTCGATCGAAGGCCCACTTGTTCAAGCGTATACACAACCATATTCGTTCAGCGGAAGGATAAAACTAATTATCTGTCAAATCAGACTTGAGCTAAGTATTACCATTCACAAAATAAGCACTAGTTGAAAAAAAACGTTAGATGGCGGACCCTATATATAAAACAGATTGGTTTCGATGAGGGTCTTTTCAGCCCGTGGTAACACTAGGGATCTAAAGTGGTCTATGGGAGCAGGTAAAAACGCCTACCACCCTAACCTAAACATAATCTGTACATGCATATTATAAATCCCAATAGTGGGCTCTGTAGTGGTCGTCTGTTCTTCACGGTATCCAAAAACATATTCTAGAATAACTGTAGATATTTTGAGATTTTTTGTGTCAGTACGCAGGGTTGCCAGAACTGGGGTTTTGACCCCAATACTGGGGTTTAGTCAATGCGAATTGGGATAAAAAAATATAATTTGGGGATGGGGTTTTTGTTAGGGGATTTTTGTAAATTTTGTTGGGGTTTCTAAAATATTTTCTTAATCATTACGTTTTTAATAAAAAACTTAATAAATGCTGTAAGTTGCTAAGAATTTATACGAGTTAAAATCTTTTGGCTATTAAAAGTCCTTAGAAAACCAAACACTTTCTTGAAAATATATTGTTTTTGAACAATTTTTAACGAGTATTTTCTATAACTACTAAATCTGAACTTCCGATTTAAAAATAGTACGAGTCTTTCCACTATTAGGTATAAATTGCCATCAAATGAAATTCTAAAAAAAAATTATTTCAAAACCATTTACAATATATATGAGACTTGAGGTATTGATGGTGATGCTCATGTATATAAACTTTTAAATGACTAAAATTTATTACTACATTGCAATGTATATATATGGCATGTATAATTATTTTAAATGTTTAGAAGTTATACCAGTCCGACCGACGAATCTAAAATTCTATATAAAGAAGTACAAGTACATTAAATATTATTTTAAGGTCAATCAAGCATAATTGATACTCTTCAAGGATTTTTTTCTATATTCTGACCTCCTGTCACCACCAAAAGATACCTGAAGCGGTTAAGAAGATATTACAATTTTAACAAGTGGTATTAATAAAAAAACCTGAGATCTGTACCATAATAACTACAACGAAATTTGAAAATTAAAACTTTATTAAAATCAAATGGGGTAATTTTTAAAATGTGTGTTTTTTCATTCATTTCGTTTCTGAAGTTTTTTATATGTTTGACTTGTTTTCAATAAAAATAGTTTTAAGTGGGGTTAAGTTGGGGATTTTCTTGTGATTATTTGGGGATAACAGCAATTTTTTTCTGGCAACCCTGACAGTACCTAACATTTCTAAATCATTTGTTCGCCTTCTGTAGGAAATGTCTTAGAATGATAACTTTACTATCATACATATTGTAAATCCTACTAGCTGGCGCTGCAGTCGTCTGTCCTTACCTGTACGCAGAAACAACATCTGATATTACTGTATACACTTTTTGCACTTCTGTGTATAAATATCACATTTCTAAATAACTCAATTATAGCTCTCCCTATCGCATATTATTTTTCATATAATAAATCCTACTAGCTGATCCTGCAATCATCATTTCTGAAATACAGAAACAACATCTAGAATATCTGTAATATAAATATAGCAAATGTAAATAATTCTACTGCAGAGTCGCATAAATCATTTTCGCATATTTTAAATCCTACTAGCTGGACCTGCATTCGTCTTTCCTGTTCTGTACGCAGAAACAACTTCTAGGTTAACTGTAGGTAACTTATGGTTTTTATGTATTAATATAACATTTCTACTGCAGCGCCAACTATAGAATATAATTGTCGCTATTTTCTTGCTTGGCATCATAAGCGAACCGTACTCTCAGTTTGGTTTAGAGTTCTGTGAAATCATCGGCGACTAAGAAACGTATACAATAATTTTAAATATAAAGGCTTGCTGATCCTGCATAACATATGTCAATTTCCATGTGTAGAACAAAGTATCTCATGATCCCCGCACAATTGTAAATATTTTTTGGTCATAACATGATCCGCTTGACCCTTACCTACCGTAACCTTAATAGCTTTGAACCTTAGGCTCTGCTAGATGAAAATATTGTTTGAATATAATCACAATCGGTTCAGAGGCTTCGGAAATCATTGGCGAATAACATATGTAAAAAAAAACAATATAAAGGTTAGCTGGTCCTGCAGAAGTTTTCTAACCTCTCCCTACAAAAACCTAAATAGCTATGAACCTTACTCTTAGCTTGACGCAGTTATTGTGGCAAATTGACTGCAATTATGTAGTCGTTTTGGAGATCATTGACAAAGACTTAAGCCCTTTGACTTCCACCGGGACATAGCTATGAACCTTACTCTCAATTAGATAAACATTCTGTTTGAACATGATTGCCATCGGCTCGCATTTTGGGTGATAATAGGCTACTAACAAACGTACACGACAAATTTAAATATAAAGGGTAGCTGACCCTATAGACCAGCTGGGATATCATCGGCCACCAATAAACGTACACAAGGATTTTAAATATAAAGGTTATCTGGTCCTGCGGACGGTATTCTGTCCTTCACAGATTTGGGAGATCATCGGCGACTAACAAACGTATACAAGCATTTGAAATATAGAGGCTAGCTGGTCCTGCATATGTTATTCTGCCAATTCTCGTATGTAGAAAAAAGTATCCCATGATTGCAGTGCAATTGTAAATATTTTTTTGTCATTTTGGTCATATCCGCTTGACCGCTTCCTACCGTAACCTAAATAGCTATGAACCTTAGTCTCCGCTAGATGAAAATATTGTTTTAATATAATCGCTATCGGTTCAGAGGTTTCGGAGATCATTGGCGAATAACAGAAGTACACAAAAATTGTCAATATAAAGGTTAGCAGGTCCTGCAGGCGTTATGCAGACCTATTAATCCAAGCACAATTATTAATATTTGTTGGTTATAACTTGAACCTCTTGACCGCTACCTACCGTAACTTATGAACCTTACTCCTAGCTGATCCTGCATAACACATGTCAAATCCCGTACGTAGAACAAAGTATCCCATGATTCCAGTACAATTGTAAACGTTTTTTAGTCATAACATGATCCGCTTGAGCGCTACCTACCGTTACCTAAATAGCTATGAACCTTAGTCTCCGCCATATGAAAATATTGTTTGAATATAATCGCAATCGGTTCAGAGGCTTCGGATATCATTGGCGAATAACAGATGTAAACAAAAATTATCTGTTGCCACATCACGCCTAACCGACTGAACCGATTTTGTAGGAACTTGGTGAACAAGTGCACAGAGCACGAAATTCTTATGATCCGACTTCTTGCACCGAGAAAAGTTCTGACTATTCTCACATAGAGCTTCGACCTTAGGGTCCAACATTCTGACATTAGGATAATAGTCCTGACAATTAGAATGTCGACTTTCTGCATAGAGAGGTCCGAAAGTCGACCATAAGAACTGACTTCTTCGCCCAGAAGAGAAACAAATTCTTTTGGTACAACTCCTTGACTGAGAAAAGTTCTGACTCTTCACAGATAGAACTTCGACCTTAGGGTCCAACATGCTGACATAAAGATCATATTCCTTTCTGTGAGAATGTCGACATATTGTATATAGAGGTCAGAAAGTCGATCATAAGGTCCGACTTCCTGCAGAGAGAAAGGTTCTGACTCTTATCCAGAGGCGAAGCACATTTTTTTTACTTTAAGGCCGGACTCGTACAGAAAAAGTAGAATTTTCACAGAAAATTCTTGCACAGAGAATTTATAAATTAAAATTAGAGTCTTACCACTGAGATTGTTGACTTCTTGCGCAGTGAAACTGTATTGGGATGATTGACCTCAATCTCCGACTTTAACAACTATCTCGTGGCAGAGAAACGGAGGACCTTATGATTTCACTTTTCGCCCAGTGATTGGTAACCTTAACAGCTGAGTCTTAAGCTGTTTGCACAGAACTTCGACTCATAGAACATCGACCTAAGGGTCCAACATGCTGACATTATGATCATAATCCTTTCAATGAGAATGTGGACTTCTTGCATATCGATCATTCCATGTCAAACCGAACACTTTTTTACATCACCATCTCCGATTTCGATGAAACTTTGTAGGATAACTCAACTCTATAAAATATTTGATTTGTAGAAGACGAAAAAAAACCGAAATTTTTTTGCAAAAGATATGGCCAATTGAAAATAGGTAAAATCAGGAAAAACGTGCCGAGGTAGGAACATTGAAAGTGGTGTAGTGAGAAAACGCATGGCCAGAATTCAAAGAATGAAGGCTTATTTTAAAGGTAATTGCAATTACTACTCATCTGCGGCTTTGGCTACTGACCGCTACTGACCAAATTTGAACATTTAGTTTTATTTTTCTCCTTCTTTTGTGTTTTTCACCATGAAAACACCAACCTAAAAATTCAGAAAAAATATAGGCATATTCCTTGATCGACTCTAAACAAACCCTGAAAATTTCAGCGTGGAAAAATAACGGGTTATATTTTTAAAAAAACATTTACGAAATGTAGTCGCCCGAAAAAAGTATTTTTTGAACGAGTGTTCAAAAAATAACATACACACACGTCGTTCAAAAGTAGTGTTTTCGGTCGAACAGCTAGCTGTAAACCATCCATCAATAAATGTCAATGACAATATACGAAAAAGTTTATGCCTTCGCTTCTTATTATAAATAACAGTTCAGATTTGTATATATTTTTTTTTAACAATTCTGTGATTTTCGCGATAACTCCCGATTTCGCTATGGGGCCGCGTAACGATACCTGCTGCAATCCATTTAAAATTGCAAAACATGGAAAGAAGCCTATAAAATGTTTACGTTGGATAAATACATCGAGCGGAAAAATAAGAATTTGTAATAGTTGCCGGTTAAGAATGAACAAAATGCCACTACATGATTGTGAAAGTGATTCAATGAGAAGTTTAACCCTAATCCCTGAAGCAAATAACGCGTACTCATCCGATAGCAGTATTTCATCAGAAGCATCATTAAAAATTTCCAAATTAAATGAATCATTGTTGCTGTTTGGGGATTCACCTAGTCTCATTATAAAGAAATTATTTGATTCATCTGAAAGTGTAAATGAGGGGGATGATATTATATCAAAATTAAAAGAAACATATAAAACAACATTTAATAGAGAGTTAAAAATTAAAATTTTGACATTATTCGCGGACTGGTCGTACAGTCAAATTCAAAGAAATTTCAGCGGTGCAACGAGGCACATGATTTCTGTGGCTAAGAATGTTGTGAAGGAAAAGGGTTTTCTTGCTTCTCCCAACCCAAAGCCGGGAAAACACCTTACATATGAAATTGTAAACAAAGTAATTGAGTTTTATGGATCACAAGAAATAAGCAGAGTTATGCCCGGAAAAAAGACTGCGTTAAAATTGGAAATGAAACTGTTCAAAAAAGACTGGTACTGTGCAACTTAAAGGAAGTCCATGTGTTATTTAAAGAAAAACACCCAGAGGCAAAAATACAATTCTCTAAGTTCGCAGAATTGCGACCGAAATACTGTATTCTACCGGGGGCAACTGGAACCCATTCCGTTTGTGTGTGCTCTATTCACCAAAACGTAAAACTAATGATTGACGGATCATCTCTTTCAAGACTAACATCTGATAACCTACAAATTGCAACTTATAATGACTGTCTCTCAAAAATAATTTGCAACCCCCCAACACATGATTGTTATCTTCGGCGATGTGAATTGTGTCCTGGTTGTGACAACTTAATTGAACAGCTAAAACAAATTTTTCATGAAAAAATGATTGATTCAATTTCATATAAGCAATGGGTCACTACTGATCGATGTGCACTTGAAACTTTGCAATCAAGTACGGACGATTTTTTTTGACAAATTCTCCGAAAAGCTGCGTCGTTTGCTGACACATTCCTATGTTGCGAAGGAACAACATATGTTTTTTAATAAGAAGAAAAAGGAATTGCATCCAGGCGAATGCGTAGTTATTTCTGATTTTTCGGAAAACTATGCTTTTGTTATACAAGATTCAATTCAAGGAGCTCATTGGAATAATGACCAAGTCACAATTCACCCAATGGCAATTTATTACCAAGAAAATGGAGAAGAAAAGTTTACTAACTACGTCGCAATATCTGAATGTTTGAAGAATGACACCGTAGCTGTTAATTTGTTTCGGAATGGCCTTATCTCATTTCTAAAGAACTCTTTGGGCAAAGTGGAAAAAATCTTTTATTTCTCTGATGGAGCAAGTGCGCAATACAAAAACAAAAAAAAATTTTCAAATCTTGTCTTTCATGAAAATGATTTCGGTGTTAAAGCGGAATGGCATTTTTTTGCAACATCCCACGGAAAGGGACCCTGCGACGGTCTAGGAGGAACAATTAAAAGATTAGCTGCCCGAGCAAGTTTAACAAATATTAATAGTCCTATTAATACTCCTTACATTTTCTTTTCCTGGGTAAAACACAATGTGAAAAATGTAAATACTGAATTCTTTACTATAGAACAATATAATGACAATAATATTAAACTTCAAGAACAATTTAGTAAGGCTACGACTATCCGTGGTACATTAGGTTATCATTCATTCGTTCCAACAGAAAACAAACAAATAACTGTTCAAATTACATCACTCGGTACTGATGCGATCAATGCAAATATTTGTGAACTATAGTTACTTTCCTTACTGCTAAAGCTAGATTTTGTATAACAATTTTGTTACATGTATATTGAAATATTTATTATTTTTTTCCTGTTTTAGCTACAAATAAATACTGTTATTTTTTTATCTCCATTAATAAATATATCCCATAATTTTTGTTTACACTAGAGTTTTTACATTACGTTTTTGTTTCTTCAAGACACTAATAAAACTTCTAACTTTTAATTTGCGTCTTTAGCTAACTGTTCGACCGAAAACACTACTTTTGAACGACGTGTGTGTATGTTATTTTTTGAACACTCGTTCAAAAAATACTTTTTTCGGGCGACTACATTTAGTAAATGTTTTTTTAAAAATATAACCCGTTATTTCTCCACGCTGGGTTTGTTTAGAATCGATCAAGGAATATGCCTATATTTTTTCTGAATTTTTAGGTTGGTGTTTTCATGGTGAAAAACACAAAAGAAGGAGGAAAATAAAACTAAATGTTCAAATTTGGTCAGTAGCGGTCAGTAGCCAAAGCCGCAGATGAATAGTAATTGCAATTACCTTTAAAATAAGCCTTCATTCTTTGAATTCTGGCCATGCGTTTTCTCACTACACCACTTTCAATGTTCCTACCTCGGCACGTTTTTCCTGATTTTACCTATTTTCAATTGGCCATATCTTTTGCAAAAAAATTTCGGTTTTTTTTTCGTCTTCTACAAATCAAATATTTTATAGAGTTGAGTTATCCTACAAAGTTTCATCGAAATCGGAGATGGTGATGTAAAAAAGTGTTCGGTTTGACATGGAATGATCGATATAGAGGTCCAAAAGTCGGTCATAAGGTTCGACTTCTTGCAGAGAGAAAGGTTCTGACTCATATTCTGAGGCTTAGCGCATTGACAGTGAAGGAATTTATTGAAGTCGGATCCTACTTTGAGATCGGACTCTTTCAGAAAAAGTTGATTTGTCGACTTCCGACTTTTGTCGCAGAGAATGTAGACCACAAGGTAAAAATTTTCGTGAATTCTTGCACAGAGAATGTCTAAATTAAAATTCAAGTCTTACCGCTGAGATTATCGACTGAGATTTTCGCATAGACAAAGTTGATTAGACGTTGTGAATTCTTGCACGGAGAATGCCTAAATGAAAATTCAAGTCTTACCACTGAGATTGTCGACTTCTTGTGCAGGGAAACTGTATTTTGATCTTAACAGCTGACTCGTGGCAGAAAAACAGAGGACCTTAGAATTTCACTATTCGCCGCCCAGAGATAGGTAACCATAAGACTCGGCTGTTTGCACAGAGCACGCAATTGTTATGGTCCGACTTCATACACTCAGAAAAGTTCTGACTCTTCACACATAGAGCTTCGACCGTAGGGTCCTAAATGCTGACATCAGGATCATAATCCTTTCAGTGAGAATGTGGACTTCTTGCACATATAGGTCCGAAAGTCGATCATAAGGTCCGACTTCCTGCAGAAAGAAAAGTTCTGACCCATATCCTGAGGCTTAGCACATCGAACAGTGGAGGAATTTATTCTGTTTGATTCTACTTTAAGGTCGGACACTGCGTTCGGAAAAAGCGACTTTGTTGAGATCCAACTTTTAGCGCAGAGAATTTCGATTATAACGTCTAAATTTATGCATAGTCAACGTTGATTTGAGGCTGTGAATTCATGCACAAAGATTGTCTAAATTAAAATTCAAGTCCTACCACTGAGATTGTCGACTTCTTACGCATTGAAACTGTATTGGGAAGATCGACCTTAATGTCCGGCTTTTACAGCTGACTCGTGGTAGAGAAACAGACGACCTTAAGATTTCACTTTTCGCCCAGAGATTGGTAACCTTAAGACTCGGTGAAGGAATTTATTCGTGTCAGATTCTACTTTCAGCTGCACTCATTCAGAAGAAAGCGACTTTGTGGAGATTCGACTTTTCGCGCAGAGAATGTCGATCATAAGGTCACTGAGATTGTCGACTTAGATCTCACTTTTCGAGCGCAGTTCTTATGGTCCGACTTCTTGCATAGAGAAAACCTACCAATTTTAGGGACAGAATTGCATCACGGAGAACATCTACCTTAAAGTTTGGCTATTTCCTTGGAAAAAGTCAAGGTGTTACTCAGACTTTTGCCATGAAATATAATCGTTTCCGTGGAAAAAGTCAATATTATATTGGAACTTCTAGTGTTAAGAATGTCGACTAAGGGTCCATTGTGTCCCAGAGAGTCTGAGTTCTTGCAAGGATAAAATCGACATTTACATCAAAAATCATGTGTTGTCAAATTCAAACATTAGCTCCAAATTGTTATACAGATAATGTGCGGTAGGGTCTTTTAATTCGAATATAATCTCATTGTCAGATTTCTGACGCAGAAGAAGTCTACTACAACACCAGTCTCTTGATACAAAATAATATTCGGTACCACAGTGTGGTGTCGGTATAAAATACGATATTGGATAAGAATAAGACATCAGTTCCTTAAGTTATACTCTGTCTACTTCTGTTGCGAAAATTGCAGAGAGTCTGGTTATCTGCAAATCTATCTCAATATCAAAACTTTTTTATAGAGAAATACAAAGTTTAGGTCCAGATTATTCTGCAGATAAAGTCTAACATTAGGTCCGATAGGTTCAGAATTGTTTTACAAACGATTATTATTCGAATATGAACTCATCGTCAGAGTTCTACATCAGAAGCACCTTATTTTGTAATACAAAGAAAGACGACTGTGTCCAATATAATAGGTCAGCAAGTAAGGATACTTAAGACATTTAATGAAAACAATACTGCAGGTACACCTATTGAAAAAAACTGTAGAGGTTGGATAGAAATACGACTGTATACTACGGGTAAGGAAGTGTCAATTTAACTGAGTCAGCTCATCCCATTACTGATGAAATTTCATATCACGTAGGGAATGATTGGAATAAGTTAATTAGGATAATATGCTCCAAACATCATTGCTGGATGTCAAATTCAATCATACGACTACATCAGATAAATATACTTATTTGTAGTCTATTGCTCAGTTGATGACAAATTGGTTTATGTACTCCTTAGTCAACGATGACTTGATTTATGTACTCCTTAGTAGAAGACCAGTTGGGCTATCTACTCTTTAGTTGAGGACATATTGGGTTATCTTTCTATTTCTTAGAAAATATACAGTTGAGGTATACAAGTATACTCCTTAGTAGACTACCAGTTGGGTTATCTACTCCTTAGTAAACATCGATTTGGGTTATCTAGTACTTATTAGATGGCCAGTTGGGTTATCCGCTCCTTAGTAGACGACCAGTTAGGTTATCTACTCCTTAGTTAACGACGTATTCGGTTATCTATATATTTCTTACAACATATACAGTTGGGGTATACACTCCTTAGTGGACGACCAGTTGGGTTGGGTTATCTCCTCCGTAGTAGGGGCCAGGTTGATTTATCTAAACCTTAGCAAACGACGAATTGGGTTATCTACTCTTTAGTAGAGGGTCAGTTGGGTTATCTATGCTTTAGTTTAGGACACTTTGGGTTTAATATTCCACAATAGAGACACATTTGGGTGAAATACATCTTAGTATACGATTAGTTGGATAAACTTATCCATAGTTGATGACCAGTTGGTATACGACGAGTTGTGTTATATACTCCTAAGTAGAGGATTAGTTGGGTTGTCTATGCTTCCTCATTAGAGATACCGTTTGGTAACATACAGCATAGTGCACGATCAGTAGGATTATCCTCTTTTTGGTAGACGACTAGTTGTGTTATCTACTCCTTAGTAGACGACTAGTTTGGACCAGTTTTCGAAGTATAACGAAATGGCTACTAAATTGCTACTGGCTTCAAATTGATACCTCCATTCTAAACTATGCTAAGTACAAGAAGGTAGTTTTTCAGGAGAGGAGATCAAAGTTTGATGAATTTTTTTAAATTTGTTTGGAATTTCTTTATAATGGAAATCCAATGAATAACTTTTGATTGGGTTGAATAACTTTTGATTGGGTTGAAGGATAAACACCAAATTTTGACTGAATATAATTTGGAATATGTAGAAATTAAAAATGAAATCTCCCTAACATTTCCAAAAATTGTAAGTGGACTTATCATGTTTTAGAATGGAGGTATCGAAATGTGAATAATGTGCCTGACATTGAAGGGTCTGGTCCTGTAGGTTTTCTTTTCGAACAATACTTACATATGTCACAATGTGGTAATTCACCACCTCCAATGACTTAGAGATGTTAAAGTTACCGGTTAATTTCATAAAAAGGGACAATCTGCGAACCGATCTCTGTTCTTAATGGACATATTACGCGTTTGGTATTGTATCGTTCTAATTTCCCGTAGGAAAATTATAGAAGAAATTTCAATGGATTAGTATGGAATATGAAAAGAATAACCATTATTTGCAGAATATTATGGTAAGATCATTATGCTAGATGTTCAGCAACTTTCTTCCAACAATTGGCAGCTCCTGAAGTAGCTTAAGGTACATGAAAAGTATGTACTCCTTAAGGCCAGAACGGAATACAACATTATGAAAATCTTAATGTGATTATTATTTATTCAGCTCCTTTTGTAATTCTCAAAGACTGTCAGGTCCTGAGTTAACTTTGTGTTATATCTATAAGATTCAGCAAAACTGTTTGTTAATTTTCTTTAGACCATTGTGTATTATATGGGAAGTTCCTACGACGGGATGTTAATTAAAGAAATCCATTTTGAGCTCCACTAATTTTCCTACAATCTTTAAAATCTTCTAAATGTCTTGCTTCATCTGTTAGTCTATATCAAAATGAGCTATACTCTATCATTGCAGATGATGTATTGTTTGCAGTTTTTTCTCCCCAATAGATGCAAATGCCAAAAACTCCTAAAAATACAGAAACAAAACAACCAGAAGAATCCTTTGATGTTACTCGGTGAATACTTGGAATTTTGCAATTGATTGCTTACTGACAGAGTCGTTGTCCGAAGAGAGTGGGAATGGTGGGTATTCCTTTCATTCTCCAAATTGTTTGCCAATGAAATGAGTTTGAAGTTATGCAATCAAAACCTGAATGGAATGGGCGGCAATGGAAACAAAGACAAAGTAACCGGAAAAACCGAGCGAAATTAAGCAAACATCCAACAAAAGTGGTGAGGGGCAACTCAAAAAAAAAATACGTGAAAAATCGACGTTGAAAGGCTAGCTACGCTAAAGTGAGTCAAGAGAAAAACTAGCTAGGATATTTGAAGGATTCACTTCATTCGTATTCGTTAAAAGATTAGTTTTTTAGTTTTCTCTGGCCCTATTTTTTAAATTAACTGCATTTTTTCTCTGAGTTGTTGAGATTTTTAAAATTGTTTCGTATGCTCTACAAGCTTTTTGCGGGTGTGGATGCCATATGTCATATAAGTTTCACATAGTGATTTTCTCTAAATATGACCCAGTAAACTTAATTAAAAATTCACGCATATAATTATCTCTATTTTCATATGTGAGTATCTGTGTGCGTTTAATGGTGTGTATGTGGTTGCATTTTTTAAATATATGTATATGAGTGAAGAACTCAAGTACTTGTGGCACGTAGTTATGTTTCATATCATTTGCATCTACGCACAAATGTTCCTTTTCGGCTAAGGATGTTGTTGGTTCCATTTTTTGACTTTTTGAAAATTTATAAAGCCACCATTGTGGCTCATATGCATTTGTCTAAGTGTGCGTAGTTGAAAATGTGGAATAATTTAACA
This sequence comes from Eudasyphora cyanicolor, assembly GCA_963930755.1. NCBI lineage: Eukaryota > Metazoa > Arthropoda > Insecta > Diptera > Muscidae > Eudasyphora > Eudasyphora cyanicolor. Next base: position 49,325,034 of record OZ005737.1, on the reverse strand, counting down.
AAAAAAGTAGAAAAATAAACATACGGTTGGGGAAAAAATTATAGAGTTTTTCTCAGAGTACCGCAGGGAAGTCAGACCTTAGATTTGTACTGACCGCTTTGGTTGAGTGTTACTGATTGGTGGTTACCGGTAGAAAATAGAGTGCATCCATAAAGACCTGGAGAGGAGCTGAGTAGTTTAGCGGAGTGTAACGAAATAAGTGTAACGTGTCATGACTTCTGTCAATTCAAGCCCAGAAGGTGGTTGAAAAGCCCTTCGGTGGTCACCAGATAGGAAATAGGGAGCTCTCCTGGAGAGGTGCTGGGCACCGACATATAGTATCATGTGACCCCTGTTTACACCTTGTATAGGCAGTACTCACACTGCTTTCAATTCCAGCCCAGAAGGTATAGAGCCAACCTGGTCTCAGCTGTGCAGAACTACATGAATCCGTGACGCCGGTCTTTCTTCTCCCGATGCTACTTGTGGGAGGTTGGTCTCTGAGAACGATATTCACCCGATAGTTCTTAGCTTCTGCCACATAGCTGTTAATTCGAGCCCAGTAAGAATTGAGCCGGCTTCGACATCCTGCTCTTAGCTGTGCCAGAACTATACGAGGCTGTCGTGGCAATCATTCTACGTAAGATGATATTAGTGGAGTATGGTCCCCAAGAGCAATATTCAATATTGTTAACTTCAGATGCGATTTCGTCGATGAAATATTCTTCAGAATTGTCGGGCGAGCTCCCAGTTTATCTGATGATCTCTGTTGGCCACAGATTGGGTGAGCCTGTTCTACTGTTAAGAAAAATATGAGTTCTTCCCGTAGTCCTGCAGGGAAGCCAGAGCTTAGATTCGTACTGACTAGTTTGGTGAAATTAAGAACTAAGCCTCTGTAGCTCGACCTCTCCCTTTAAATTTGGTGTCAATTTGCCGTCGTCCTGGTATGTAGATGGTTCGGAGGTCACCAGGCTCAGAAAATTGCATAAAGTCTTGGGGAAGAGCTATGTAGACTATAGAGCTGTGTTGCTCACCGGAATAGATTATTGCACACTGGACATGTTTGGCCACTCTGCTGTCAATTCGACCCCATGAAGGTTTTGAGATAGCTACAACATCCTGATCTTAACTGTGGCAGAACTACAAGGGTTTCTAGCACCAGTCTTTCTTCTCCCAACGCTACTGGTGGATGATGATTTCTAAGATCAGTATTCGGTGGCCTTCAGGTTTAGAAAATTAACAACCTGAATGGTAGGCGTTCATAAAGACTCGAGAAGGATCTGATTCGATTTAGCTGAGCATCTGCATAGATGATTACACTCTGGACGGGTATTAATAAAACTGCTGTTTTTTAAGGGTGGCAGCCGTATTTTTTTAATACACGCTCACATAGGCCAGTTTAGGTCCCTAGTGTTACCACGGGCTGAAATGCCCCTCATCAAAACCAACCTGTTTGATATACCGATCCGATAGTACGAATATCGGTGCTGGAAAGATCTGTTAGGCTGCCTAGAAAGCCCGATCCCAGTATGTCCAGTCGTCGTTTACTCAGAGCGGAGCAGTCGCATAGCAAGTGCTCAATACTCTCCACTTCTTCCTCATCTCCACAGCTTCTGCAGAAGTCATTAGAGTCAATACATAATCTTTTGGCGCGTTCGCCGATCAAGCAATGTCCCGTCAGAACTGATACTAACGTAGACAATCTTTGCCTATCTAGTGCGAGGAGATATTTTGATCTTCTCAGGTCATACCTTGGCCAGATTTGTCTAGCTACCCTGCAGGTGGGGATTTCTGTCTATCTTTCGTTGGACTGCCTGATTGCCTAAGCCAAAGCTTGCACGTGGATAGTGGCGCACCAATATATGCAAATTCATCGAGAATGTAATGTAATGTCGTCTCTTTCCTAGCAAGTTCATCGGCTTTGCAGTTCCCCGGGATATCCCTATGCCCAGGCACCAAAAACTGCTGTAAATTCGAGTCCAGTAGGAATGGAGACAGCAATGCCATCCTCACCGCTACTGGTAGAGGATGTTCTACAAGAACGACATTCGGCCTGCAATTTTCAACTGCAACTGTGAATTCGTTGGCGTAGATATCGTTCAGCTCTGCCTAGTGCGCCCTCAGAAATAGAGCCTCTCTCTTGTACAGTTGGATCCAAAAGATCTCCCCTGTCCTGCCTGGGTTGAGAGAGTCTATCCTACCGTTGCAAATATACCGACTTTTTCTCGCAGTACTGAGAAGAATGATCGGTTCGGTAGAGTCGATCTCTACCGACCTGCCTGGGTTGATCTCAACCGACCTGCCTGGGTTGAGAGAGCGTATCCTACTATTGGGAAAAATATCGAGTTCTTCTAGTAGATTATTAACATTAGTTGATTTTAGAAGTCGAGTTTAGATTCAAGCAACGTTAGGTAAACGTCTTCTATACTTCTATACATTCGGCGGCAATTTACAATCGGCCTGCTATGAATCTGCTTAGGTGGTCTCTAGATTTAGGAATTTTGCAATCTGCATGGTACCCGTGCATAAAACCCTGGGCAGGACCAAAGACCATATAGATGGGCACAGGAATATATGACTTATCGCAGGACAGGTATCAGTCATACTATTGTAAATTGGAGCCCAGTTGCTATGGAGCCGGCTACACCATCCAGATCTCAGCTGTGTCAGAACTACAAGAGTTTCTAGCAACAGTTTTTCTTCTTCTTACGCTACTGGTACGATATTCACCCGGTCGTTCTGATATAGTTCGGTAGTATCCAGGTTCAGGAAATTATCAACCTGTATGGTGGGTGCCCATAAAGATCTGTGAAAGATCTGATTCGGTTTAGCTGGGAGCCTGTGTAGATGATTACACTCTGGGCAGGTATCGGCGATAGTACTGTGAATTCGAGGCCAGTATAAATTTAGCCAGATACACCATTCTGATCTTAGCTGTGGCTGAACTACTCGAGATTATCGCGCCATTCATTCTTTTTACGGCGCTATTGATGAAGGATAGTCTACAAGAAAGAAATTCATCTGGTAATTATTAACTGCTGTTCCGATTTCGTAAACGTTAAGGTCTACCTTGTACGCTCTCTGATCAAAACGTTTACTCTTTTAAGTTGGATTCTAAAGATCTCTCCGGACACGCGAGACTATCCTACTTTTGAGAAAAAAATCAGGGTTCAGGGTTCTTAAATACAGTATTCCCAACATCATCTGAAGTCGCGGGCTAAATAAGGATTCTGCTCCACAAATCCTTCTTGATGTACCCGAAAGTTTGTTCCTTTCTGCTCGCGTCTGAAATTTTGTTAATGTTGATTATAAAGCAAACATAAGCAAGTTGATGTTTTTCCTCAAAAACAGAATGTGCAACAACAAAACTCACTAACGTGGCTTAGCTAGAAATACTCTTCCCGTTTTGATAGTACGAGTATATGCAAATTAAAGTATCTACGTAATGGAGAATGAGTACACGAGTAGAGGTGCATAAGTTATCAACCACAAAGTCCTTTCTGTTGGCTTCCGCTGCATTACAGTCAGTTGCGTTATCCTGGCCGAGTTGGAACAATGCTGATGATGTCGGTGATGGTGATGAAACCAACCAAACAACCAGGCTGATGAGCGCAGATGTTGGAAATTATCTTTTTTTGTTATTATGAAAATAATAATAATAATATATACACCCGTTGGTATTTGTTGTTGTTGTTGCATGCATAAAATGTCAGTCAACATGTCGGAGATGGGTACTCAGTTTTTTTTCGGTTTGTTCGTTCGTTCATTCATTGCAGTTGTGGTTTTCATTAAGTCACAAGTTAGTCAAACATGTTCCAGGAGCCGGGGTTGCAGTTTCTGCTGCTGCTGCCGCTCCAGCTGATGTTTTGTTATGCTAAAATCATCCATGATGTTATTAAATGCTACTGCCTCTACCTACCATCAGAGCTTCCCTCCGTTTCCCTAGTTGCCATTATAACTTTATCATTTAGTTTGCATGCATGTTATGGTTGCATGAATCGCGAGGCTCGTCATCATTGTAGCCATTCCCAACCATTTTGCCATTTCCACTGTTGTAGACTCCAGCGCACCCACACTATAGCCTAATAGTATCAACATCATCATCATTCATTTGATTTATGATTTACACTCAAGGTAAAACAGATACAGTAGTATTTATCCGGCTGAAATTTTGGCTACTAGGTACCACAGTTCACATTGAATGCTTCCGACAAAACACTTTGCCCAGTACCTCTTGGATTATTGTACTCTGCTGCGGTTTATTGTCCACAACTTTGGCTCAAAAGCTCTCATGAGCATCTCAGCATATCAGTGATACACATTATAGGTATAATCACCTACAGAAAACCATATTATTTAAAAGAGCGTTTAAGGCTGTATTAGGTTCCTCACAACTTGATGAGTGTTAACAACCGTCCAAATATAAAATGTTTTGTGTAGAGAGAGCATTACTGTGTATATAGCTACTTCCAGTGGAGTATATTTCATACAAGTGTTGGGAATGGGTAGTTGAAAGCATACTTCCAGGTTTATATTCAGAGTACTTTCACTTGATGTTTATTATTTGGTCATGTAAATCGAAGATGCTTGCGAACCCATGTAGTCTACATCGACTAAAACCAAATTCCGCTTTAAGATAATCCAGAAACGAACTTCGTCCACTTGATTTGTCTGAGCTACACTTCTCGCCTGGCACCTCTTGGATAAGCTAAGTCGACTGTGATATACACTTCGCGAGTCAGCTTAGCGCATCAATGAGAATAATTACGGGTACCTAAGCCTCAACTCCAATCAGATTCTTACCAGTGCTTCTACCACCCACATGGAGATTCCAGTACACACTTTTGAGGGGAATATGACAAAATCTAATTAAATCTACTGCTTATTATCGAAGACTACTTCGCATATCAATGGAAAACAGACTAAGATCTCGAAACTCCCCATTGATACTTGCAAAATCCTTAAAAGAAAGGAAATACGGGGAAAATATGACATAGATAATCGAATGGGATAGGTCCTTAAATGGAGAACTTGGCAGTTTATCGATCTTTCATGGACGCTACAATGCTTAGAAATACTCAGACTTCTGTGAGTCCAGGTTAATCGTACCCGAATAAATCTATGGAAGGTACAGTTTGCTTGCGGAAACAATGACTTTCATAGATACGAGTAAGTCATAGAAAATGTTGATGACGGGGATTATGGGCAAACGATTTGGATGTCGAAAACTGCTATGCCATTCATAGTAAGTCTTAGAAGTGTCCTATTGACAATGAGGGGCGTTTGCTATGATTGTGTTTGATATCCGTGCTCAGTTTTGGACCTGGTAGGACTATATCCTACCTCCAAACAAGATCTCATCTGTGTATCCTTCCAAAGCTAAAACTGCTGTTTCTGATAGGATTTTTTTTTGGTGACCAGTCGCTGAAATGAAGACTACGCAAAAGCCGCAATGACCTTCGAAAAGTCATTTAAAATAAAATTCCCTACAAGAGAATGAGATAGCGTAGAATGAGATAGCTGGAATCCATTTATTGGAGACGACACCAAGGTGTACACGGACCGCTCCAAAATGAGCTGTGGAGTTGGTTCAGGTGTCTTATCCGAAGAAGCTAACATAACACTCTCCTTAAAACCTCCTGAGTATTTCGGCGTATTTCAAGCAGAGGTACTGACTATTAAGTTAGCATGTAATACTGCTACCGGCTTTTCCATTAAGGACATAACATTAACTTTGCTATAGCCCAATCGGAGATGTTTTGGCGTTTCAAAAGATCAAGTGGCTTTAGTTCTTGAGTCAGTTTGATCTTATAAGGATGGAGGTCAAGATATTTTCGCAAAATACGCCACAGTGTGGTTTGAGAGATTTTCTTACGGCTGCCATATTTTCGACTCTTCGAGCGATACGACGTCTTTTTGGCGCCGGAACATCCAAAAGAGAAAGTTTCGATTCACATTTATTAACTATAGCACGCACACCCTTTCGGGTGGGACGATTATTACGGCCGTAAGTGAATTTTACCATGATGAAAATTTTGATTTCGGCTAACGTTTGGACACTGAAAGATCATTAAAAATGCTTGAGGGTGCGTTGACATAAAGATACTAAATTGTTATGTCGCTATTGGAAAACCTTTTATATCAACGATATACAACGGGGACTCAAAACTTGCTAAATTAGGCCGTCTATCCCAGGTAGTTATCTTTGGATCACAGGTCATAGTGGACTATATAGAAACGATAAGGCAGATCAACTAGCCAGAGCAGAATACTCTTCTAACGCTTACCACACAACGACAGTCGCAACGCCGTTGGGTACTGGGTTTCAAAGTAGACTATTTTTGTAATGATGAAACCGCTTCCTTTTAGATATCTTTGGACGATCTTTCTAATGCAGAAGTGATTCTGTAATCCAAGTTCGTTATTTTTTGAGAAATGGGAAGAAGTAGTGGAGTTACGGACTAGTCTTTCTAAAGCTGTAAGAGCTAGAGCCTAATTCAAGTAGCAGTAGGTAAATTCTTCGAAACCATCACAGTCTGTATACCAAATGTATGACTTTTATAGATAAGAACATCGAAAAACCGCTCGATGATGATGAACATGGAGGTCTGATTTAGGTTAGGTTAGGTTGAAGAGAGGAGAGGTTTAAACGTCTCTTGTCCATGGACATACACTTAAGCCAGTGGTTCGGCTTGTTGTGCGCTCCTTATTTATGATCTTTTTATACCTCACGAGTTACAGAAAATCGGTACTAGACACGAATTTTCTCAGTATCTTCCAGTCATATTCTCTGAGATGAGTTAAGTCTGCTAATATGTCGGACCCGAAATGTTGGGATCTTGACAGTGACACAGAAAATGTTCCATCGTTTCGATGTTTTCCCTACATGCCCTGCATTCGTCGTTTCCTGCTAGTCCTATGCGATGAAGATGTGCTTGTAAGCTTGAGTGTCCTGTTAGAACACTCATCATCTTACTATTATCGATCTTGTTTAGTTTCAGAAGACTTGTTGTTTTAATTTCATTTGGGTCACCCCACAGTATCTTTGCAGTTGCTCCTACTGTTGCGCTATTCCACACAGTTTTGTGAACCATCACTGCCCAGTGCTTCAACTCATTTTTCGTGGCTTCGAAAGGTTTCCAATTTTGCAAGTTTATTACTCGAAGTTCTCTGCCCTTTGAAGCCAAGTTGTATGCCCGTTCATTTCCAATCACTACGTTGTGTCCTGGTACCCAGCAAATACGCAATTGACCATGATGGGCTGAGTAATCATTTATCGTTCTTTTACAGTCTAACACAGTTCTGGATTTGACCTTTTCCGATGTTATTGCTTTAATCGCCATTTGGCTATCTGTGAAGATGTTGTCATATTTAGCCTTTGTGGTGTTACTGAGCTAGTTCACACACTCCGTGATTGCTCGAACTTCTGCTTGAAATACCGTGTTATGGTCAAGGAGGCGGACGTGAAGTTCGACTTCTGGTTCATCAATAAAAAGTCCCAGACCCGTCCTTCCTCCTTGCTTGGACCCATCCGTATAGCAGCTGGTCCCCACTGGCACATGGGTCAAAGTTCCATTTTCCCAGGAGCGTCTGTCTTGCACAAACGTATCACTGGTTGCTGTAAGCCGCACTTCAGGAATGCGGTCGGAGATTTCTGGCGTTTGAATGTGACCAACTAGAAATTCTAAAATCTTCTGATGGTACGACTTGTGGTCTCGATTTATCCATTCACCCATCACTTGTAGACGTCTTGCTGTGAGGGCTGCCTCATACGTTATACGGATGTCTATTGCTAAAAAAGCCATACCTATTTAAACCGCTCGGAACTCCATCTTAAATCAGTAAATTCGGGAACCTATCTTAACTAAATACATATAGTACCAAGTAAATTCTACCAATACATTCCGCATTCTGCATGCGGAAACTATGGCTTTCACAGATATTGTAATGAAGTGCCGGTCGATGATGAGGAATATGGGGGACTAATGTGGAAGTCTAGAGTTTTTCTTCAATTTTGCTACTATTTTAATTGATTTTCGTATTCCTTTTCGGACCTGCCAGAGTTTTTCCTCCAATTAAGACTTCCGCTATATATTCTTCCAAAAACAAATACAGGCTCTGCTTCTTATTTATCGTATTTATCGTAACCTAGAATACCTTCTCAGCTACCTATACGTATATGCTTGGTATGTGAGGGCCGATTGCAAAAAATAATGGCAGAACTAATGATGGTACGTAAATAAAGTACGAATGAATGGTCCTATAGGGCCATTAACTTTAAGATATCTATTTCGATATTTCCTGGGAAGCCGTGATCCTAAATCGTGCACATAGTTAGATTTCAGTTATTCTTATAGCGCATAATAAGCCATACCAATTCCTCGGAGTTTTTTTTTTCCCTGAAACTGTAAGTTCAGGAACCTAGCTAAAGTAGCAGCAGGTAAATTCACCTATTACATTACTTATTCTGCACGTGAAAAATTTGACTTTCATGGATAACGAAATTCTAAAGAGGGTCGATTATGAGGAATATGGGTGACAGATGTGGAAGTCTAGAGTTTTTCTTCAATTTTGCTACTATTTTAATTGATTTTCGTATTCCTTTTCGCTGACGGCGTTCTTCCTCCACATAAGTCTTTCGGTATATATCCTTCCAAAAAAGCAGCTCTGCTCTAGGAATTTTTATCGTATTTCGAGTTCTCGACCAGCATAAGCATATACTGCATTACTGATGACCTAGAATCCCGTCGCTGCTACCTATAGTCTGAGCCTGGTAGCCGAGAAGGGCGATTCGAAAAAAATTGGTAATGATATCAGACATTGGGTCTCATGCATAAAACGTGAGCTTGAGCTCGGACTCGATTTTTTGAGTAAAAGGTGCTTGTCGTATGCATAATAAAATTTGATGTATTTGCTTTTACTCACTGCTCACGTTTGATCTCTTCTTGCTCAGTTTGAACTTAGAAGTTGAAGTTAGATGAAATTGTTCTCATTTTCATATGCATAAAAACAAGCTTTTGCTTACTTTTGTGAGCTCTTGCTTAAATTTTGTGGAGCATGCCTTTTAGTTGACTCGCGTACACTAAAAAGGAATCATGGCTGAATATTTTGTACCACAAATAAATAAAAAATGTTATCAACAGCGTAAGACAAATTTAGCAAGTGAGGATAAAAAATTATACAGGTTTGTAATCTTAATTATTATTATTTTTTATATAATTAATAATAAAATGATAAATATATAGATTTGATGGTAGTAGCATTTGCTGGTTAGCGAATTATTTTTTTGAGGAGTCAGAAGAAAGACGTGGTGGTGCCCTCAGCAACATTGATAAAATTCGACTCTATTTAAGATTCTGTGCAGATCCTGGATTCCAAAATGGTATAGCCACAGATATTGGAGTCCATCAATCAACAGTGTCGCGAACAATTGCGGAAGTTGCAAAACTTATATCTGCCAAAGCAAGCGAGTGGATAAAATTCCCGAAAGATGCAGATCAAATAAAAGATGGTCAAATGAAATGGCAGGCAAATTATTGCTTTCCATTTGCAATTGGAGTAATTGATTGTACTCACATAAAAATTAAAAAACCCACAAATCAAAGCGATGAGTACATTTGTAGAAAAGGCTTTCACTCTATAAATGTGCAGGCAACTTGTGATGGAAATGAACTTTTTACAAGCGTCGACATATCGTGGCCTGGTTCAGTACATGACTCACGCATCTTACGAAATAGCGAGGTATGCAGAATAATGCAAAATGCAACGAACGATGCATTACTTCTGGGAGATGAGGGTTATGGAATATGCCCATGGCTAATGACACCATTCCGAAACCCAACAACTGATATAGAAAAAACCTTCAACAAAGTGTTTACAAGGGAACGTGTCATTATAGAACGGTGTTTTGGGCAATTGAAGCAAAGATTTTCGATACTTCAATATAAAATTCGTGTATCGACAGAGCTAGCGCCCCACGTAATAGCCAGTTGTTTCATTTTGCATAACATAGCTAAATTTTTAAAAGACGATTATATCCTTATCAGTGACGATAACAACAATAATGATGAATGGCAGTTAGAAAATGATATCGAACAACAATCAGCAAGAACTTCAGAAGCAGGAAAAAACAAAAGGAGGATGATCGCGAATTTGTTGTCAAATTAGTTTATAATAAAAATACTTTAAATGAATATATTTATTTTTTATTATTTTTTTTGGTTTATAAAAGTAAAAAACATAAGTAAAATGCACTTTTTAATACAAACATAAAATATGTGTAATTCACTATTAGGCATTAAATATTAATTAATTACATACTAATAAAATTCAAAATTCATGAAACTCCAAATTTCTTTCCACAAGTTTTTCTTGCAAAATCTGCATCTTTGCAGAAAGTACTTTATTTTGCTTTAACAAAACAAGCCTCTGCAGACTTTGAAAATTCAACTCCCTTGTCTCATCAGTTTCATAACGACTCAAAACTCCTGTTGACTTTTTGTTAACCTTCAAAAATAAACAACATATAGCAAAATGTAAACTGAAATAAAAAAAACTTACAGGGTGATCATTATCATCAGCGCAACGGCGCTTTCTTTGCTCTTTAGCTAGTGATGTTGCTGTTGTTCTTGTTTCTGATGTTGTTGTTGCTGATGTCTCTTCTAATGTTTCAAACGTACAGTTGTCATCACTGGTTCCAAGAGAGAGATGAACTAGAAAAAAAATAAATAAACGAAAAGCGAAATCAACATCACAATATGAATGTGATGACGGTACACTTACCTGGAAGTTTGATTGCTGAGGGATTAGAATTAGCACAAATCAATTGTGACAAATCAGATTCCCAGTTTTTTAAAATAATTTTTTTATTGCCTGTTTTATTCAAGTCTATTTTATTTTTTATGCGACATTTCATGTTAGCTATTTTTTTTATTATATTTTTTCCCGTTATTTCTATTCCAAATGTTTGCTTCATTTCTTTTACACATGTTTCTATTGTTTCCTTTTTCTTCTTTTTAATGCTTGGTAGCTGACTTTTTTCAAGTAAATATTTATTTTCTTTCATCTTTTGTACTAAATATTTTGATATATCGTCAGTTTCTATTTTATTATTATGAGTTGCTTCTACTTCTACTTCACTTCCACTTGACGACATGTTTGCACTTCAATAACAATTAGACGTTTGATCTCAATTTGCTCAAGTAATTGCAATTGGTTTGAACTCATTTTTATGCATACGAAATTGAGCAAAAGCTGTTGCTGTTCGATCTAACTCAACTTACGAGCAATTGCTTACTTGACTCAACTCATCGCTTTTACTCGTTTTTATGCATGAGACCCATTATCTAACGGGCTTATAAACCTTACAGGACCGTTAACTTTGAAACATCTACACGGATCTTTACAAGGCAGGCGTTAGTCCGTAACTATCAGATAGATATTGTATAGAAATATATTAGATATACCGATATTAGACAGATAATGAATATGATGATGAGGATTAAGGAGAGTTGAGTTGGATTACCGTAATTTTTTTTGTTAAATTTTGGCTTTACCTTATTAGTAAACCCACAGCAACCTATTCGAACCTGTTAGGAGTCCTATTCGGACCTGTTGGGAGTCCTATTCTGACCTGTTAGGAGTCATATTCGGACCTGTTAGGAGTCCTACCTCCAAATACAACTGCACATCTGCTGCATTGATGTTGATCTATAATTCTATCTCAGATACCTAAGATGTGTAGCTAAGAAAGGCCAATTAAAAAAATTTAAATGATATCAGAAATTAATCAGAGTGTTTAAGAACATAATGCAATTTTTTGTAGTATCATAGTATTGAATGTTAGAGATTACCTGCTGTAAGTAAGCATGTGCTGAGGGGTGTCAAAGTAGTTTTGTACTGTAGTGATATTCCTTGCACAATTTGCCAAATTGAAAACATCTGGCGATCTAATGAGGATATTCACCCCTGTTCTGGTACTCACTTCACATTCATCTCACTTCTCACCTTTACTTCACAGGACGAATAGCATGGTGTCTGGCAACTGCAGAAAGTATTGGCTGCCTAACTTTTGCTTAAATAATGCCTAACATGTGATTTGCCTTCCATGCCATACGGTTTTCAGGCGTGATAACGACTTTTAGGACACCTCTTTCTTAAGACATTTCACATGAGATGCTCCAAGTGAGTGCCAGAACATACCCGATTATGTGTGGTGTGTGGTTGTGGACTTGGCTTAGTTTGTTTAACAACCAATCACATCTGTTGGTTCCTGTGAAAACTACTGCAAATTTACCCATTTTCGATGGAGCTTTTTTCCCGAGTGTAACTCATAATTTTATTATATTCTAACGAACTGTGTTAGTGTGGCTGCTGCTGGTGCTAGAAAAAAATTATGTAAAATTAAATTCTTCACTGAGATTCTTTGTACGTGTTACCTCCCTGGGTCTCTCGCTCTCGCTCTCTCTTTGTGTGTTTCTTTCGCCTCCCCAAATAAAGAACCCTTCGTTATCTGCTGTGAAGCCTGAAGTTGCATTCTCGGCGCAAAACTGTGTCCTGTTTATTATTTATGCATTATAAGCGCAAAGTGAAAATGTTTAACATATTTAACATGTCTCATGCCTATAAGTGAGGAGCGAGTGAGTGTGTGAGCACGTGTACATAAATGCACATATTTTGCCTTTGTTTTTCCCTATATAACTGTATGTACACATCCAAGGGATGCTTAAATGAAAAATCCTTCTTGTTTTTTTTTTTTTTTGGTGACATGTTTCTAAAATTTCACATATGCATAAAACGTCGCCATAGTTACATATGTGCATGCAGAAACATGTTTTAATTTGCAATATTTATGTGATTATCTTCTATTAACAAAAGAAAGGAGATAGGGCAGGGAAGCGTGAAATATGTTTCAATTAAAATGCATAGAATTGCATAATTTCCGGTTAGGCAACTTTTTTTGGTGAAGCTAGAGGATATTCATGGGGTTTCTTGAGTATATGAGAATAATCTTATTTAATAGAATTTTTCGGTGATCAGCATCACTATCCAACAAAATTTCTCTTTACTAAAAATCCAGACGGGTCAGCTAAATTTGAATGTAGAAAATTCTTATAATTCGGCCCTTAAAATTATCTGTCATCTGAAGGGTGTGCTGCATCGCAAATAACCACTTTCCATCACGCTTACAATGTAGTAGTAAGTGGCTATTATGTGAAATTTGCGAGTGTCTGCGGTGGATATATTTTTGATTTTGGTTTTGACCACCACCAGTGGTGAAATGCGGTGAGATAGTAGAAGAAATGCGAAGAGGCAAATATATAGTTGTATTTAGAAGATAGGGTTCGAAACCACTTTATCGAGGATTTTATAAAAAGACAGGGCAATCGTTGTTATATAAATGTAAATTGTTAAAAAAAATGATTATGGATTGATTATACTGATTATTTTCTAATTAAAGAATAAATCATTTAAATTATTTTTTAATAACTTCTTGGAGGAAAAGCATAATTGAATACGAGTCGGAAATTTTAGCTATGATTTGTATTGCACAATTTCATGAAAATCTTCTTATAACTTTTATCGAATTTCAAATTTTAACAAGTAAGAAAATCGCAATCAAGCGGACCGATTGAACTATACTCTCATTTTCAGGGAAACATAATAGGGTAGGGATTCCAAAGCAAAGGAATCGAAAAACACCAATTAGAAAAATTACCCCTTTTGATTTTAATACAAAATGTGTCTGAATTTTCCTTAGTTTTTCGAAATTCGTTGTAGTTTTTGTGGTACAGAGCTCTAATTTTATTTATCTCAGGGATTTTTTTCAAAATTACCATTTGTTAAATTAGCCATATCTTCTAAACCGCTTCATGTATTTTGAATATATAAATACCAATGAAATGCTCTGCTACTCCTCTGCCTATGAAAAATTCTAAGTAGTACCATGATGGTCCTAAGAGAAATATAAATTTTATTGTGTGGAGTATCCCTTCATTTATTGGTCATCCATTGCAAAATAGCTTTAACTTCTTTATTTTTCCATGGATTAGCCTTTCAGATGTGATATTTAATTTTATTACTTTATCTCACATTTTGCTGGGCTAAGTCGTTAAATTGCAACTTTCTATAAAATATATTTGCATAGAAATTGTAATTTCAATATTTTGTCTTTCGAAATTGAAGTAATTGTTTGTTTCAAGAAAATCGTGTCTCCATTTTAATATTCTCAGCCAAATTTATTCCAAATTTAATTTTATAAAAACTTTAACAGAAATTGATTTCTTTTTTAGAAAATTTTGACATATTAGAATTTAAAAAAAATGAATTTTTCTAACAAAATATTTCGTTGAAAATGGAATTTTTTCAATAAAACTTCTTCAAAATTACATTTCTGTAGAAAATTTCGCAAAAATTTAATTTTTTAAAAATTTTATCGAAAAAAAAATTTTATTGAAAACCTCATTTCAAAATTTGTCAAATTTAATTTTTACAATTTTTTTTTAATCTTTCTATAAAATATCTTAAATATTAAATTTTTTTCGATAATAAATTTTTCCAAAAAAATGGTTCTTTTTATAAAAAGTCTTAAAAATTATTTTTTTTTCGAAAATCAATTTTTATTAAAAATTTATTTTTTTCTAGAAAATGATGTCCAAATTCAGTTTTTCTTTCATCGACATATTTCTATAAAATTTTTCAGAAATTGGTGTCCTTGAAATTGCATTTTTCTTAATTTGTTTAAAATAGAATTTGTTCCCGAACGACCATTAATTAGGGATCATCGCATTTCAAACGACTCGTAGATTTTAAATCCATTCAGTGGTCCTTAATCCAAAAAAGTTTAGAATAAATTAAATTTTTTTTTGGAAAATTTCTTCGATATTCCATCATTGCATTTCTTTCTACAGCAAATTTTCTTAAAATTTCTACAAAATTTTTTGAATAAAATTTATGAGCGGGATTAAAGATCGACGAGTCGTTTAAGGGACGAACGATGACCCATGATTAAAGAAAGTAGACTTTATTAAACGGCAAAAAGGACATTTTCTGAAAAAAAAAAATTTCAAAAAATTGTAAAAGTTTAGATTTTAACAAACAATTTTAGAAAAATTAAGATTAAAAAAAATTCTAGAAATAGAAAAATCAACGAAATTTTATAGAAAAAAATATTTGTACTTAATTTTCTATAAAGAAAACTAAAGTTTTCAAAAAAATTTCAGTTTTGAAGAAAAAAATCGATTTTTTATAGAAAATGTTGGCAAAGTTGATATATATAACCAATTTCGTCAAAATTGCATTTTTCTAAAAAAAAGTTTTACTGAAATTTTCTATAAATTTAATTCCATAAAAGAAGCAACTTCTTAATAAAAGTGCGTTTTCGAAAAAATTTTTAACATGCATTTTTGCAAATTTCGTCAATATTGGATTTTTCTAAAAATTTCTATAACATTTTCCGATTAGAATTTTTCCAAAAAATTTTGTTAAACTAACATTTTTTTAAAATGTTGTCGAACATACACATTTTTGAAAATTTAATTTTTTTTTGGAAATTGCATTTGTAGAAGTTTTTCCCAAAATTTATTTTTTATACAAAATTTTATAGAATCTGAATTTATAAAGAAAATTGTTTTCAAAATTTGTATTTTTTAACTGTTTAGAAAATTGTATTTTTCTATTAAAATTTATTTTGATGAAATTTCCTATAAATGCAATTTCCATAAAAAAACGAAGTTTTCAATAAAAATGTATTTTTGACGTTATTTTTAAAAAGACAAATTTTCAAGATAAATTCAATTTTGAAGAAAAAAATCGAGTTTTTATAGAAAATGTTGTTAAAATTGATATTTTTAAAAAGTTCCGTCACAATTGCATTTTTATAAAAATATCTACAAAATTTTTCTGAAAGTTTTACGGAAATTTTCTATAAATTAAATAAAGTCTGTTTTCGACAACATTTTACATATGATAATTTAAAAACATTTCTAGGAAAAGCAATTTTGAAGAAAAAAATGGAATTTTTATAGAACATGTCATTTAGAAGGGGGGTCAAAAAAATTTTTTTTTGGCGATGCCCCCGGTAAAGTTCTCTTTTGCCGTTAAAATTGGTATTTTTCAAAATGTTGTCAAAATTGGATTTTTAAAAAATTTAGTTTTTAAGAAATTTAATAGAAAAATAAAATTTTTAAAGAATTTTAATAGAAACATGCAATTTTTATAATTTATTAAAAATATGAATTAAAAAAAAAAATTCTATAAACATTCGACTTCTATTAATTTTTTTATAAAAATTTTATTCTGACTGAAAATATTGTTGAAATATTCTATAAATGCAATTTCCAAAAAAAAACGAAATTTTCAATAATGAGTACTTTTGAAAAAATTCGAATTTTTATAGAAAATTTTGTCAAGATAAGATTTACTGAAATTTTCTATAAATTCAATTCCACCAAAAAAAAATTTTCAATAAAACTATGTTTCGACAAAATTTTTAAAAATAATAAATTAAAAGAAATTTTCTAGGAAACTGAAATTTTGAAGAAAAAATCTATTTTTTATAGAAACTGTTCTTCAAATTGGCATTTTTACAAAATTTCGTCAAAATTGGATTTTTCTAAAAAATTCTATATAATTGTTCAATTAGTATTTGAACGTAAATTTCTAGAAAATTACGTCAAATTAGCATTTTTTAACAATGTCGTCGAAAATACCCCTTTTTGAAAATTAAATTTTTTGGAGAAAGGTGCGTTTATAGAATATATACAGCAACATTTTATGTTTATAAAAAATTTTATCGAGAATTAATTTTTAACACTTTTTTTGCATTTTTCTACTAAAATTCGTCGAAAATTGTTTTTTTCCCATTATATTCGACCTTTCTATTTTTTAAATTATAGGATGTTTAATTAATTGAGCTCGAGGTTTTTCTACTAAATTTCTTCAAAATTATATTTTTGTAGAAAATTTCCTTGAAATTGCAATTTTAAGAAAATTTCTTTAATAGAAAAATTCAATTTGTAACGAATTTTAATAGAAATTTAATATCTGATTTCTATTAAATTTTTTAGAAAAACTAAATTTTTTTTAATTTCCACAAAAAACTAAAGTTTCAATAAAAGTGTATTTTTGACTAAATCAAATGCAAAAATCATGCAAATTTAACAAAATTTCCAAGACAAATGCAATTTTTTTAGAAAATGCTGTCACAATTGTTATTTTTTAAAAAAACGTCAAAATTGCATTTTTCTAAAAATTTCTGTAAAATATTTCTGTCTTACTGAAATTTTCTTTAAATTAAAAAAAACAAATTTTCAATAAAAGTCTGTTTTCGACAAATTTGAAATTTAACAAAATTCTCTTTAAAAAATAAATTTCGAAAAAAAATTCTAGACAGGAAAATCAGTGAAATTTTCTAGAAAGAAATAATATTTACTTTATTTTCTATAAAAAAAAAATAAATTTTCAATATACATATATGTAAATGTATTTTTGACAAAATTTAAAAAAAATAATTCTGACGAAATTTTCTAGAAAAATTTAGTTTTGAAGAAATACAATAGAAAAATTTTCTAATTTGTTAAAATATAAATTTTGAAAAATAATTCTATAAAAATTCCATTTCTATTATTTTTTCCTAAAAATTGGTTACAATTTTCTATAAATGCAATTTCCATAAAAAAGCGAAATTTTCAATAAAAGTGTAATTTTGACAAAATTTTTAAAAATGCTAATTTAACAAAATTTAAAAAAAAATTAAATTTTGAAGAAAAGAATGGAATTTTTGTGGAAAATGTTGTTAAAATTGTTATTTTTACAAAATTTCGTCAAAATTGGATTTTTCTAAAATTGTCTATAAAAATTTTCAGTTATTATTTTTCTATTTTAAAATTTTCTATAAAAGCAATTTCCACAAAAAAGCGAAATTTTCAATAAAAGTGTAATTTTGACAAAATTTTTAAAAATGCTAATTTAACAAAATTTACAAAAAATCAATTTTGATGAAAAGAATGGAATTTTTCAGTTATCATTTTTCTAGAAAATGTACTTAAACATGAATTTTTAAGCATGTTGTCGAAAAAACCCTTTTTTTTGAAAATTTAATTTTTTTGTGGAAATTGCTTTTAAGAAAAAATCAGCAAAATTTAAATATTATACAAAATTTAATAGAAACTAAATTTGTAATGAAAATTTTTTCAAAATTTGTATTTTTAACAAATTTGAAATTAGAAAATTGCATTTTTCTATTAAAATTCGTTGAAAATTGAATTTTTTGCGATATTATTGTTGTTTCTATATTCGACCTTTCTATATGTCAAATTATAGGAAATTAAATTAAATTTCAAATTTTCTTGAAATTGCTACTTTAGGACAATTTCTTGGAAGTTTAATTGTTCTAGAAAATTTCGATAAAATCACATTTAGAATTTTTTTCGAAATTGAATTGTCCCAGAAAATTTCCTTCATTGGCCTTTAATAAAGTCAACGATGTTTAATCAGGGATTCTCGTAATTTAAACGACTCATCGATCTTTAATCCCGCTCTTTGACCTTTGCAATTTCAACAAATTTTTCTAAAATAAATTTAGTTTCAAGACATTTTGTAGAGAAATGCAATTTTAACAAAATTTTCTATGGAACACAATTCAACTATTTTTCTAGAAAAATTCAATTTCAACTAAATTTTGCAGTAAAATGCAATATCGACGAAATGTTCAAAAAAAAGAAATAAATTTCAAAGAAATTTGGTAGAAAAATTTGATTTCAACAAAATTTTCTAGAAAAATACAAATTTAAAGTAATTTTCTGGAAAAATGTAGTTTTAAAGAATATTTTGAAGAAATTTAAATATTTTATTATATTTTCTAGATAAATTTTATTTCAATGAAATGTCATTTTCATTGTACTTTTGCATGCACAATTGCATTTTTCTACAAATTTCTATAAAATTTTTCTAAAAGTTTTCTGAAATGTTCTATAAATAAAATAAAGATGTTTTCGACAACATTTTTAAAAAATGATAGCTTAAAAATTGTTCTAGGAAAATGCAATTTTGATGAAAATTCTAGATTTGACTTCTTAACGCCATAAATTGGTAATATGGTTTATACATATATACTCGAAACCATTCACATGCGATCCATGGCGGAGGATACATAAGACATGACCGAACTTAATGCCGCGTCAGTCATTTTCTGCCCACTGTGCAAGATCACATATCTGGCAATAATTTGTGTGAATGAACTTGAATGAATTCCAGCGAATACTTGAAATGGAAAATGCGCATGTACATAGGTATGTATTTAATAATTATTTTGCACAAATTTGTTTTAGCAACCGTCAAATAAAAAAACTTGATTTGAAATTCCTGTTGGCATAGATTCTAACCTAATGTCAGAGTTGTCAATGCGAAACTAATTTCATTTGAAGCACAAAATCCCGCTCCGCTCCCTACTCACTTCACTTGAGAGAGAGAGTGCGAGCAATTGTTTACATACACAAACAATTCCAAAAGGCAAAAACCGAAGTTCCCCACGTCCCACTGGGCTTAAATTTAAAAAGGGAAAGAAAAAGTGTTAAACAGATATTAGAAACAACAACAACCGAAGAAAAAGTCATGAACAAATTTAACAAAACTCGCATGATTAAGAATACAAATTATAATTTGTTTTATGTTTTATTCTGTTTTGTCTAAAATGGGTATGGGGAGACAAGAGACTACAACTGACAAACAGACGAACAGACAAACTAACACAAAAGAATGATACAAGGTGGAAAATAAACGTTAAAAAACGAAGACGTTAAATGAGCACAAAAATGTTTAAAAACCGAAATTTTGTGCGTACCTGGTGCATATGTATGTACGTACGTGTGTGATTGTCAGTATAGGTGAGCCAACCATAAAAAAGATGAAATTAACACAGCAGAAATATGCCAAGAACAACAAAAAAACATCAATAAAGACAACATAATGAGAGGCTTTTGTTGAAATTAGAGAGTGCGGCTGCCGCAAGATAAATATGACTGGACAAAGCGTCACTCAACTGACGTCAACGTCAGCGTGAACAATAACGTTGGCGGTAGCACAGCAGTAGAGTGAATGACAAAAAAGGTAAATAAATATTGAATGTTATTTTTTTTTGATAGTCATATGAATTGAAAAATTTCAGAAACACGAGTTGAGTGGATATTATAAGTAGAGTTGATTCAAGCGGCGTGAAAATTGATTCCGCATGGATTGGTAAAAATACCCGCAAAATCCCAAGGATAGGTTTTTGATCACTTTTATGACTAATATTAACGTACTTTTTATACACTCCACTATACCGTGTTAAAGGTATTATACATTTATTGTGAGGCAGATTCGGTTTCACCTAAAAATAGACCTATCTAAAGTAAACTGATCAGTATCGGTCAGTATCAGCAGTAGTTTCGATTTAGCCATGACTCTCTGTCCGTCCATCAGTATAAATAAACCCAAGTTACCAGTTTCCAGCCCGATCACTTGAAATTAGTCTCTTTTGCGTTAAGTAGTAAAATCGAGGAAATGATATATTGGGGGGTATATCTAAACATTGACTGACATGGGCCATTTTCAATTCCAAGTTACCTGCGTCTATAAGAAGTACACACAAAAGTTTTTTTTTAAATGAAACAAAAACGGTTTTGGATATCAATGAAATTCTTTATTCCTGTGAAAGTACGTTCGATGCCATTATGTATGGAACTCGATTTCTTTTGCATGGCCACCACGGGCACGCTTGCAGAAGTCCAGACGATGAACCCAATTTTCGACAGTTTTCAAGTATAAATCGGCCGATACTGCTGCAATTTCACGTTCGATATTCGTACGAAGTTCATCAAAGATCGCTGGCTTGTTGGCATAGACCATAGACTTGACGTAGTCCCACAGGAAATAGTCTAACGGCGTCAAATCGAACGACCGAGGCGGCCAATCGACTGGAACATTTCGTGAGATAACGCGTTCTCCAAACTTGGTTTCCAATAAAATGATTGTGGCATCGCTGTGCGGCTTGTGGCGCCGTCCTGTTGGAACCACATGTCCTCCAAGTCCATATCATCCAATTGGGGCCAAAAATATTCGGTTATCATTGAACGGTAGCGATTCCCATTCACAGTAACGTGCCGGTCTTGATCATCACGGAAGAAGTACGCCCCAAGGACGCCACCGGCCCATAAACCGCACCAAACCGTAATTTTTTCGGGATGCAATGATGACTCATTGAGTACGTGTGGATTCTTGTCTGACCAATAATGCATATTTTGTTTATTGACGAAGCCATTCAGACAGAAATGAGCCTCATCGCTGAAGATGATTTTTCGCGCTCTTAACGTTAAGGCCACTGACTCCGAATTTCGGTAGTAAATTTTAATAATTTCGACTCGTTGTTGGCTCGTATATCTTTCCATCATGAAATGGCAAACCTTACTGAAGAGAAATGTCAAAAGAGCGGACGAGACCCTGTCGGTCTACTTTTGTAGCGTCCCTGTTGAAAAACCCGTTACATAATTCTTAATCTTTGTAAAATTCTAAGACGATTCAGCCATGTCGGTCTGTCCGGCTGTTGTAATGTTGTTCAAATTTGGTTGAAATATTTCTTATAGTTGCATGCTGTTTGGGATTTTAAATGGGTCTTATACATAGGTCAATGTTTTGATATAGCTCCCCTATAGAGGTCGCTCCAAAATATGGTGTTTGAGCCTTAGATACCACATTTGTAAAGCAATTTAGCAGATACTTTGAAGTTTGTATTCTAGTTTGACAAGAATTCATCACAGCAAAATTTTTACAAATCGGTTCAAATTTTGTTATAGTCACCCTATAGAGATCGCTCCAAAATATACGTATTTAAGTCATAATAACCATTTTAACTGAATCTTTGCAGTTTGTATGTAGTTAAGACAAGAATTAATCGCAGTAAAAATTGTTTAAATCAGTTCATATTTTGTTATAGTCCACCAATAGATGTCGCTCCCAAAAGGCTTATTTAAGCCATAAACATCACATTTTCTAAGAAATTTAGCTGAAACTTTGCAGTTTGTTATCTATTTTGGCCAGAATTCATCAGAATAAAGTTTATACAAATCATTTTTTTGTTGTTGTAGTCCCCGTGTAGATGTAGCTCTCAAAAATGCTATTTTAAGCCATAAATACCACATTTTTCAGGTGAAGGGTATGGCTAAAGAATTTGCGCCTAAAATTTGGCTAAAAATTGCAGCGTTCTTTATATTAATAATTTACTTATGGGTGATTCCACGTAACTGACCCCATCACACATAAAAAATAAATCAGATATGTGCAAAAAAAATACCATAAGGGACATCACGAACAATTGAATTTTAGAAATTCATGAAGAGTTGATGAAATTTAGAAATAGTTTCTTCCTACCAATGAGTTTCTATAGGTTATTATAAAATTGTGGGATGCAACTACTTTTACTGTTCAACTGACATAAACTAGTTTTCGAAAAATTTTTTATTTTCTGAAATTTGTCTTTTAACTACAAGGAAATACACATCCTTAAGTGTAGTTGAGTGCAAAACTCGTAACTTTTGAAAAATATTCAGTGCCTGCAAACGGGTTTGCATCATGGAGTGTCCTGTTTGTCACACCCGATATGGAAAATATACAAACAGTTAAATTTAATACCTTTTAAGTAGATATGTGTATATCATATTTTGTGTAAGTTAGGTCAAGGTCAAGTTCTTTGTAAAAAATGAAAAAATAGCATTGTCATAAACAGTGATACAAAAGAGAAAGAGTTTTTATGATGTCAAAACTTGTTGTTGGCAACGAATTTTTTATTTGTAAGTTGTTACTCTATATGTTAAAGAAAGTCGGCAATATAAATATGATTTAGTGAATAAATTGACTTCAGTTTTGTTTTTCGCAGAAAAATACAGTTAAATCCTGGACAATAGTTCGTTCTACTTATTACTCCTCCAGATTGAGACTATGTCACACCCGTTACGTTGGCATGTCACGCCCGTTACATATTAATATACTTATAACAAATTGAATAATAATTGAAATTATTTGGAATGAAGTCTACAATATGAGGGTTGCTATATATTTTTCTGACCTAGGCAACACACCAGCATTGCCAGGACCAAAATATAAATAGCAACCCTTGTATACACTATACTCTCAATATACCAAGAAAAATTTTTTGGTGAGCACTACATAAAAAAATTTTACAGTATACAAATTCTAAGGTCATACCCGTTGCGGTGATATATCAACCATATTTTTTTTATTTAAAACTAGCGGACCCGGCGAACTTCGCCTCGCCCCAATTTAACGCCTTCAGATAAACTCCAGAGTGATAATAAAACACAGATAGTTAAAATTTTAATGCGATTTGTTTAAAAGGAATCGAAATCAGTAGAGAGCGATGTGATAAACAACAAACAACGAAGACAGAAGACAGGCAACGTACAGATGACCGTGCGAAAAACAGGGAAATTCGAGATTAATTCCACAGACTTCCTACGATTTGTCTTGAGATTTATTGATTGTCATCGTAAAAGCCAATCGTACAGGGAACTGAATCCGCTTGAATTGGAGTGAAAGATCAGATGGAATAATCGGAATTCGTGGGATAAGGACTTCCTCTCCTTTGAATTTTCTCTTGATGATCGTCGCCTGAATCACATTGTCCATCAGTTTCATAATGGACAACCGCGAACTATGCACAATTTCGGATGATTCAGATTCCGCAACATGATTACGATCGATTCCACCTTCAGCTGTAAATTATGCGGCGGAGCTCCTGGCACATCAAGCGAGTTCGATTTTACTTTGAATAATAAAATTCATGCTATCGACGTCCTTATTCTTCGCTGCTAATATTGCCCGTTCACAAATCTAATCGAGATTTGGAAACACTTTGGTGATGAGTTCCTCGTTCGACGATGTGAACTCGCAAAAATTTGTCGGGAACAATATCAATGCAGTGGAAACATCAACAGTAATTTGGCCATTGCCAAGCGCCAACAGTTGTTTCGAGAATTCAAGAGCCGATGAGTCGTTCTGCAACGCGACTCTCATGTTCGTGGTCAATTTCAACTTCTTTACATGCCGCCACAAAGACCGCGATTTCAGGCATGCATTAATTTCATCGGCAGTAGATTTCGGAATGACGGGAAGCGTTTGACGAAAATCTCCGGAGAGCAATATCATAGACTCACCAAATTGTCTCAAATCACGTCGTAAATCCTTCATCGTTCGGTCAACTGCCTCCAGAGCTCGTTTATGCGCCATCGTGCATTCATCCGAAATTATGATTTTGCCCGCAATCCAATAAGATAACCTTACCTCTTATACTCAAACTTATTATCTGAAAAAATTGTCGAACTGATAAATATCGCGTTGAATTTTAATTGATCGTAATGCTTGTACCGTTTGTCGATGTGATACGCGAAATCAGTGTAACAATACGCAAAACTCGAATGAATTGCAGCAAGAAAAATAGCACAAAAAAATTGAGCCAAATCGGTCCAGCCGTTCTCAATTGATGAATTACTATACATTTTTCACACCATTTTTATATATATAGATGTTATTTAATTTCCTTGAATGCCAGTAGGTGGCACTTAAGTATATCTGCATAAATCACCCTTTGTGAAATGTCGTTATAAATTATAAATCAAAATCATGAAAATACTCCGTAACAATGTCACACCCGTTCTGTTGGAATCACCCTTAAATAATTTGCTCCATATCCAAAGATTTTTCCTGTAATCATATTAAATGCAATAATGGGGGGGGGGTGTTTTACTTGTTGTAGGTTAGGTTAGGTTTTTTTTTTTTTTTTTTAGGGGGCGTAGTGATGGCGCACTATCATCTAGTGGTCCTACACAAGAACCACCACCCCGGAACCGCTTTCGCATTACTTCGGGGTGGGTTCGATATATGCTTTATTTTTTTAGGTTAGGTTAGGTTAGGTTAGGTTAGGTTAGGTTAGGTTAGGTTAGGTTAGGTTAGGTTAGGTTAGGTTAGGTTAGGTTAGGTTAGGTTAGGTTAGGTTAGGTTAGGTTAGGTTAGGTTAGGTTAGGTTAGGTTAGGTTAGGTTAGGTTAGGTTAGGTTAGGTTAGGTTAGGTTAGGTTAGGTTAGGTTAGGTTAGGTTAGGTTAGGTTAGGTTAGGTTAGGTTAGGTTAGGTTAGGTTAGGTTAGGTTAGGTTAGGTTAGGTTAGGTTAGGATAGGTTAGGTTAGGTTAGGTTAGGTTAGGTTAGGTTAGGTTAGGTTGGGTTGGGTTGGGTTGGGTTGGGTTGGGTTGGGTTGGGTTGGGTTGGGTTGGGTTGGGTTGGGTTGGGTTGGGTTGGGTTGGGTTGGGTTGGGTTGGGTTGGGTTGGGTTGGGTTGTGTTGGGTTGGGTTGGGTTGGGTTGGGTTGGGTTGGGTTGGGTTGGGTTGGGTTGGGTTGGGTTGGGTTGGGTTGGGTTGGGTTGGGTTGGGTTGGGTTGGGTTGGGTTGGGTTGGGTTGGGTTTGGGTTGGGTTGGGTTGGGTTGGGTTAGGTTAGGTATGTGGTAATATTTTCTTCTATCTTCGGCTAAGTTCGAAAATGGGCCATATTGGTCCACTCCTTCTGGTACCTCCCCCACAAGAGGTTAACTTTTAATGAAATATTGGTTCTTTAATACCTTCTACACTACTTACTCGTATCTTCTGAAATTCCACACATAGTATTAGATTGTTAGTCGCTAACACATCAAGAAAAATGGGCGAAGTGGCCACTCCCTTTTCGGTACCTCCCACACAAATGGACAATTTTGCTCCAAAAGTTAACTGCTTATAGCTTTAATATCAGTTCATACAACTACTTGACATTTTGTACAGTGTAATGCTTTTATTGTACCTGGAATCCAGAGAAAAATTGGTGTTATTGGCACGCACCTTTTTGGCGGACCATTTTGTACCAACAGTTAACAAATTGTAACTTTAACACAAGTAAATATAAATACATGAAATTTAGTACGGTGTAATGCTTTTATAATATCTAGAGTCCAGAGAAGAGTGCCCGTTATTTGCAAGCCCCTTTTGGTACCTCTCATTTGTGTGCCAAATGTGTACCAAATGTAAACAGCTTTTAACTTTAATAGCAGTACATACTTTAAAGTTATTAAATGCAATTTATTTATTTATTTATTTGAATTACAATACAAAGTAAATTTATATTCTAATTTTAAGGTCCAGGGAAAGGCCGGGTTACAAAGACCATATGGCTAAATATTTGCAGCGACAGACCAGAGCCTCTGGTGAGAATCGAACCCACGACCCCCTAACTCATAGGCGAGTACGCTACCAACTCACCTACTGGGGCGCTCTAAATGCAATTTAAATTGATAACAATTTCATTAACAAAAAAAAAAAAAAAATATTTACGAATATTTTTTTGGGACTCAAGGTGCGGTTTACCCGGTTTATCCGGATAAGAACTTTCTTACTTGTTTTTTATATGTTTATCTTTATTTTGATAGACAAAAAAGTCCCATGCCACTAATAGACCAAAAAAACACAGAAAATTCAAATTGAATGGGAAATGTTTATTATCATTTGAAAGAACATTCTTTGGCGGGTTTGTCCGCATAAACTTTAGACTTTACATATCCCCACAGGAAAAAGTCTAACGGTGTGATATCACACGATCTTGGTGGCCAATCGACCGGCCCAAAACGTGAAATTATCTGCTCACCGAAATGTTCTCTCAATAAATCTTGTTGAAACCAAATGTCGCCGAGATCACGAGCTTCAATTTCAGGCATCAAATGGTCGGTTATCACGGCACGATAACGGTCGCCATTGACGGTTAAGTTCTCACCGGCATCATTTTTGAAGAAATATGGACCGATGATTCCTCCGGCCCACAAACCACGCCAAACCGTTGTTTTTTCCGGATGAAGTGGCAGCTCTTCGTCCCAAATGCGGCAATTTTGCTCGTTTACATACCCATTGAGCAAGAAATGGGCCTGATCGCTGAACAAAAGTTCGCTCGAAAACGTCGGATCTTCTTGGAACTTTTCAAGAGCCCATAGAGCGAAGCGATGTCGCTTGGGAAGGTCGGGCGGCTTCAGTTCTTGCTGTATTTTGTATGCTTTCAATTTAAGATCTCGACGTAAATGATGGTGTTGCGAATAGTACGCTCAGTATACCGATTATGTTGACCATAAGTTGAGCGAAGTGCACGAAAAACATTCCTCACAGAACGTTAATTTTCGCAATAAAGTTGAACGATTTGTAAACGTTGTTAAGGCGTAAGTCTTTCCATGATGAAATGCCAAACAATACTTCACAAAAATAACATGACAGCATGACACGACTCACACGTGATCTGTCAAAAAAAGACTTTTGAAAAAAGTATCTCTACTTGGATCACCCGTTACAATGAATACTCCAAAGCCTACTTGGTTGTTGAGTGTGCAACCGTCTGTATAGGATTTTATTTATTATAATGATTTAAAAAAATGTGATTTTTCGCAATGTCTTCGACGGGACGAAAAAATATTAGAAGAAGTTGAAGGCTATTTCATGTTTATATATATACAAACCCATCCAACTAATGGACCACAAAGCTCTTCAGGGAAAAGACCTAAGTTTTCGTTTGAGCCAAAAAAAATAAAAAAATACAGTTTTAGACAAAAATGTCAAAACATGTTTTATTTGTGGAAAAAGTTGACAAAGGGACTACTTTCTACCAAAAATTAGTAACTATTGATGTGGACTCAAATACATGCTGTTTTCTACAATAATTTGTTTTTATAGCCCCTACAGAACCTTAAAAAAGGGGTTTTGCAACAGATTCGACGGTAGTAACATTTTACATGGGTTATTTAATTTGTGATAAAAATTATATATAATATTCAACAAATTAACTGCTAATAAAATTTCACACCTATACATACGTGTACATTGCAAAACACGTGTTAAGTTTAAATGCAATCGATGGCAACCCTATTTCAACCGCTTTCAGTCGTATTTGGTGTATGAAAACGTATGCAAAGTATGGAAATGATAAACGTTATTTGGGAGAGGCGAGAGCGGAGCAAACAAGACACAATCGAATAAAAAGTGCTTAACGGTTTACTCAAATGAACTGAAATACAGTCGAGAGCTGCCACAGTAGGGAGAGAGAACCGTCAGAAGAAACAAAAAACGCAGTGAAACGAATTGAACTGAAATGAGCTGAAACGAAAACAACAAAAAACCTCACATAAGAGTACTATATGTGTATGTGCGCGCGAGTGTTGTGGTCTTGGCCACAAAGCTTGAGTTAGGTAACTGGTGTTAACGACAAAACAACAACAAATTATACAAAAAATAAAAAAACAAAAGTCAAGCTGCCTCTAAAGCTGGGTGTGACTTTAAAATACAAATTCAGTTGCTTTTCGACACTTTGAGTAGAAAAATACGGCTAAAGAAATAGAAGCGGTCGAAACGACGGCAAAACGTTCACATTCCAAATAACAGGAAAAAAAAACAAAAAATTATTATAAGTGTTCAAACCAAAAATAGAAAACACAAAAAATACCAGAAATTTTCTGAAAACAAAAAAAGAAATCAAAAATTATATAATGAAGAAATTAAATGTGACTGTGAAAATAATTTAATAAATGATTTTAAACAAATATACAAGTGCTTCCAAAAATTCTGAAAATATAGATAAAATTTCATATCTAAATTCATCACAAGAAAACCACACACATCACACGGGTTTCCCACAGTTTCTTCTCTCTTCATCTTTTCGTCACGCTGTCTAACACTCTCTATTTCTGCTTGTCAAGCTGTCATCATTGATCATGTCCTCCAGTGATTTAAGTCATACCGTTACTCAACATCCTTTGCAGGATGTTGATCTCACCTCTGCGCCACCAACGTCGTCGTCGCCCTATGCAAGCAACGAAAACATTTCGGCGGCCAAAAATGTGAATAAAGAAAATTGGGTTAAATTTGATGACGACGTCAATGAAGGTATTTTAGGTACCAACACCACCAACAACAATACCATTATGCAGCACGATAACGAGCACATGAATGCAAACGTTGTCGTCGCCGACGTTAGCGCTGCGCCAACTTCGTCAAACAGGTTAACACCATCACCACTACCACCACCAACCAACAGCAAGAGAAACTCAGCTAGCGCTCTCGCTGCAGCGGGGGCTGTCGCACGACCACGAACTCCAACTCAATTGGAGAGTGGCGGCATACAACAGCTGCATGCCGTACAATTGGATGCGGCGGCTACACCAACACCACCTGTGCAGGTAAGAAGAGCCGCCACAAAGAGTATGAATGGGATAAACACAATGACAAAAGATAAAACCTATTTTTAATATTTTCGAGATATATTTGTTTGCACTCTCAAAGAGAGTTAACGATCTTTAATGATAGGGATGCCAAACTAAGAACATGATGTTATATTCGAAAAAACACGCGGTTTTAGGCTGTTCTAATCGAACACAAATAAAAAAATAAAAATAAAATAAAATAAAATACAAAATACAAAATACAAAATACAAAATACAAAATACAAAATACAAAATACAAAATACAAAATACAAAATACAAAATACAAAATACAAAATACAAAATACAAAATACAAAATACAAAATACAAAATACAAAATACAAAATACAAAATACAAAATACAAAATACAAAATACAAAATACAAAATACAAAATACAAAATACAAAATACAAAATACAAAATACAAAATACAAAATACAAAATACAAAATACAAAATACAAAATACAAAATACAAAATACAAAATACAAAATACAAAATACAAAATACAAAATACAAAATACAAAATACAAAATACAAAATACAAAATACAAAATACAAAATACAAAATACAAAATACAAAATACAAAATACAAAATACAAAATACAAAATACAAAATACAAAATACAAAATACAAAATACAAAATACAAAATACAAAATACAAAATACAAAATACAAAATACAAAATACAAAATACAAAATACAAAATACAAAATACAAAATACAAAATACAAAATACAAAATACAAAATACAAAATACAAAATACAAAATACAAAATACAAAATACAAAATACAAAATACAAAATACAAAATACAAAATACAAAATACAAAATACAAAATACAAAATACAAAATACAAAATACAAAATACAAAATACAAAATACAAAATACAAAATACAAAATACAAAATACAAAATACAAAATACAAAATACAAAATACAAAATACAAAATACAAAATACAAAATACAAAATACAAAATACAAAATACAAAATACAAAATACAAAATACAAAATACAAAATACAAAATACAAAATACAAAATACAAAATACAAAATACAAAATACAAAATACAAAATACAAAATACAAAATACAAAATACAAAATACAAAATACAAAATACAAAATACAAAATACAAAATACAAAATACAAAATACAAAATACAAAATACAAAATACAAAATACAAAATACAAAATACAAAATACAAAATACAAAATACAAAATACAAAATACAAAATACAAAATACAAAATACAAAATACAAAATACAAAATACAAAATACAAAATACAAAATACAAAATACAAAATACAAAATACAAAATACAAAATACAAAATACAAAATACAAAATACAAAATACAAAATACAAAATACAAAATACAAAATACAAAATACAAAATACAAAATACAAAATACAAAATACAAAATACAAAATACAAAATACAAAATACAAAATACAAAATACAAAATACAAAATACAAAATACAAAATACAAAATACAAAATACAAAATACAAAATACAAAATACAAAATACAAAATACAAAATACAAAATACAAAATACAAAATACAAAATACAAAATACAAAATACAAAATACAAAATACAAAATACAAAATACAAAATACAAAATACAAAATACAAAATACAAAATACAAAATACAAAATACAAAATACAAAATACAAAATACAAAATACAAAATACAAAATACAAAATACAAAATACAAAATACAAAATACAAAATACAAAATACAAAATACAAAATACAAAATACAAAATACAAAATACAAAATACAAAATACAAAATACAAAATACAAAATACAAAATACAAAATACAAAATACAAAATACAAAATACAAAATACAAAATACAAAATACAAAATACAAAATACAAAATACAAAATACAAAATACAAAATACAAAATACAAAATACAAAATACAAAATACAAAATACAAAATACAAAATACAAAATACAAAATACAAAATACAAAATACAAAATACAAAATACAAAATACAAAATACAAAATACAAAATACAAAATACAAAATACAAAATACAAAATACAAAATACAAAATACAAAATACAAAATACAAAATACAAAATACAAAATACAAAATACAAAATACAAAATACAAAATACAAAATACAAAATACAAAATACAAAATACAAAATACAAAATACAAAATACAAAATACAAAATACAAAATACAAAATACAAAATACAAAATACAAAATACAAAATACAAAATACAAAATACAAAATACAAAATACAAAATACAAAATACAAAATACAAAATACAAAATACAAAATACAAAATACAAAATACAAAATACAAAATACAAAATACAAAATACAAAATACAAAATACAAAATACAAAATACAAAATACAAAATACAAAATACAAAATACAAAATACAAAATACAAAATACAAAATACAAAATACAAAATACAAAATACAAAATACAAAATACAAAATACAAAATACAAAATACAAAATACAAAATACAAAATACAAAATACAAAATACAAAATACAAAATACAAAATACAAAATACAAAATACAAAATACAAAATACAAAATACAAAATACAAAATACAAAATACAAAATACAAAATACAAAATACAAAATACAAAATACAAAATACAAAATACAAAATACAAAATACAAAATACAAAATACAAAATACAAAATACAAAATACAAAATACAAAATACAAAATACAAAATACAAAATACAAAATACAAAATACAAAATACAAAATACAAAATACAAAATACAAAATACAAAATACAAAATACAAAATACAAAATACAAAATACAAAATACAAAATACAAAATACAAAATACAAAATACAAAATACAAAATACAAAATACAAAATACAAAATACAAAATACAAAATACAAAATACAAAATACAAAATACAAAATACAAAATACAAAATACAAAATACAAAATACAAAATACAAAATACAAAATACAAAATACAAAATACAAAATACAAAATACAAAATACAAAATACAAAATACAAAATACAAAATACAAAATACAAAATACAAAATACAAAATACAAAATACAAAATACAAAATACAAAATACAAAATACAAAATACAAAATACAAAATACAAAATACAAAATACAAAATACAAAATACCAAATACAAAATACAAAATGAACAATAAAAAATAAATAAAATTAATGGTTGAATAAATGAAATGGTAACGGTTTTGTGAAATGTAAAAAATGAGAAACTCATTAAAGTAAATATATAAATAAATAGTTTTAACATTTCACCAAATTGTTACCATTTGTGTGAAAGGGCAATAACGCCCACTTTGTAGTGGACTTTAGGTAATTAGTGACCACAAGGAGTAGGGCGATTTGGTTGTCCATTAAACATAAACTGGGTTTGAATAAAATATTATAACGTAAGAAATTTTAAGTCATTCGGTCACTCCTTTTCAGAGTTATCGTTAGCACCATTCAGTCGAAATTAACAGATGGACGGACAATAACACTGTGCTTGAAATGGACACTTCAAAAATGTAACAGAAATAAGACCCTATGGATATACCTATTTCGACATTGTTGAATCCAGTAGTGCCAGCCTCACGATATTGGACCTCAAAGTTTGCAAGAAAATCATAGAGGTAAGTTTTCTTGAAGGTGATTTTGAAGTGGAAGGCTTTGGAAAACACGCTTCATTACAAAGAACGAAATAAAGGGAACCCTTCGGGAATTATTTCTCTAAAAATAATCAACCACGCTTCTCACCCCTTTTCCTCTGAAAAAGTGCAATCAAATCTTACCATATGTCAAACGTCATACAAATCGTCGACATTTTTAGTTTGTGTCTTTGAGAAAAATATTCCTCGCGAAAAAATAATATGAGTATCCTTTCAACATATTTATGAAAAATGAAAAGGTTGTATAATTTAGCAGGTTTTGTTACTTACCTTTGAAATTTCCATTGACACTAACCAAAAAATAATTTACAAAAATTTAAGTAAAAAAAAATATTACAAATATTTTCTGCTATGAGCAGAAAAATACAGAAATTATGTAATAACTCGAAATCTGCTTAATTCTCATAAAAAAGTTGAGAAAGGACTTATAGTATTTTTTCGCGAAGAATATTTTTCTCAACGATGCCTACTAAAAATGTCGACGATATATATGATTTTTTACAAATGATACAATTTTATTGCGCTTTTTCAGGGGCAAGGGTGTGAGAAGCGTGGACGACTGTTTTGAGTGAAATAATTCTCCAAATGTTCCCTTTATTTTGTTCTTTGGACTGAAGCGTATATTCCGAAGTCTTCTACTTCAAAATCACCAAAGAGATATGTAACCTCTCTGATTTCCTAACAAATTTTGTGGTCGAATATCGCGAAAACAAGAGCTAACATAGAAAAACGGCTAATGCCACTGTATTCAGCATGGCCGAAATAGGTCTATCCATAGGGTCTCCTTTCTGTTACATTTTTGAACTAGCACAGTGTAATTTATTCATATTTTTGTAACCCATGGAGGACAAATTCTGAAATTTGTACATTTTGTGGTAAAATATGTGTGTAACTTTTAAAAATAAAACAAAAAAATGGAAGATATGCTTTTCAGGATAATCAAGGATTAAGGTAATTTTCGTCCCTAATAGAAAAATTAATTCATAATTATATTACTTCAAATTAATCCATACTTATATCATTCAAATCTGGATTCGTTGCTGATCATTCGCAGTGAACGGACGTGTTTATCACATAGCGGATAGTTACCAGTACCTATTACGCAATAGCAAAAATCTGTACAAAGTCTGTAAGGCCTACATCGTAGTACCTATTACGGTCTAATACAGACAAAATAAAAATAAATTCTCTTGACGGGGATGCCTTCGTGTTCCGATGGAGCGCGGTTCCCCAATCGTCCGACTGTCCGTCCGTTGGTCTTGGCCAAAGCCGACCACACCAAAAATGGTGAAAATCTCCCCCAAGTACTCACAACAGGTGGTGCGGTGAGGGGAAAACGTCATGTCCGACCGTCAAAACGGAAGCACAATGAGCATCGTGTAGCGCTCAGAGTTTTGACGAAGTTGGAGGCTGTTGAGGTTTCGGCTCTTACCGAAAAACAAAAAGAGTCACTTACCTGGGCTAAAGGCGTCATAGATGCTTCTAAGGCCAATGAGTCGGCTGAAAGAGCCACAAATTCAGCTGTGTTAACGGCTAATAAAGTAAAACGAATCAGATCACCTGATGAACCCTTGCCTTCGAAAAAGGCAAGAGGCCCTAATGTCACCATCAACAGGACACTCACCAAGCCCTTCAATGAAGTGGCGAAGGAGAGTCTAGTGATGGCTGTTATAGACAGAAGTAGTGAGGATGGATCCATCCTCAAGGACAAATGGAGTCATGTACAATCAGCCATTATGGCTCACTACCTCGATGTCCGTAGAGAAATGCCGGGCAAACCACCAATCTGTAACGATGCAGGATGGCATCAGGGGAGAGTAAAGCTCTTATATTTCGGTGATGCCAGATCAGTAGACCTGTATAAGGCTGCTCTGAGTCGAGCGGGTGAGGTGTGGCCGGGTGCCCAGTTGGATGTTGTCGAAAAAAACAACATCCCTAGTCACCCTAGAGCCATCACCTGGGTTACAGAAGAGCCCTCCAACCCGGCTGACATCTTAGAAATAATAAAAGATTCCAATCCTGGTCTGCCGGCCCATAATTGGAGAATCAGCAAGGTGGGTGAGGCGGATGGTAAAAAGCGGCAGGTCAATCTTATCCTAAACGCTGAATCCACCTCCCATATACAAGGTGCGAGTGCAACCCTACAATATGGCTTCGAGACTATAGTCTTGAAGATATACAAGCAGGATATAGCTCCCACTGCAGAAGGTGAGTCGTCCACCGTGGCACTTCCTGGAAGTGCGGAGGTACCCACGCCTATTATTTCTGGTGACTCCAACTCTAACAGAAGATCTGTAACGTCCTTCTCTGAGGACAAAAGCTCTACTTCGGACACAGAGAGGCTGAGGGGAGTCTCCGGACTCTTTGACGCATCTGGCGGGGACATGCTTCTCGACGATACGGACGAAGAGTTCGATAACACCCTTGTCGGGGTGGATGTTAATCTGTCAATTACCAATGATGGTAAGAATTCTACAGATTAACCTCCATCACGCTAAAGCAGCCTCAGCGGCTCTATTGCTGCGCCTGTCCACAGGCGCAGTAGACATCGTCCTGATACAGGAGCCCTACGTAGTGGGAGGAAGGGTGTGCGGTATTAGGACACCCAACTTTAAACTGCTTGTGGCCAACTGTGAAGGCACTCCAAGAACCTGCATTTTGGCCAGGAAAGATCTAAGTATCTTTCTCCTGACTAATTTAAGTGGTAAAGACCAAACAGCTGCTAGCCTGGAGATCGGTAATCGCATATATTGGGTGGTCTCCAGCTACTTGCCTTATGAATCTGTAGTACCGACTGCTCTATTCAGGGAAGTAGTGGAAGAAGCAACGTCTGACGAGATCGAGCTGATTATTGGCGCAGACACGAACGCTCATCATACTATCTGGGGTAGTACGGATATAAACAATAGGGGTGATTCGCTTCTTGACTTTATTCTAACTACCAACCTTAGTATTTGTAACATAGGTAATAAACCGACCTTCACAATTAAAGACAGACAAGAAGTACTCGACGTAACGTTTGCTACTGACCGGCTGTCAGACAAAATTATTGGGTGGAATGTACTGGACGACCACTCATTCTCAGATCACCATTATATTGAGTTCAAACTCGCGGAAAAAGCGCCTAAACCTGCCGTCCACAGAAATGTAAGGAAGACAAAGTGGCACCTGTATGAGAAGAATTTCAAGAAAGTCCTCAACTCTAAACTTCTGTACGAACCGAATGACAAAGCCGGTCTGGATAATCTGGTGGATCATATCACCACATCATTCAATAGTTCCCTTGAAGAAGCCTGTCCGAAAACAAGGTACAAGGGTAAAACTAAACCCCAATGGTGGACTTCTGAGCTAACGGCTATGAAAAAGACCTGCAACAAGCTATTCAATAAGGCTAAATCTACTGGGGTCGCTAATGATTGGGATGCCTATAAAGAGCAACTCAAGATCTATAAGAAGGAGCTTAGAAAGGCGCAAAGGCGCTCTTGGTATACCTTCTGTGGTGAAGTGGAAAAGGTCTCCGACGCCGCTAGGCTGAGGAAGATATTATCTGCTTCACCCTGTACAGTGGGATATTTACAGGATGAGGCAAATAACTGGACCAAAAACAGCGAGCAGTCGCTCAATGTACTGCTTGACACACATTTCCCGGGCAACTCTGTAACAGAACCCGAGGATCAGCAGGACCAACAAGAGTGCGAGTGGACTGCGAGCGTCGCTAGCTTCTTGACTGAGAGATCCAGAATAAGCTGTGCTATTAACAGCTTTGAGCCCTTCAAGTCACCTGGACCAGATGGCATCACTCCAGCAGAAATGCAGAAAATGTTAAAGTACATTATCCCCTGGCTGGAGAAAATTTATGTAGGCTGTATCAGGCTTTCATACGTCCCTAATCGGTGGAGGGATACCAAAGTGGTATTCATACCTAAAGCGGGAAAGATATCACACACTAGGCCAAAAGACTTCAGACCAATTAGCCTATCATCCTTCCTATTGAAAGGTCTGGAAAGACTTTTAGATCATTTCATTAGGGAAAACCTGGATACAAAACTCCTGTCGGGGAACCAACATGCCTACAATAAGGGCAAGTCTACAGAATCAGCCCTGCACGAACTTGTGAGCACTATCGAATCGTCCCTGCATTTCAAGGAATTCACCATGGTGGCATTTCTTGACATAGAAGGGGCTTTTAACAACATTCACTCAGATGCGGTAATTGCGGCACTGTCACATCTAAAAGTTAACAATAGTTTGATTAGACTAATTCAAAGTCTGCTCAACAGAAGACGCATAACAGCATGCCTAGGGTCCACAACTCTAACAAGGTATGTAAACAGAGGGACCCCGCAAGGAGGAGTACTGTCTCCACTAATTTGGAACCTAGCGGTGAATGAAATCCTGCTAGAGCTAGAACGTTGTGGCTGCAAGGTCGTGGCATATGCGGACGACGTGGCAATCGCAGTGAGTGGCAAATTCGTAAACGTCCTCAGAGACATCCTACAGGTGGCTCTGAACAAGTTGGTTAGATGGGCCAGAAGCAGCGGTTTGGGCGTTAACCCCAACAAGACAGAATTGGTTCTCTTTACTAGGATGAATAATGTCCCACATGTGGACCCTCCACCTCGGATAAATGGAACAGATCTAGTCTTTTCTGAAAGTGCAAAATTTTTAGGAATAATTCTAGATAGGAAAATGTTATTTAGACTTAACGTATTGGAACGTGTAAGGAAGGCCAACGACCTGTATAAGGCTGCTCTGAGTCGAGCGGGTGAGGTGTGGCCGGGTGCCCAGTTGGATGTTGTCGAAAAAAAACAACATCCCTAGTCACCCTAGAGCCATCACCTGGGTTACAGAAGAGCCCTCCAACCCGGCTGACATCTTAGAAATAATAAAAGATTCCAATCCTGAAAGGCCAACGTCGCCTTATATTCCTGCAAAAAGGCTGTAGGGTCGCGGTGGGGACTCTCTCCTAAAATAGCAGTAGTTCGTCCAATACTGTTATACGGTATTGTGGTATGGTGGACGGCAACTGACAAACTAACCATTACCAACCTACTAACAAAGGTTCAGAGAACTGCCTGCCTGAGCATAAGCGGAGCCTTAAGGACTACAGCGACCGAGTCTCTACAAGCCCTACTCCATATACTGCCGATTAATATTGTGGCGAGAGAAGTTGCAACCAAAGCGGCAATAAGATTAAACTGCCTATCACTGTGGAGGTACAAGAACTATGGTCACATGAGGATATCAAAGTGTAGTGCTATGGTAACCGACCGAGTGGACTATATACCAACTGTGTACACCTTCGAGAGAAATTACATCACTATGATTCCCGCCAGAGACGAATGGGTCGGCAGAATACCAGGTAATAGAAACCATCTCCACTTTTACACGGATGGTTCGAAGCTTGATGAAAAGGTTGGCTTCGGAGTACACTGTGAAGAACTTAGTCTGGATATAGCTCACAGACTACCAGATACCTGCAGTGTCTATCAAGCCGAAATAATGGCAATATGGGAAGTCGCCAAGTGGCTGAGTCGCAACATAGTAACCAACACTGGCGTTGTCATTTACTCGGACAGCCAGGCTGCCATCAATTCTCTGGAGGCAACATCCCTAAATTCACAAACAGCCCTCGACTGCCGCAGATCTCTTAACGAGATGGCTGAGCAGTTTAATATACACCTCATATGGGTGCCTGGGCATAGGGATATCCCGGGGAACTGCAAAGCCGATGAACTTGCTAGGAAAGGGACGACATTACAAAGTCTCGAAGAATTTGCATATATTGGTGCGCCACTATCCACGTGCAAGCTTTGGCTTAGGCAAGAGGCAATCAGGCAGTCCAACGAAAGATGGACAGAAATCGGCACCTGCAGGGTAGCTAGACAAATCTGGCCAAGGTATGACCTGAAAAGGTCAAAATATCTTCTCGCACTAGAGAGGAAACGATTGTCTACGTTAGTAAAGGTTCTGACGGGACACTGCTTGATCGGCGAACACGCCAAAAGATTGGGTATTGACTCCAATGACTTCTGCCGAAGCTGTGGAGATGAGGAAGAAGTGGAGAGCATTGAGCACTTGCTTTGCGACTGTCCCGCTTTGAGTAAACGACGACTGGACATACTGGGGTCGGCCTTTTTAGGCAGCCTAACAGATCTTTCTAGTACTGATATTCGTACTATCGATAAATTTATATATCAAACAGGTTGGTTTCGATGAGGGGCATTTCAGCCCGTGGTAACACTAGGGACCTAAACTGGTCTATGAGAGCTTGTAAAAAAATACGGCTGCCACCCTAACCTAAACCTAAACCTATCATTCAAATCTGACATTCCGTTAAAAAGTTATGTAGATTTCAAAAAGGCTAAATTTGTAATAAAATGTTGCAGGTGACCAACTTGGGCACCCTATAAAATCAAAACCGTTGTGAATTTGGACAATCGGTAAAAAGTTGTAAGTCTGCATGGTCTTCTAATATACGAGTGCAAAATTGCATTGAAATCTAAATCCATAAATATTGGGAGTGGGTCGGTTTCCTTTGGAATTACCAATTAGCATATAAATAAACAAAAATGTGTGTTATTTTGAACAATATACGAGTAATTTAAATTATTTTTAATAAAATGTTTTAGTAAACATTTTTTGTTTATAAATTAATTTACGAATGAATCTATGTTTATAAATGAATTCGTTCGGGTAATATGTGTTAAACGATAGGTATAAACACTTAAAAAATTATTTTTTATTACATTAACAGATCTGAGACAGGAAGGATTTGATAATAATTTTTGTATTAATGTTCATCGAAATAAATTTTTTATATATACACGTATTTATAAAATTATAAAAATAAGGCTAGGCCAATTTCAATGGTCTGTTTCTGGGATTTGTCGATTTTTGGTTGCTATGACATTAGAGAGGACAAATTGAGAGGGACTTTTGTGTGGAAGCTATATCCACACATGGACCTATGACGACCGTGTGAGGGGTTCCGAATATAACCAATTTTCAGTCCGATCAGTTGAAATGTGTGGTCTCTATGGCTATGTAAAAAAATAAACCAATATAAGCCATTCCGATCCCAGATATAAGAAGTATATATGTACATACATATACCAAAATTCATTCAGTTAAATTCTGACGGATAGACGGACAGCAATTTACGACCAATTAGAAAACATATGGGCATTTCTAACGAGATGTCAACCGCAGCCAAAAAATTGAAAGGCTATAAAAGTATGTTGTTTTGCAACTTTTTCATAGGGAATCTATCAAATTTAACCAATTTTCGCAAAAACTAAATTTATTCATAGCACATTTTGAAATATTCGAGTACAAAGTCAAATAATTGCAAAATTTATGTTTTAAACATTTGTAGTGCATGTTATGTTTTGATTAATGATCTCTCTTTTAAATCTCGATTTATATTTAAAGAATATAAGAAAAATAATTTTTGTTGTGAAAATAAATATATTGAATACTCGTATATTAAAAATTATTTATAATTAACCTTTGGATGTCTAGTTGCATAAAAATTAAAAGAATAAACATAAAAAGAATGATGGAATAAAATGTCGCATGCGACATGTTGCGTGCGAATGTGATTAAAATTGAATAAAAAATAAACGACTTAATATTTTTGAACAAATAAAAAACATTATTGGGTCAGAATATTTAATATCGACATATTTAGTTTATTTTTGGCTAAAATGTTTATAAGCAGTTACAAATTGGTAAAATAAAATCACGCTACCACTTTTTAAAAAAAATAATTTTATGGGCATTTTTATTTTTGAAAAAAATAAAAAACGAGTTTTTGTGTTTTACGAGATTTGTAATTACTCTCGAACGGCTGAACTGATTTTTGCAAAGGTTTCTTTGTTTTAAACAGGACACATTGCGCCATTTTTGTAAAAATTTTTTACGAAATTTTTTTTGGAAAAAATCTTTATAGAAAAAACTGCCCCCCTCGATTTTCTTCAAATTTTCACAGAATATTCGTCGAACTCTCGGTTGTTTGGTTAAGAAACGGTCGAATTATTTCCTCTTTTTTTGCAGTGTTTTGCAAAAACAGACGAAAATTGTCCGACTAGTCTTGGTATTTCGTCCATAACTTATACAAATATGAGTCTCACAAACATTTTTTACTGTTCTGGATTTGTGAGAGTGCGACGAATATTCTGTGGTGATTATTGATTTTTTGATTTTTTCTACAAAGTTTTTCAAAAAAAAACAATAGTAAAAAATTTTTTTAAAATATTTTCATAAATATTTATTTATTTATTTATATGAATTACAATGCAAAGTAAATTTATATTCTAATTTTACGGTCCAGGTAAAAGCCGGGTTACAAAGACCATGTGGCTAGATTCTGCAGCGACAGACCAGAGCCTCTGGTGGGAATCGAACCCACGACCCCCAAACACAATTTTCATAAATATTTTTTTTACAAAAAATGACGCATTGTGTCCTCTTTAAAACAAAGTAAACATTTTCAAAAAAACATTAGTACAATTTTTTTTCATTGGACCTTATTTTTTCGAAAATGAGGTTGGATCAACAGTTACGGTGAAAGGATTGCGCAATCGAGAGATGATTAATGATTGTTTGTGGTCGGAGTTGGATGGTATTGAACTGGACAACATTTACTTTCAACAAGACGGCGCTACGCGCCACACAAGCAACGAAACCATTGCTCTGTTACGGGAAAAGTTTCCGGACCATGTTATCTCTCGAAGACGTGATCACAATTGGCCACCGAGATCTTGTGATTTAACACCTTGCGACTTCTTCCTTTGGGGCCACGTGAACCTTGCCAACAGTGGCGTAGACCTTGCCAACTGGTCAGCGTCCATTCAAGACCTCAAAGATAGAATTCGTGAGGCTATCGAGGAGATAGGGCAGCCACTTTGCGATTTGGTTATGGAACATTTCATGAAAAGGATATGGTCCTGTAAGCGTGCTCGTGGTGTCCATTTGGCTGATGTTGTTTTTCATTGTTAACGGCATACCTTGCTCTTTATTATGAAATAAACATCCGATCATTTATCTCAAAAAATGACATTTTTCTTTGAATACCAAAATAACACCTCTTGTTGGAAAACCCTTTACTTGAGCTAGGTGACTAAAATTTGATATTTGGTATTTGGCATTGAAAATAGGCAATATCGGTCCAATTTTGGATATAGCCCCATTTATAGTGTCTCCCCGATTTGACTTATTAACGCCATAAAGACCACAAATGTCAACTGATCGGGCTGAAAATTGGCAACTGGGGATTATTTATACCCGGAATCTTCACACGAACAACGGTAGTCATAGGTCCAAGTTTTGATATTAGTAGCCGTACCCATTCACATGCGATCCATGGTGGAGGGTATATAATATTCGGCATAGCCGACCTTAACGCTTATACTTGTTTTTATTATTTTTATTCTTGGAGCAATACATCAAGAAATCAAATGACAATTTATTCGATGATAAGTTACATCTTTTTCCTTACACTTTACAAGTTTTCAATTAATGACACGTATGTAAATTAAAATTTTTAGAATTATTTAACAATCGAATTATTGTAACGAACGTGATGTACTCGTTTTTATTTCATTCAATACAAACAAGGTGTGGGATAAACAAAACTGGGAGTTCATTATATATGTATGTATATCCCAGTAATGCCACCAGTTTCGTATTCTTGTTAAACGAAAAAGCCTAAAGGGAGAAAAATATATATAATATTGGGCCTATTTTCATTAGAAAATATGCAATTATGCCCCCTCGACTATATGATACCCTACCATAGCAGAGTAAGAAGAAATACTCGCATTGTCAAGTTATTTCCTTAGGGCAATATATATCCGAAAGTTTGTATTTTAAGGTACATAGTTTAAAAATCATAATATATATAGGTATATACAGGGATCATATCTTAATCTGGACCGATTTTCTTCAAAATTGGCTAAATTCGTCCGTGGTTCAAGAAACTGTTAGATACTTAATTTTATAAAGATCTGTGCCGAGATTCTATAAA
Organism: Eudasyphora cyanicolor; assembly: GCA_963930755.1. NCBI lineage: Eukaryota > Metazoa > Arthropoda > Insecta > Diptera > Muscidae > Eudasyphora > Eudasyphora cyanicolor. Next base: position 49,282,023 of record OZ005737.1, on the reverse strand, counting down.
CTTTAGTTGCAAAATCCGGTTATGGGTATAAATCAGGATGGTATCTAAATTTGGACTGATATTCTTCAAATTTAACAATTATCGTTTTTGTGTTGAATTTTGACATATTGCTTAAACAGAACTTTTTCCCATTCATGTAACTAATTACGTATAGGATTTAGAAAATTTTACCCAAAGTGTTTTTGAAAGAATTTTGCAATCCCTTAAAAAAAATAAATCACAAAAATATGTTTTGGCGTAATTCCTGAACCAATTAGGACAAATTGTTCTAGAGCTATGTAAAAATTTGTTTCTAAGTTATTAATTGCTTTTGAGCTATAAAAGCAAATGACTCCTTATCTATATGAAAATTGGCAGAAGGAAGTATCTCCAGTCATTTATGAAGTTTACTAAATATTGTGGAAATCGGCTCAGATTTAGATATGTTATTTCAGATTTGACATCTAAGTGCAATTGAAGCTGTATTTTACACAAGATCAATATGAAAATTGGCAGAGGGAAGTGCGTTCAGCCACTAATAAAGATCACAACATTTTGTGAAAATCGGTTCAAATTTAGATATAACCTCATATACGAGTATATGATCCTTCTGATTTGGCTTCTAAGTGCTATAGAATCTGCATTTTTCACCTGATCAATATGAAAATTGGTGCAGAGAAGTCCTTCCGGTAACTGATAATTTTTGTAGTAAATTGAGTTGAAATCGGTTGAGATTTAGACACAGCTCCCATATATAAGTATGTTCCTTCCGATTTGGCGTACAAGTGCTATAGGAGCTTTATTTTACACCCGATCAATACGAAAGTTGGCAGAGGGAAGTCCGCTTAGCTATTAATAAAGACTACTAAATTTATTGAAAATAGGTGCAGAATAAGATATAGCCTCCATATATATACATATATGGTTTTCTGGAATATCAGCACATCTCAAAAAATAAAAATGTTCAGGAGAGCCAAAATACTTTTTCTCCCGCAGTACAATTAATACTAATGGCGATTTCGTTTCTGGAAAACATGTTTTCCCGTCGATTTGAAATGTTTGAAAATATTTGTATTTTTAAATTGGAGCCTCTAGTAAGAATCGAATATATATAATTATTATACTCATTTTATTATTATTCTGTTTCTTCATACTAAGTACATCAATACCGCGAATATGATCGATTTTGGTCTTTAAAGAGTAAATGAGTACAGCGCCACCTATCGGATCCAGATACAGTTACGCGCACTCACATTACATATACATATTTATTATCGTATTCCATCAGAAACATCGATTTTTTACAAAGAATCGCCATTGTTGTCTGTGTAATGCTAAGTATCGTAGTTCGTTAAAAGATTTTCCATTCTCGCTTAGAATGCTTCTTCTCCAAGTGGTCTTGGTGTAGTGTAGCCTGGCATATTGTGTGCCGCAGGGTGTGCCCTAGCCAACTTAATTTGCTTCTCTTTAGAAATTTTAGTCTTCGGAGATTGTTCGTTTGAATTCCATACGTTTCGGGGGTTTGTGTAGGCAACTCTGGCTGTTTGAATTCTGCTGTCTACGTGGCTATCAGCTACAGCTCCTCCATCTGAACTTATAGTGCTCCCAAGATAGCATATGCTGCACTCACATTGATAATATAAATATAATGTATAACAAGTAAAAGCGTTAAGTCCGGCCATATAATCTCCATAATCACCATGGATCGCATGTGAATGGTATCGGGTACAAATAAGCTCAGAATGGCAAATTTCAGCCCAATTCGAGGTTTCTGTGGCGTTACGAAGTCAAATCTAGAGGGACCTTTGTATGGGGGCTATATCAAAACATGGACCTATGACTACCGTTGTTCGTGTGAAGGATTCCGGGTATGAATCAACCCGATCAGTTGATATTTGTGGTCTCTACGATATTAAGAAGTCAAATCGGGGAAACGCTTTATATGGGTTCTATATCAAAAAATAGACCGATATTGCCCATTTACAATCCAAAGTTACCTACAGATATATGAAGTGAATATAATCGTCTTAGGGCCGATGTTGATTTTGAATAAAACATAAATTATTTAGGAAATTATTGTCATTTCTTTTTATTATGATAATATTGGTATGGTTCAATTATGTATGGAACAAAATATCGGGCAAAAGGCCTCCGCGACCTCGGCGGCACACCTCCATTCGATGGTCCAAATTTTCGATGACGCTGAGGCATAATTGAGGTTCTATGCCGTTAATGTGCCGAATTATCTCGTCCTTTAGCTCTTGAATTGTTGCAGGCTTATCGACGTACACCTTTTCGATTCGACGATTTAGCAATGTCCGTCCGATCGTCCGTCTGTTCACGCTACAGTCCGTAATATTAGAGCTAGGTTGATCAAATTTGGTAAAAATACTTTTTTTCATAAGGCGTGTTTTCGTTACACCATAAGTGCTTAATTTGTATGGGGAGCTAAGCACTTTTAAGCACTATTAGTTCCTGATGAAGTTTGGTGCTTGTGTTCATGTCTTAATCGAGCATGATGTTGCCAGATTGGGCACCCTATATTTAGCAATATGGCATCCCATTTTTGGAGAGATTTTATCAATTATTGTGAATTAACGGGAAGAAGAAGAACAAAAATGGGAAATTATTTTAATATTTGCAAAAGAGTGTAGACAATTGAACATAGAATAGTAAATATATGTTTTATAAATACTTTTCACGAATTGTTTGTCTGTTTCGCACTGTTCTTTCTTCGCAACTCATGACACCATTGCTACCAGATAGTGAAAATCCGCCACTTATGGCTTATGTGCCAGTTAGTGGAAGTCAGTTGTTTTCGTTGCAAAGTGCTAAACTAAAAGTGCTAGCTTGTAACGAAAACATGCCTATAGTTGCATGTTGCTAGGGATTACAAATAGGTCATGTCGGTTTTTGAGCCATAGATACCACATTTTTAAAGCAATTTACCTGAAATTTTGCAGTTTGAATTCTATTTTTTTTTGACAAGAATTCATCACAGCAAACATTTTATAAATCGGTCCATATTTTGTTATAGTCACTCTATAGAGGTCGTTCCAATATATATGTATTTAGGCGATAAATACCACATTTTCTAGGCATTTTAACTCAATCTTTGCAGTTTGTATTTAAATTAGACAAGAAGTCATCACAGTACAATTTTTTTAAATCAGTTTATATTTTGTTAAAGTCCACCTATAGATGTCGCTCCCAAAAAGTTTTCTTTAAGACATAAAAACCACATTTTCTAAAAAAATTTGCTGAAACTCTGCAGTTTGTATTCTATTTTCGCAAGAATTCATATTAATGAAATTTATACAAATCAGTTATCATTTACCAAATACCACATTTTTCAGGTGAAGAGTTTGGCTAAAAATTTCAGCGTTCTTTTTTTTTTAATTTGCTTAAACAAAAAGGGTCGTTCCATGAGTTGCTCCATATCAAAAGAATTTTGCAGTAATAGAATTGAGTGCAGTCCATGGTGAAGGTTATATATATTCGGCATGACCGAACTTAACGCTTTTACTTGTTTATATTTAAATTTGCCATTATTAAAATGTGTGTTTTTCGATTCATTTCCTTTGGAAGTGCCCATGAATAACAACAATGTTAATGCATGCGTATTTATTCTGCTCGTACAAGTTGGTGTAGGGTATCCGCTCGGATCTCGGACCCGCCCGACTTTAACCTGTCTTTACTAGTTTTCTTTTATATCAAATAGATCTCCATCAGTTTGTAAGTAAAACTCTCTGATTACCTCTGGTGATTGTGAGCCGCTATCTCTTTCTTTCCTCTTTTCACTCTTCTGCTTCCCACCACAGTATCATAAAGATAAACATGTGCGTATCTCTTTTCACCGAAAAAATCAAATTTCCAAAATAACTTGTTCAAATTTATCTTACTGCATCTACATACGACTACATATCGCTCACTTACTTCAAGAGGGGTGTGTATGTACAGATATCGATAGTGTCTTCGCTGAATTTTCGATGTTGTTTTTTTCCTTTTCTTATCAACATTCTTCTTTGCCAATATTTACATGGACTTTTTAATGTTTAATTTGTATTTGTTTAATACGAGATTTTAATGAGATATTTTATATGCGGCTTGGCAAGCCGACTGACAGTCACGCAAAATATCTGTTTATTCGCTTGTTTTTTCCGTCCGTCCTATTGTACGACCGCAATAAAATTGACTCATTCACTGTAGAAGAGAATTCGAAAAAATAAACAAATGCGACAAAGTCTATGTCTCCTTAAATCATTTCAAGTTTTATTAAAAATTGTTTTGTTGTTGTTGCTGCTGGTATTTTTTTATTTAATTGTTTGACTTGTAATTGTTTCTGTGTGATTGTGTGTGTGTGTGTTTTAAAAACCACATTGCAATTATCTCCTCCAGAGGTAGTCGTCAGTCACCAAGTAAACAACGCAGTCGTTCAGTATTTCAGCCGGTTTTCAGATGAACTTGACTTTTGTTAGGTTGTTACTATTGTTGTTATTTGTATTTTGTACTGTTCTTGGAGCTGTCGTGAATAATGAATGAATGAAACGTCAAATAGAATCAAGATTCTACAATTTACTTTTTTATTTTTATCTAGTGTAAGTAGCTGATGACTAGCCCTTCGTATTCACATTTAGATGCGGTAGAAATACTATATATTGAGCGAAATTATACAAACGTCCATTTTACATTTCACTTGTAGATGGCGCTCCCTAATGGACTTATTTAAGTCTAGAGACCACATTTTCCTGACTATTAGTTTGAAAATTTCCTGTTTTGTGTTTCATCTCCACTAACATTTGGCTCAACGAAAATCCAGTATCAGTACACGTTTCGTATCAGTAGACGTAGTTCCAGTGTTGTGATTTTTAGAGCCATGAATTGGAAATAATTATATTAAATTTTTTGGCTAGAAATTACTATTTTGATTGATATAAGGGTGATTCCAACGGAACGGGTGTGACATTGCTACTGAGTATTTTCCTGATATTGATCTATATAATTTATAACGACAACTCACAATGGGTGGTTTATGTAGATATTCATAAGTGTTACCTAGTGATCTGCAAGGAAATTGAATATAAAAAATATTATAAAAAAAATATGGTTGATATATTACCGTAGCGGGTGTGACCTTAGGTTTTGATAAAATCTTGATCAGCCGCTTTCTTTATTGCATACTGTAAAATTTTTTTATGTACTGCCAAAAAAAAATTTTTTGGTGTCTCGAGAGTATATGTAGTGTATATTGTAGACTTCATTCCAAATAATTTAAATTATTATTCCATTTGTAGTAAATATTTTAATATGTAACGGGTGTGACAAACCAATGTAACGGGTGTGACATAGTCTCAATCTGGAGGAGTAATAAGTAGATCGAAATATTGTCCAGGATTTATTAGCCAACATGCATCTATTAAACTAGTGTTTTTCTGCGAAAAATAAAATCGAAGTCGTTTTATGCTAGAATATTATAAGCAGAAATTTTCTCAAAACAATGTTTAGGTCGGTTATTCGTGATTTTTTTTAGTTTTCCACCTATTTTCTAAAATATATTGATATTTTTTAACTCCATTTGAGAAGTATTCTTATGCCTTTTATTCCAGAACCAATCAAAACTTTGTATCATTGAATGGGCTGATTTAAAATGACCTTATGGACTTTCACTGCCACACACATCCTTCTCTTAATGATTGCCCATATACCATCTATTTATTTTTTTCAATTTATACCGAAATTTCTGATTTCCATTATTTAATTTCATACTTGACATACAATTATGAAATATACAATATTTTTAAATCGAATAAAAATTACACAGTGCAACAACCAAAATGGGAATGGGATGAACCCAATTGCAAATGAATGTTGACATTATCCCTAACAAAACCTTCAAGGGTTTTCTCAGTTCAGTGCTAGATTTTTTTTACACGCATTTGAAGTTGGTAATTTTGAACCGCTTTTTCAATGAAAATCGACAAGAAGTAGCACCATTTGCATGTCAGCGCCATCTATCGTGAGTTGTAGGTAATAAATGATTTCCTCGACCCCAAAAACCGTAAGATACCAAAACTTTACATGATAATAAAAAGAAATAATCATTATTTTATTAAATTTTCACTGATCTTTTCTTGTTAGACAGCGTTCCAAAATCATCAACTTCAAATGCGTGTAAAAAAAAATCTCGCACTGACCTGAAAAAAAACCCTTGAGGGTTTTCTTATGGATAATATCAACTTTCATTTGCAATTGGTCTCATCCCATTCCCATTCGGAAAGTTCGATTTTGTATCACAGTGTTATTTACGGTCTTTGTGTAACGGGTGTGACAAATATTGCAAATTCTACCGTAAATATTGGAATGATACTAAAACATTTTGATTCACTTTATACTATATAACCTTGACCTAACTTACACAAAAGATGATATATGCATATCTACATAAAATGTATTAAATTTAACTTTTTTATATTTTCGGTATCGGGTGTGACAAACAAAACACTGATACAAAACCGTTTGCGGGCACTGAATATTTTTTAAAAGTTACAAAGTGTACACTGAACTACACTTAAGGATGCGTACTTTCTTGTAGTCAATAGAAAAATTTCAGAAAATAAAAAATATGTCGAAAAATAGCTCATGTCAGTTAAACAGTAAAATTAGTGCATTCAACAATTTTATAATAACCTATAGAAAACTCATTGCTAGGAAAAAAACTATTCCTAAATTTCATCAACTCTTCATGAATTTCTAAAATTCAATTGTTCGTTCGTTTAAATTATTCAGTTTCATTATCAAAATAATCGTTCTTCAACTGTAACTTTTCGTGCGCCAAGTCCTTTTTTTAATAAAAAAAAACATTTTACAGTCGACCTACGACCTTGAAACCCATGAGCAATGTTTTGGCTCTCCCGATTCCCAATGCGACGTACCGTTAAGGAGCTAGAGCAAAAATAAACTTTCTGTTCACATTTGAAAATTATGCTAAACATTTTTTTAAATCCAAAAAAAAAAAACACTTTCCAGTCGACTTACGACCTTGACACCCATGAGCAATATTTTAGCTCTCGTTAAGAGCTATCTTTTCGCCATTGACCGATTGTGGCTACGTGCCACACAACAAATAAAACAATAGAACTGTTGCGAGAAAAGTTTGGGGATTCGATTATTTCAAAATATTGTGGTATTGAATAGCCTCCAAGAAGTTGTGATTTATCACCATTAGACTATTCCTTGTGGGGTTATTTTAAGTCATTGGCCTTTCGAAATACACCAGACTATCTTCAAGCTTTACAAGTCAATATTGAACGTGCCATTCATGACAGATAACTTGAGTTAGTGGATAAAGTGCTCGAAAATTGGCATTCGTTCCTGCAGAAGAAGTCGTGGAGGCCATTTGAATGACGTTTTATTTAGAACTTAGTTGTATCGATTGTACTTCACATTAAATAAAAAACCTTTGAATTTCCTTAATAATAAGTGTGATTTTCTTGCAAATAAATCATATCACTCTTATTGGAAAACCCTCTATATGAAGTTTAGGGCTACTTAATTTTGAATTTATTAAAAAATTCCTGGACCAATTCGGACAAATGGATCTCAAGTTATGCTAATATGTGGTTTAACCCCTTTTTTTCTTCGCCTAAAGGCTTGTGTCTTTGAATTCTCGCGATAAATCTTGATATTGAAAAAATTGAGAAGTTCAACCACATATTTAGACATAACTCGAGAACTATTTATCTGAATTGGGTAAGAACAGTTTTAAAGAACTGCTAAAATTAAGTAGCCTTCATCTTCACACAACCCCATTTTCCATCCAATGTATAACAAGCTTCGAGATGTCTTCCAGCACCTAGTTTTTCCATCGAAGTTTTTGTCGTCCCCTTCTACGTAATCCGTCACCGGATTCGTATTCAAATGATTTTTTAGCTGGAGCACCTTCATCTATTCTCAGATCAGGACCTGACAAGCCTAGTCGTTGTATTCAGATACGCTTGACTATGTCAAATGTCTGCAATGTCAGCACATACAGCTCGTGGTTCATAAGATGCCGATATTCTCCACCAGCGCAGATTGGACCATAGATCTTTCGAAGATTTTTTCTCTCGAATACTCCCAGTACTACCTCATCTGCTTTCGCAAGTATCCATGCTTCAGAACCATATAACAATATAATTATTTTTTTTTAATTAATTAAAATTATTTTAAAATTGCTTACTTTGCTCAAAGTATTATCTGTTAGCAGGTATTGTTCTCCCCTTTCTCTATAAACTGATGTTGTTTGTTGTGTTTATGGCGGTACCGAGGTAGATAAACTCGCTGACTAACTCAAAGTTGTAGCTAGTCAACTTCCACTGTTTGCCCGAGTCTGTGAACGTCTTGTGCGTTGATATAATCAACTTTGTCTTATCTCCGTTTACTGCCAGACCCACTTTCGCAGATTCTTTCTCGACTTTCTCAATGGTTGAAGTTTCTTCTCGCAGTGTCCGACCCATGTTGTCAATATCATCGACATGGACGAGTAGCATGTGTTGTTTGATGTAAAGTCTGCCAGTTCTATTTACTCCTGCGTCTCGTATGTCCTTTTCGAGTATGATGTTAAAACTATCGCACGATAGAATGTCTCCTTGTCAGAAACTTCGTTTGGTGCTGATCATCTCGTAGACGTTATTTTCTATTTTAACTGAGGATCGTATATCACTTAAGGTCATCCTGTAGAGTCGTATTTGTTTTGCAGCGTTGCCAAACTCAGACATGACTGGAAACACCTTTGAACGTATGGGCTGTCGAAAGCCGTCTTGTAATTGAGAAATATGTGATAGGTGTCGATTTGTTTTTCTTGGGGCTTTTCCAGGATTTGGCGTAATATAAATGTGTCATCGGTGTTGGATTTAAAGCCGTACTGATAAGACACAATTATCTTATCGACTTTAGATTTCAATAGCTCACACAATACGCTTGATAGGATTTTGTAAGCGATGGGAAGGAAACTTAGTCCTCTGTAGTTTGAACATACGAGGACTATTTTGCCTCATTTCTTGTGTTCGGGACACGTATGCTGAGGTACCAACATTCGGACATGCATTCTTTTAGCCAGATTGTGCCGACACGCTGATGCATACGCCTTTATCATCGTGTCGTCTCCGGTCTTAAATAGCTCTACTGGCAGCCCATCGCACCTGCTACCTTGTTATTCTTCAGACGGGCTACTATTATTTTGATCTCTTTCTGGCTAGGTATCTCGTCGTCAGGCATTGGTTTAAGGATATCTTCATCGCCGTTGCAACCGGATGTCCATATCCTCAGCACGCTGTCTGCTTCAGTCACCAAATTGCCATCTTCACATTTAGAGGAGGATGTGACTGCACCAAAGCCCTCACACTGTTACTTTACTCTGTAAAATGTGCAGAGCAAAAACTACATTTTCTCTATAGAGAGTCTGAACATTCTTATAGTTGCAGATTCGCTGATCATGGTCCTTAAAACGTCAACATTCGTTTTTTATAGTAATTTACTTTTTTACAGGAGTGGGTTACTAGCCCGACTCCCTAATCAATTTTTTTTATCGTTCTTAAGGGTGAACGCGCGTCACATGTTAGCTCATAACCTTCAACGGGTTCTGAAGATAGCTCCCCAGGCAGCACCACGGGGAGGTCATTCCCTGGGATTTGTCAAGTTAACATAGATCCGAACAGTTTCTTGGTATCCAACATCCCCTATGCCACCCACACCACGTATATATACCGATCGTATATAATCATTACTTGAAGCCCATGTGAACTGGTTAAATTCCCTTTGATTTAAATAGTTTACAATAAGAAGTATTAAATTAATTTTATAAAGAACATAATATATTAATGTTATGACATTGTTACTATGTAACGTCAGTCTGAAAAGCTTCATATGAATCTTTAATTGAATTCTAATATTAAAAAGTTTCTGTATCTTATACAATATTTAAGGTATTTTACTAATTTGTACCAGTAGTTTATTTCTCGACCATCCAGGATATCCACAATTTCATCTCCGGTGAGTGTTGTTTTTTGGAAAATAGATAATCTATTCTCATTAAATACTGGGCAGCGTCCATGAAAATGTTCTAGAGTCTCGTTTTCATTCATGTTGCACAGTTTACATGTGCTGTCGCCTTCTGCAGCCCCAAATCGATTACCATTTAAACGTATTAATCCGGCTCGTGCTTTCAGTATAAGAGATATAATTTCTGTAGGAAAAGTATATGTTAAATAATACTGTGCTCTTGTGTAATCAAGCTGTCTATAGATTCTCGTCTGACTGGCTTCTTTTCTTTGGAGATTAGTAGTTAAGATCTGTATGTTTTCCTTGTATAACAATTCGGAACTGAAACGGCTCCATTCTTCCTGAGATACATTTAAACCTGGCCAGTTTATATTCATGTTTATTGCATTAGTTTTGAGTTCCTTTACCCAGAATATTTCACGCTGTAATAAGATTTTTGTAAGCTGTGTTGGCAACCTATTGACATTGTATTTAAACTGTACTTTATCTATATATTTAAGATGCAGACTTAAAGTGTAAAGATGTGCCGCTTCAGCATTTGTTTCCAACATAAGAACGTAATTTGGCGTATCGTTAGGTAATTTTAGAATCCTTTTAAGGAAGTATCGTTGTAGGGAATCAACTTCTTCGTAGTGTTCGTATCCCCACACCTGTGCTGCGTAGGACTGAATTGCTCGGCATACTGCTAAATAAATTTTCCACTTCATTTCCAGTGTAATATTTTGTTTACTTATGAAATCTTTCCATGTTGTATTTATAGCACCCTTCGATTGCACTGTTCTATTTTCCACATGCCCTTTGAATTTCATTCTCGGTGTTAATATTACACCTAGATATTTAAATTGTTTGGCTATCTTTATTTCTACGCCTTTGTAAAGCCATATTTCGTCCCTTCTCAATGCTCCACTATTTCTAAAAACCACCAATTCCGATTTATTAATGTTAACCTCAAGGTTCCACAAGTCACAGTAGCATTCTAGATTTGTTATCATTGTACGCATGGTATCAATCTCATCTGCCAAAATTACAATATCATCTGCGTAAAGTAATATTCTTATATTTTGATTTGCAATGATTAAACCTCCTTCTAAACTTTCGTGTAGATCATTTACATACAATGCAAGCAATAATGGTGACAGAAGGCATCCCTGATTAACTCCCGACTTAGTCTCAAAGTACTCTGATATCTCCTCTCCTGACCAAGCGGCAGATCTCGTATTCTTATATATATTTTCTATTAGTTTTACGAACTTTGTTGATAATCCCATATTGCAAAGTTTATATATGAGGGCACTTCTGGATATCTTGTCAAATGCTGCTTTGAAGTCCACAAAAAAGGCGTAAACTTTTTTCCCTTTTGATTTCAATATAGCCCCAAATACTCGTACATACGAGTATATAATATCTCCATCCTTAGTTGGCATCTGCGCGGTATAGAAGCGTCATTTTGCAAAACTTTACGACTGTGTAATATCCATATCTGAACAGAACAAGAACAATAACAGTCTCTGCAACCAAGAACAATACTTGATAAATTTGTAGAGATTTGGTTAAAATTTAGACATAGCCCCTATATATACATATGTATATACAAAGTTTTAAATTAAAGATATAGAATACGTGATGTTGAATAGATCTATATAAAATTTAACTGACAACCATTTGATGAACCAAGAAAGAACATTGCCAAATATGTATTAAGAAATTAGGTTTAGATTTAGATATATAAAATTGAAGAAGGGGAATAACATTAGTAAACCAACAATATTTCTTCTTTTCCCACTTTGATAGGATAGTGTAGTGTATCATATAGTCGGATCCGCCGACTTAACCCTTCCAAATGTAGTTCAGAAAAAAAAATAATTTAAATTTAGAATTTTTCAATTGAAATTTCAATTAAAAAGTTCTGAATTTCAAATGGAAAATTTGAATTTCAGTTAACAACTGCTGAATTTGAAATGTGAATTCTGATTTTCAATTGACGAACTCTGAAAACTAAATAGATAACACTATGCAACAAAACTTTTGTCGAAGTGCTGTGCATAACAATTTCTGGTGTAATATGGTGTCCTGAAAACAAAAAAATATTAAAATAATTTGTCGATAGTACGAATATCAGTACTGGAAAGATCTGTTAGGCTGCCTAAAAATGCCGACCCCAGTATGTCCAGTCGTCGTTTACTCAAAGCGGGACAGTCGCAAATCAAGTGCTCAATGCTCTCCACTTCTTCCTCATCTCCACAGCTTCGGCAGAAGTCATTGGAGTCAATTGGAGTTTGGCGTGTTCGCCGATCAAGCTGTGTCCCGTCAGAACCTGTACTAACGTAGACAATCGTTTCCTCACTAGTGCGAGGAGATATTTTGACCTTCTCAGGTCTTACCTTGGCCAGATTTGTCTAGCTACCCTGCAGGTGCCGATTTCTGTCCATCTTTCGTTGGACTGCCTGATTGCCTCTTAGGGATGTTGCCTCCAGAGAATTGATGGCAGCCTGGCTGTCTGAGTAAATAACAACGCCAGTGTTGGTTACTATGTTGCGACTCAGCCACTTGGCGACTTCCCATATTGCCATTATTTCGGCTTGATAGACACTGCAGGTATCTGGTAGTCTGTGAGCTATATCCAGACTAAGTTCTTCACAGTGTACTCCGAAGCCAACCTTTTCATCAAGCTTCGAACCATCCGTGTAAAAGTGGAGATGGTTACTATTACCTGGTATTCTGCCGACCCATTCATCTCTGGCGGGAATCATAGTGATGTAATTTCTCTCGAAGGTGTACACAGTTGGTATATAGTCCACGCGGTCGGTTACCATAGCACTACACTTTGATATCCTCATGTGACCATAGTTCTTGTACCTCCACATTGATAGGCAGTTTAATCTTATTGCCGCTTTGGTTGCAACTTCTCTCGCCACAATATTAATCGTCCTTAAGGCTCCGCATATGCTCAGGCAGGCAGTTCTCTGAACCTTTGTTAGTACCACCGTCCACCATACCACAATGCCATATAACAGTATTGGACGAACTACTGCTATATATATCCAGTGGACAATTTTAGGAGAGAGGCCCCACTGCGACCCTACAGCCTTTTTGCAGGAATATAAGGCGACGTTGGCCTTCCTTACACGTTCCAATACGTTAAGTCTAAATAACATTTTTCTATCTAGAATTATTCCTACAAATTTTGCACTTTCAGAAAAGACTAGATCTGTTCCGTTTATCCGAGCTGGAGGGACCTCATGTGGACATTATTCATCCTAGTAAAGAGAACCAATTCTGCCTTGTTTGGATTAACGTCCATACCGCTGCTTCTGGCCCATCTAGCCAATTTGTTCAGAGCCACCTGTAGGATGTCTCTGAGGACGTTTACGAATTTGCCACTCACTGCGATTGCCACGTCGTCCGCATATGCCACGACCTTGCAGCCACAACGTTCTAGATGTAGCAGGATTTCATTCACCGCTAGGTTCCAAATTAGTGGACACAGTACTCCTCCTTGTGGGGTCCCTCTGTTTACAAACCTTGTTAGAGTTGTGGACCCAAAACATGCTGTTTTGCGTCCTCTGTTGAGCAGACTTTGAATTAGTCTAATCAAACTAGAGTTAACTTATAGATGTGATAGTGCCGCAATTACTGCATCTGAGGGAATGTTGTTAAAAGCCCCTTCTATGTCAAGAAATGCCACCATGGTGAATTCCTTGAAATGCAGGGACGATTCGATAGTGCTCACAAGTTCGTGCAGGGTTGATTCTGTAGACTTCTCCTTATTGTAAGCATGTTGGTTCCCCGACAGGAGGTTTGTATCCAGGTTTTCCCTAATGAAATAATCTAAAAGTCTTTCCAGACATTTCAATAGGAAGGAGGATAGGCTAATTGGTCTGAAGTCTGTTGGCCTAGTGTGTGATATCTTCCCCGCTTTAGGTATGAATACCACTTTGGTATCCCTCCATCGATTCGGGATGTATGAAAGCCTGATACAGCCTACATAAATTTTCTCCAGTCAGGGGATAATGTACTAAATGTACGTATTTATACCCTAACTTTAGAAGATATATACACAGAAAAAGTGACGTAAGACTTTTGCATGATGGTGAAAATCAGTTACAGACATTTTGGGAGATTTTAATTACGCCCGTCCGTCTAGCTGGTGCGCCTGATAACTCTTGAAGGGAGGTGACACATTGACCTTAAATTTTGTATGATGTAATATTTTTACCCGTCTCTGGCTAAGTTCGAACAAGGCCGTATAGATCCACTACTTTCGGGACATCCCTCATAAAATGTTTAAATTTTGCGAAGTAACGAAACCTTTTTAACTTCTAACTATCAATCAGAATCTTCTGTAATAGCATACATAGTAATAGAACCTTTAACGCTATCATCTCTAGAAAAGGTGGGAATTTTCGCTCCCCTTTTGGTACCTTGCACACAAAGGGACCAGAAAGAAATAAGAGCTCAAGTTTAACACTAGTTGACTAAAACAACTGCGATTTTCTACAGTGTTCAGTGTAAATGGGAGTTAATGCTACACCCCTTTTGGGACAAAATCCTATAGCTCATAACGTTAGTAACAATTTTATGATCACGATTATCATAATCATGAGTAATGTTATCATCCGTTTCATAACATAACATCATTACATTTTGCTCCGCGAATATGATTGCGCTGCCTATAATTTTTCTCTGCGTGTAAGTCTCCACAAGCAGAACAAATTTGGGAAATGCATTCCCTTTTTAATAAGTACTGTGAAAACATATTGAACAACTGTGTTTGGCTATCCTTTGTGAAATGTGACACGTTCCCTCTACCATTTCCACACAATGGCAGTGATTCATATAAGACTGAATTGTGACGAACGTGTGTAACAGTTTTCAGGGCCTCTCGTCACTAGAAATCAATATTATTGATTTTAAAAGCAGACAGCGAGATTTTTTGTAATATTCCGCTTTATGGACTTTTGTAAACATATGAATATGAAAACTGAAAAAAAAACAACAATAAAAATATCGTATAGTTCAAGGTAGACAATTTATGTTGCATTTATGAACTTATGAGGGTTCCCTTTTGTTGTAAATTTCTAATAACTGTTAATTTTTGAAAACATAAATACCAAAATCAGAAGTAGAACACAACTGTGACAAGCAATGCAACGCCTTAAATATTGATATTTACTAATTTCTACTTTTTCTTTTTTTCCTTTTCATTTCCGGGTTACTTACTATAGCGTCCTATGGTATCTTCGTCCGTCTCCATACCGGATGTTGCTGCCCCGGCTGTTTTAACTACCGAAAGTACTCACGTCGATTTGAATGCCTCATCCGGTAAAACACCGCCACAACACCAGCAACACTTACAGCAACATTACCAAACCCAGAAACAACAACAACAGCACCTTCATCAACCACACCAACAACATCACCAAAAATCCACCAGTCCCACTGCTACTGCCATTGGTGTCCAAAATAACAGAATCGCGGCGGCAGCCGCAGCAGTTGTAGCAGCTCCATCTAACAATGTTGCCACCGTCACCAGTCATCACAATCAGCAACATGCCCATCACAGCAATAAGCTGGGTGCGTTGTCATCCTCGCCGGGGACCACCACAGCTCCATCGTCATCTGCGGTAACCAATAATGTCACAATACCCGTAGAATCTCAGCCGCCAATGCGGACAATCGAATTATCCACGGGACGGATACGAGAGGGATTTGGTAAGTTTTACGGTGTGAATTGATATTCTACAATTCTGAAAAGGATAGCGACAAAAGAAATATATTTCTTAGGAAATAGTACATTTTTAGGATAAACTGAAATTAGATAATAGGATATTAGGTTATTAGAAACCAGTAAGGAAAGGCAGAAAGTCGGGCGGGGCCGACTATATAATACCCTACACCTGCCTAACAATGCGATAAAGGTCATTGCGATAATAATTTGGAATAATTGGTAAGTAGGCAGGAACATATTATCTAATTCTGAGCTGATAATCGCTAAATTAAGCAATATTCGTTCCTAAATTGAGAAACATCTTTCCGGAAAATATTAATGATCGGAAGTAAAGTACAACTTCTATAGCGCTTTGATACCAAATCAGGAGGAACATATATATGGAGGTTATATAAATCTGAACGGATTTTCCTTGAATACTCATTCATGTAAAAAGAAACTTCTTTCTGTCAAATTTCGTACTGACCGGATATAAAATACAGTCTCTACATGTAACATATATATGGGGGCTATATCTAAATCTGAACCGATTTCCTTCAAATTTGGCAGTGTTAATTCATGTAATGAGAAACCTCTTCTGACAATTTTTTTTACTGATCGGATTTAAAATACAGTTCTACAGCGCTTACATGTCAAATCGGGGATAACATATACATACATGGGGGCTATATCTAAATCTATATAAAATAACATTTTTACAGCGCTTACATGTCAAATCGGGGGTAACGTATATATGGGGGCTATATCTAAATCTGAACCGATTTCTTCCAAATTTAACAGTGTTCATTCATATAATAAGAGACCTCTTTCTGCTGAATTTCATACTGATCGGATATAAAATAAATTTTTTACAGCGCTTACATGTCAAATCGGGTGAAACATATATATGGTGACTATATCTAAATATGAACCGATTTTCCCCGAATTTAGCAGTGTTCATTCATGTAATAAGGGAACTCTCTCAGCCAAATTTCGTACTGATCTGATATAAAATACAGTTTCTACAGCGCTTACATGTCAAATCGGGGGTAACATATATATGGGGGCTATATCTAAATCTGAACCGATTTTGACCAATTTCAATAGGGATTGTCCTTGGGCCAAAAAAGAGCACTGTGCTAAATTTCATCACAATCGGACAATAAATACGACCTGCACTTTGATTACAAGAATACATGCACAGACGGACAGACGGACATGGCTAAATCGACTCAAAAATTGATTCTATGACGATCGGTATAATAAACTATGGTTCTATTTCGTCTCTTTTTGGGCGTTACAAACAAATGCACAAAGTCATAATACCCTGTACCACAGTGTGGTGTAGGGTATAAATACCAAATTACAGGCAGCAGCAACGTTTATTCTCGGCGCAAATAACAAATTTCTTACAGATTTTATTCAAAATATGGCTTCTATGCCGCGTACATCCCAAATTGAGATGTACATTTGAACATCTGAATTTTTTTATTTCATAAAAATCTGCCAGAAAATTAAGCTTACATATATTCCGTTTATATGCCAAATCATGATGTAGATTAGAGAGGCTTTATTTGTGTGGAGGGAAAAAAAGTTGCTGATGTTCAAAGCCTCATATGTTTTATTCATACTCCCAATCAGGAGCGATTTGCTGTTGAAATAACCTATAAAACTCGTTTTTCCAATAAAACCCAATTTTTCAGGAGAGCAAAAAAGCTGTTAAATTTTATTATTTCACGATAATTTTTATATGATATAAATTATGTATACGCACGGGGCAAAATCGCTTTTTTGATATGTTTGAATCGAAAGAAAATATATTTGGAACACAAATTTTTAAATATTATATATTTCTACGCAAATAAATTTTATTTGAAAATCAATAAAATATATTTGGAACGCATATATTAATATATTACAACAAAATATATTTGCAAACTAAATTGCTCAAATAAAGTATATGTTTTAGTACAAATAAAATTAATGTTTAGGAATTTCTCCAAATATATTTTTTTTAAAAAAGATTTTCAAATCGTTTGCTGACTTTTTCGAATTTTATTTTTAATTTTTTTCGTGGTTCCCAATTGTACCTCCCAGTTATTATACCATGTGCAGCATTGACTTCTGTTTCAAATCAATCATTTCTGAGCATTTGAAGCCATTATTAGTTGTCAATCCAACGAAAAATGTATTTTGATCCAAGATTATAGGATTTCAATTATTTTTATTATTTTTACGAACATTATAAATTTCTAAACAAATATTTTGAATTACTGACCAATATAACACAATTTATGTATTTTCTGAATACTTAAATTCAAATTTTTTATTTGTTTCGGAAATAATAGTCCAAAATAAAAACAAATTGGGAGTAAACAAAGATTTGTTTTGAACAACATCTTCCCAAATATATAACCTTTGTGTGTACCAAATATTATATGTTTAGGGTGTACCCTAAACATATATATGTTTCAAGCCGAATTTGTTTGGGACAATATACTACAGAAGCGATTTTTTGTCAGCGTACACAATATTTATTTATGACGTATATAATATTTACCTTCGAATTCCTAATTCATATCATATTAAAATTGTCGCGAAATAATAAGATTTAGCAGCTTGTATTAGGGATGTAACGAAAGTGACTTTAGCGAATGCGAAAGCAAAAATTGAAATATATTTC
This sequence comes from Eudasyphora cyanicolor, assembly GCA_963930755.1. Lineage (NCBI taxonomy): Eukaryota > Metazoa > Arthropoda > Insecta > Diptera > Muscidae > Eudasyphora > Eudasyphora cyanicolor. Next base: position 49,263,616 of record OZ005737.1, on the reverse strand, counting down.
TTGCAAAAGCAAATGCGAAAGCGAAAACCAAAATATCCATTTTAGCGAAAGCGAATGCGAGAATTAGTTTGACCTTTAGTACCAACAAATTTAAGGAACTGAATTGATACTTTTCCAGGATGTTCAAGTATTAAGAATGTTTTTCATATTTGAACCTCCTGTTACTACAAAGACAAACATAGTTTTTCTACTGTTGAAGTTGAAGAGAAGTGGCAGAGGTTTTCATTGGTATTAATATCTTCAAATTGTGTGAAGTGAATGAGAAGTTTTAACACTTTTAACAAATGGAAGCGAATATGTAATGAAATATATTTTTGCGAAAGCGAATAATCCAAAGGTGGTTAAAATGATGTGAATAATTCGCGTTCGCATATGCGAATGCGAATGCGAATATTCGTTACATACCTGGTATGTATATGTCTCTACCGATTTGACATATAAGTTCTATAATATATATATTTTATATCCGATACAGAATACGGCAGGTTGAAGTTTCTTAGTCTGGGAAATAACACCGCCAAGTTTAAAAAAATCGTTTCAGATGTATATAGCACCATATGTGTTTTACATCCGATTTTTAAGAAATTTGACAATAAGGTGTTCATAGATTCATGAGTGAACAAAAAGCTGTAATAGTTGTATTTCATTTCCGATTATTATGTACCTTAACATGAAAAGGTTTTTTTAATTCAGGAAGAAATACGAACAAATTTGGGGAAAATCGGTGCAGATTTATGTATAGCCATAAATCGACATAGAAGTTATATTCTATATCCAATCAGTACGAAATTCGGCAGAGAGGAGAACACTGCAAAATTGGAAGAAAATGGAAATGCAAAAATTTTAAATGTGTTTTACATCCAATGCTAATGAAATTTTACAGAAATGTGTTTTTTGATTCAAGAGCGAACACAGATAAATTTGATGAAAATCTATTAGAGTGGTGGCGTAGAAGCTAATCCAAAGCATCAAGGTTACGACAAAGTCTCGCCGGAGCTACAGGCAGTGGCTGATACAATTGCTCCCCGGCTTAGAGAGATATACACATGGTCTATTAGTTTAGGTTAGGGTGGCAGCCGTATTTTTGTAACAAACTCACATAGACCAGTTTAGGTCCCTAGTGTTACCACGGGCTCAAATGCCCCTTTATCGAAACCAACCTGTTTGATATACAAATTTATCGATAGTACGAATATCGGTACTGGAAAGATCTGCTACGATCTGTTAGGCAGTTCCCCGAGATATCCCTATGCCCAGACACCCATATGAGGTGTATATTAAACTGCTCAGCCATCTCGTTAAGAGATCTGCGGCAGTCGAGGGCTGTTTGTGAATTTAGGGATGTTGCCTCCAGAGAATTGATGGCAGCCTGGCTGTCCGAGTAAATGACAACGCCAGTGTTGGTTACTATGTTGCGACTCAGCCACTTGGCGACTTCCCATATTGCCATTATTTCGGCTTGATAGACACTGCAGGTATCTGGTAGTCTGTGAGCTATTTCCAAACTAAATTCTTCACAGTGTACTCCGAAGCCAACCTTTTCATCAAGCTTCGAACCATCCGTGTAACAGTGGAGATGGTTTCTATAACCCGCTATTCTGCCAACCCATTCACCACTGGCGGGAATCATATTGATGTAATTTCTCTCGAAGGTGATAGCACTACACTTTGATATCTGCCACATTGATAGGCAGTTTAATCTTATTGCCGATTTGGTTGCAACTACTCTCGCCGCAATATTAATCGGCAGTATATGGAGTAGGGCTTGTAGAGACTCGGTCGCTGTAGACCTTAATGCTCCGCATATGCTCAGGCAGGCAGTTCTCTGAACCTTTGTTAGTAGGTTGGTGATGGTTAGTTTGTCAGTTGCTGTCCACCATACCACAATGCCGTATAACAGTATTGGCCCCACCGCGACACTACAGCCTTTTTGCAGGAATATAAGGCGACGTTGGCCTTCCTTACACGTTCCAATACGTTAAGTCTAAATAACAGTTTCCAATCTAGAATTGTTCCCAAAAAAATGCACTTTCAGAAAAGACTCGATATGTTCCATTTATCCGAGGTGGACGGTCCACATGTGGCACATTATTCATCCTAGTAAAGAAAACAAATTCTGTCTTCTTTGGGTTAACGCCCAAACCGCTGTTTCTGGCCCATCTAGCCAACTTGTTCAGAGCCACCTGTAGGATGTCTCTGAGGACGTTTACGAATTTGCCACTCACTGCGATTGCCACATCGTCCGCATATGCCACGACATTGCAGCCACACCGTTCTAGATCTAGCAGGATTTCATTCCCGCTAGGTTCCAAATTAGTGGAGACAGTACTCCTCCTTGTGGGGTCTCTCAGTGTACAAACCTTGTTAGAGTTGTGAACCCTAGACATGCTGTTATGCGTCTTCTGTTGATCAGACTTTGAATCAAACTAGAGTTAACTTTTAAATGTGACAGTGCCGCAATTACCGCATCTGAGTGAATGTTGTTAAAAGCCTCTTCTATGTCAAAAAGTGCCACCATGGTGAATTCCTTGAAATGCAGGGACGATTCGATAGTGCTCACAAGTTCGTGCAGGGCTGATTCTGTAGACTTCCCCTTATTGTAAGCATGTTGGTTCCCCGACAGGAGTTTTGTATCCAAGTTTTCCCTAATGAATAATTTAAAAGTCTTTCCACACCTTTCAATAGGAAAGAGGATAGGCTAATTGGTCTGAAGTCTTTTGGCCTAGTGTGTGATATCTTCCCCGCCTTAGGGATGTATTACAGCCTGATACAGCCTACATAAATTTTCTCCAGAGGCGCTCAAAGCTATTAACAGCCCAGCTTATTCTGGATCTCTCAGTCAACAAGATAGCGACGCGCGGAGTCCACTCGCCCTCTTGTTGGTCCTGTTGATCCTCTGGTTCTGTTAGAAAGTTCCCCGGGAAATGTGTGTCGAGCAGTACATTGAGCGACTGCTCGCTCTTTTTGGTCCAATTATTTGCCTCATCCTGCAAGTAACCCTCTGTACAGGGTGAAGCTGATAATATTTTCCTCAGCCTTGCGGCGTCGGAGACCTTTTCCACTTCGCCAAAGAAGGTATACCAAGAGCGTCTTTGCGTCTTCCTAAGCTCCTTCGTATAGATCTTGAGTTGCTCTTTATAGGCATCTCAAACATTAGCGACCCCAGTAGATTTAGCCTTGTTAAATAGCTTGTCGCAGGTCTTTTTCATAGCCGTTAGCTCAGAAGTCCACCACTGCGTCTTCCTAAGCTCCTTCGTATAGATCTTGAGTTGCTCTTTATATGCATCTCAAACATTAGCGACCCCAGTAGATTTAGCCTTGTTAAATAGCTTGTCGCAGGTCTTTTTCATAGCCGTTAGCTCAGAAGTCCACCACTGGGGTTTAGTTTTACGGTTGTACCTTGTTTGTGGACAGGCTTCTTCAAGGGAATTATTGAATGATGTGGTGATATGCGCGACCAGATTATCCAGACCGGCTTTGTCATTCGGTTCGTAAAGAAGTTAGAGTTGAGGACTTTCTTGAAATTCTTCTCATACAGGTGCCACTTTGTCTTTCTCACATTTCTGTGGACGGCAGGTTCAGGCGCTTTTTCAGCGAGTTTGAACTGAATATAATGTTGATGAATGAGTGGTCGTCCAGTACATTACACCCAATAATTTTGTCTGACAGCCTGTCAGAAGCAAACGTTACGTCGAGTACTTCTAGTCTATCGTCATTTCTACTTACAACTCTGGAGAGATTAATAGATATTTACTTTAGAACTAAAATTGATCACAGGCTACTCAACAGCATGCCTACACGCAAAGGCGTTTCTGCGAAACGAAATATTAGACAACTACAATTCTCGTTTGCCGGAACTGAAATTTCGTTTGTTGTGACAGAAACTTATATCGCGTAACCGAAATTTCAGTCGTCGTAAACGAGAATTGTTGTTGTCTAATATTTCGTTTCGCAGAAACAAATTTTTTTTTGCGTGTACAGCAAGTCCACGGAAACCGCCCTGTATGATCTAGTCAGCTTTATTGAAGGACCCCTCTCTGTTAAGGAATATAATGTGATAGCTTTCTTAGATATATAGGGGACCTACAATAGCATAAATTCAACTGCTATAATTATGGATTTAACAACCTTTGGGTTTGATAGCAGTATAAGTAGGTTCATTCATAGTCTTTTGATTAAGAGACGCATTTCAGCTAGCTTAGGTTAAACTGACCTCCATAGATTTGTCAGCAGAGGAAGCCCAAGGGGGTCTTCTGTCTCCTCTGCTATGGAATTTCTCTATGAACAATATTTTGCTTACTCTGGAGATAATCGGTGTCAGAGTTGTTGCGTATGCAGATGACGTGGTAATAGCTGTTAGAGGAAAGTTTCCGAGTACTCTTAGAGACATCCTACAGCAGGCCCTTCATACAACCGCAAGATGGGCATCCGATAATGGTCGTAGTGTTAAGCACACCAACATGGAACACCAGGAGAAATAAGTTAGCAAGAGCACCTTTCTCCTTGGGGGTATTGAAGTTTCGATCTCTGGAAGCGCTAAATACTTAGGTATTTTACTAGACAGGAAATTTTACTTCAAACCCATTTTTAAGGCATTGTATGCACTTTTTTCGGGTAGGTTTGCTCCTTTGTTTCTCCTATTTAATATCTACAACTTTGCATCAGATACAAAAGAGATATTCCGTTCTTCCGTATCTTCCACCTTGATAAAATCATGTATATCACTGTGCAGATGACCGAAATCTTGTACTGATACAGCTGCAGGTAAGTTGGAATTGGAAAAGGGCAATATCGGCCCCCATATAAAGCATCTTCCCGATTTGACTTCTTAACGCAGTAGAGACCGCAAATTTCAAATGGTCGGGTTGAAAATTGGTATTTTTGATGTATTTATAACCAGAACCCTTCGCATGAACCACAGTCGCTATAGGTCCATTCTTTGATATAGCTCACACACAAAGGTCCCTCCCTATTTGTCTTCTTACCGCCATAGAACCCACAAATTTCGATAGATCGGGCTGAAATTAGGTAATTTAAATTCATTTGTACCCGTAGCCGATCACACGAACAACGTTCGTTGCTCCCATCTTTTCTTATTCGAATATTTTTTATAATTTACAATTTTCATTATTATACAGTGGACTGTGATCCATGAGGGTATATAAGACTCGGCCTAGACGAACTTAACGCCGTTTTTACTTGTTTAATACTGTTTTCGAGTTCAGAATGAGTCACGAATACGATGAAAATATTATATACACCCTTTGGACAAAATGACTGTAAACTAGTGTTATTAATAAGCATTTATTCAATTTGCATTTTTTTCATTTTGCCAATGGCCATTTTTTATTCAAAACACTTAAGAGTAATACAATAGATGACCTACTACTAAACTTAAACTATAAATGAACGTGTCCCGTAAGAGTACTTCGGGACCTACACAGTCAAAACAAGGGTGTTGCAGGATCCCCGCAAACAGCATTTCTTCAATAGACAGATTACATTTTTAAACAAACCTCTGGAAATAAAATTTGAAACACCCTGTATAACATCTTGTAAATATTTTTTCAGCAAATGGCGATGTCATTGTAACCTTGCTACCCGCTAATACCAAATTTCCATGGGTGACACCAGCGATTTTCAGGCCCGAACTAGTGCCTGAAGAGCTGATGGCTCAAGGACTAACCGTGAGTTACAAAATCGCAAAAAATCCAAAAATCAATAATCTCTTTCAAATTCCAGCTAACCGTTGAGGAGTACGTTCATGCCATGGAAACTCTGGTCAATGACTATCGCTTTACTATGTATAACATTTGCTATAAACGCATATTGGTCTGTTGGATCCTATTTGCTTTTACCGTTTTGTTAACCCTGCTATTCTCTGGATTGCAAGGCGTGGCTTTATTTTCCCTGGGCGTTGGTTGGCTCTTCCTAAATGCTGCTGCCATATTCCTCTGCATGTGGGTGAAACTGCGATTGGCTCGTGGCTTGGAAAAGTGTCTGGCTCGAGTGAATAAGCAACTGATTAAGCATAAGATTCTATTGATCTTAGACGATCGTGGACGCATCTCGTGTCACAAAGTGAATTTGTGTTTCCTGTACTTTGACTCGGCTCCGTGTGTGAGTTTTCTCAATGAATTCCTAGAGCATACCGAACAGAATGGCGGAGAGACCATAAAAGCGGGTTGGGAATCGAAATTGGATATAGATTTGAATGACATTGTCATACAGGGGACGAACCCGGTGCGTGTGTCAAGGAAACAGGTATGTAAAGGAGATATTCTCAAAACCCACAATTTTTATTTTTTTTTATGACTAACAATAATTTATTGTTTTTTGTGTTAATGTAAATAATATTCTCTCCTAAGTTATTTATATGTCATAAGTCACCGTTTACAATCAATCACTGCAATTTTTATGTTTATTTTTATTTGCAAAAAAAACAAAATCACACCACTTTCTCTTTGATAATTTATCAAATCACCCTGTACTATTTCTGTATACATATCTATCTATTGTATCAACCCCCCGTTTTAGGCTGTGGCCCAAGAGCTTTACCTCAGCTATTTGCAGCGTTGGGGCAAAGACTTCTTAAGGCGTCGTCTCGATTGGACGGTCCAAGAGGCCGGCGTACACGAAACGCCCCGTCACCTGCAATCATCGATCTGTCCCTGTCAGTATGAGGAAGAAGTTCTGCGCAATAAAATCAAAATTCATTTGCAACGCAAACAATGTTGCGGCCTTAATTGTCTGGGTTGTTGGTTGTAAAAAAAACGCAAACAAACCGCTAAAACTGTAAAAACATACGATGCAAATCACAATCACAAAGAAAAAACAAAACTAAACCAAACACGCAAAATCGCACGGATATCCTAAAACTATAAAATGAAAGTGAATAAGTTAAACAAATTTGTCTTTTTTATGAATTTTTATTGTTTTTTTTCTCTTCACACTTCTTTTTTTTCTTTACATCCTTAATTAATTGCTTATTTATATTAGTATCAATTAGAATTTTTGTGGTTTTACTTTTGATTTTTCTGCTTTAATTATTGTTTTTATTACTTTTGTTTTTTGTTCTATTGAAAATTGAGAAAAAACTAAACAATATTTAGTCGTTATTATTAAGTTTAATGTAATATCTATTGCATATAATTTAACACGAAAAAATTGCAAATATATCAAATATGTATTTATCTACTGAAAAAATCGACACTTGCTTTTTTGTAATATACACTGAGAAAAAAGATTGTAGGTTTTACATGAAAATGGGAGATTTTCACAGACAGAATTAGTAAAACATTTCACAATAATTTATTTTTTCTACTATCAAACAATTCTTTTATACGACGACATTTTCTAAGACATTTTCTCGAAATTTCATTTTTGTAGAAAATTTCTTCTAAATTTCATATTTGTAGAAAATTTGTACAAAATTACATTCTTATAGAAAATTACGATTAAATTTTCTATAAAATGTCATCGAAAAATTTAGTCAAAATTTCATTCTTATTGAAATTTTCGGGGAATTAGCTTTTTTTAAGAAAATTTTGTTAAAATATAATTTTTCTATAAATTTTTGTCGAAATTGCAGTCTCCAAGAAAATTTGTGGGATTTTTTCTTTTTTTAATTTCCTCAATGTTAAATTTTTCTAGAAAATTTCGATCAAAATTAAATTACGACTTAATTTTGCAGTAAAATTCTGTAAGAATGCAATTTCGCCGAAATTTTCTATAGCAATGTAATTTCAACCAAAATTACTTAGAAAAATTAAATTTTGTTAAAATTTTTGATAAAAATCAATAAAATTTCGACAAAAATTATATTTTGAATAATTTCTTCAGTAAAATTGTGTAGAAAAATGAATTTTTCTGTAGGAATGCAATTTTGACGAAATTTTTTATAAAAATGAAATTGTAATATATTTCTTAGAAAATTCTGATTTTGTGGAAATTTTCTTAAAACTTAATTTTTATTAAATTTACAAAAAAAAAACACACTTTCTAAAAAACAGTATCGACAAAATATTTTGTAAAAATGGTATTCACTGTCAACGAAATTTGGACAAAAATTTAATTTTCAGTAAAATTGTATAGAAAAATTAATTTTGACCTAATTTTCTATAAGAATGCAATTTTGACGAAATTTTCTATAAAAATGAAATTTCGGATATGTTTTCTAAATAATCGACCTTTTATTCTATATTATTTTTATACCCTACACCACACTGTGGTACAGGGTATTATAAGTTTGTTTCACGGCAGATGTTTGTAACACCTTAAAATAACACAGCTAGACCCACCTTAAAGTATACCGATCGACTCAGAATCACTAGCTGAGTCGATTTAACGATGTCCGTCCGTCCGTCCATGTAAAGTTGTTCGTCGACTACAGGTCGCAATTTCACTCCGATCGTTCTGAAATTTTCAGTTTAGAGTATTTCGCGGCTGTTAAGATCGCTATTGAATTTGGTTGAAATTGGTTCAGATTTAGATATAGCTCCCATATATATCTTTCGTCCGATTTGGCCCTTTAGTCCTATAGAAGCTGTATTTTACATCCGATCGTTTTGAAATTTAGAATGGTAGAGTTTCTTGATCCATGAACCAACATTGCCGAATTTGAAGAAAATCGGTTCAGATTTAGATAAAGCTCCCATATATATCTTTCGTCCGATTTGGTCCTTTAGTCCTATAGAAGCTGTATTTTACATCCGATCGTTTTGAAATTTAGAATTGTAGAGTTTCTTGATCCATGAACCAACATTGCCGAATTTGAAGAAAATCGGTTCAGATTTAGATATAGCTCCCATACATATCTTTCGTCCGATTTGGTCCTTTAGTCCTATAGAAACTGTATTTTACATCCGATCGTTTTGAAATTTAGAATGGTAGAGTTTCTTGATCCATGAACCAACATTGCCGAATTTGAAGAAAATCGGTGCAGATTTAGATATAGCTCCCATATATATCTTTCGTCCGATTTGGTCCTTTAGTCCTATAGAAGCTGTATTTTACATTCGATCGTTTTGAAATTTAGAATGGTAGAGTTTCTTGATCCATGAACCAACATTGCCAATTTTGAAGAAAATCTGTTAAGATTTAGCTATAGCTCCCATATATATGTTTCTAAATCGGTTCAGATTTAGATATAGCTCCCATATATATCTTTCGTCCGATTTGGTCCTTTAGTCCTATAGAAGCTGTATTTTACATCCGATCGTTTTGAAATTTAGAATGGTAGAGTTTCTTGATCCATGAACCAACATTGCCGAATTTGAAGAAAATCGGTTCAGATTTAGATATAGCTCCTATATATATCTTTCGTCCGATTTGGTCCTTTAGTCCTATAGAAGCTGTATTTTACATCCGATCGTTTTGAAATTTAGAGTGGTAGAGTTTCTTGATCCATGAACCAACATTGCCGAATTTAAAGAAAATCGGTTAAGATTTAGCTATAGCTCCCATATATATGTTTCGTCCGATTTGGCCCTTTAGTCCTATAGAAGCTGTATTTTACATCCGATCGTTTTGAAGTTTAGAATGGTAGAGTTTCTTGATCCATGAACCAACATTGCCGAATTTGAAGAAAATCGGTTAAGATTTAGCTATAGCTCCCATATATATGTTTCGTCCGATTTGGCCCTTTAGTCCTATAAAAGCTGTATTTTACATCCAATCGTGTTGAAATTTAGAATGGTAGAGTTTCTTGATCCATGAACCAACACTACCGAATTTGAAGAAAATCGGTTAAGATTTAGCTATAGCTCCCATATATATGTTTCATCCGATTTGGCTCTTTAGATCCAATCTTTTTTATACGTTTAAGTATAAAATGTCCCAAAAGTAAATTTATGTAAACAATTTATACATGAATTGCAAAATTTATATATCAGAGTTATTCAATATTACGAGAGTGGTGTAGGGTATAGTATAGTCGGCACCGCCCGACTTTTTTTTATTTTGTTTTTACCCAATTTTTTACATTGGCGATTTGTTATTGGTTGAATTTTTCATATGGAAAATCACCAAAAAAATTTTAGGCATTTTTTCATTGTTTTTATCAATTTAGTAAGATCTTGCTATAATTTATTTTTTGAAAACAAAATTTCCAAAATTTCGTTGGTAAATACCCAAATTTCAAAAATTAAAAAAGTCATTTTTGGGTTTTACGAAATTTTTTAGTGCTTTTGAAAGGATTGAAGCGATTTTAACAAAGATTACGTGGTGTGAAAGATGCCATAAATGGTTTCTTTTGTGGAATTTTCTTTAACAAAATTGAAAACCTTTTTTTTAAACCTTTCAATATAACAAAAATTGCTCCTCCTCCGTTTTTTATACCCTACACCACACTGTGGTACAGGGTATTATAAGTTTGTTTCACGGCAGATGTTTGTAACACCTGAAAATAACACAGCTAGACCCACCTTAAAGTATACCGATCGACTCAGAATCACTAGCTGAGTCGATTTAACGATGTCCGTCCGTCCGTCCGTCCGTCCGTCCGTCCGTCCGTCCGTCTGTCCATGTAAAGTTGTTCGTCGACTACAGGCCGCAATTTCACTCAGATCGTTCTGAAATTTTGCTGTTTAGAGTATTTCGCGGCTGTTAAGATCGCTATTGAATTTGGTTGAAATCGGTTCAGATTTAGATATAGCTCCCATATATATCTTTCGTCCTATAGAAGCTGTATTTTACATCCAATCGTTTTGAAATTTAGAATGGTAGAGTTTCTTGATCCTTGAACCAACACTACCGAATTTGAAGAAAATCGGTTAAGATTTAGCTATAGCTCCCATATATATGTTTCGTCCGATTTGGCCCTTTAGTCCTATAGAAGCTGTATTTTACATCCGATCGTTTTGAAATTTAGAATGGTAGAGTTTCTTGATCCATGAACCAACACTACCGAATTTGAAGAAAATCGGTTAAGATTTAGCTATAGCACCCATATATATGTTTCGTCCGATTTGGCCCTTTAGTTCTATAGAAGCTATATTTTTTATCCAATCGTTTTGAAATTTAGAATGGTAGAGTTTCTTGATTCATGAACCAACATTGCCGAATTTGAAGAAAATCGGTAAAGATTTAGCTACAGCTCCCATATATATGTTTCATCCGATTTGGCTCTTTAGATCCAATCGTTTTTATACCCTACACCACACTGTGGTACAGGGTATTATTTAAGTATAAAATGTCCCAAAAGTAAATTTATGTAAACAATTTATACATGAATTACAAAATTTATATATCAGAGTTATTCAATATTACGAGAGTGGTGTAGGGTATTATATAGTCGGCTCCGCCCGACTTTAGCCTTTCCTTACTGGTTGTATTTAAATTTATTTATTGTTATCCAATATTTCGTTATTCAAAGAAGAACGAGCTTGTCATTTGAATACAAAAATAAAATGAAATTTCTATAAATAAGAAAATTGTAATTTCGAAGAAAATTTATAAAAACATAATTTTGACTAAATTTTCAAAAAAAACATTTTTTATAAAAATGTAATTTCGATGAATATTGAATTTCGACGAAATTTGCGAAGAATTTTTTTTTTTTGAAAAACAGATCGATTTCGATGAAATGTTCATAGAAAATTCCATTTCGATGAAATTTTCTATGAAAATTCCATTTCGATGAAATTTTCTATGAAAATTCCATTTCGATGAAATTTTCTTTGAAAATTCCATTTCGCTGAAATTTTCTATGAAAATTGCATTTCGATGAAATTTTCTGTGACAATTCTATTTCGATGAAATTTTCTGTGACAATTCCATTTCGATGAAATTTTCTATGAAAATTCCATTTCGATGAAATTTTCTATGAAAATTCCAATTCGATGAAATTTTCTATGAAAATTCCATTTCGATGAAATTTTCTATGAAAATTCCATTTCGATGAAATTTTCTATGAAAATTCCATTTCGATGAAATTTTCTATGAAAATTCCATTTCGATGAAATTTTCTATGAAAATTCCATTTCGATGAAATTTTCTATGAAAATTCCATTTCGATGAAATTTTCTATGAAAATTCCATTTCGATGAAATTTTCTATGAAAATTCCATTTCGATGAAATTTTCTATGAAAATTCCATTTCGATAAAATTTTCTATGAAAATTCCATTTCGATGAATTTTCTATGAAAAATTCAATTTCGATGAAATTTTCTATGAAAATTCCATTTCGATGAAATTTTTTATGAAAATTCCATTTCTATGAAAATTCCATTTCGATGAATTTTCTATGAAAAATTCAATTTCGACGAAATTTTCTATAAAAATTCAATTTGGACGAAAATTTCTATAAAATTCAATTTCGATGAAAATTCTATTTTGACGAAATTTCCTACGAAAATTCAATTTCGACGAAATTTCCTACGAAAATTCAATTTCGACGAAATATCATACAAAAATCAATTTCGACGAAAATTCACTTTTGACGAAATTTCCTACGAAAATTGAATTTTTCATAGAAAATTTCGTCGAAATTGAATTTTTCATAGAAAATTTCGTCGAAATTGAATTTTTCATAGAAAATTTCGTCGAAATTGAATTTTTCATAGAGAAAATGTCGTCGAAATTGAATTTTTCATAGCAAATTTCGTCGAAATTGAATTTTTCATAGACAATTTCGTTGAAATTGAATTTTTCATAGAAAATTTTGTCAAAATTAAAGTTTTCATACAAAATTTCGTCGAAGTTGAAGTTTTCAGAGAAAATTTCGTCGAAGTTAAAGTTTTTATAGAAAATTTCGTCGAAATTGAAGTTTTCATAGAAAATTTCGTCGAAATTGATTTTTTTTAAAAAATTTCGTTGATTTGAATTTTTAAAGAAAATTTCGTCTAAATTTAATTTTTATAGAAAATTTCGTTGAAATTGATTTCTTTCATGGAAATTTAAGTTTTTTTTAAGAAAATTCCATCAAAATTAAATTTTTAAGAAAATGTCAAAATTTAATTTTTTTTAAGAAAATTTCATCCAAATTGAATTTTTTTAAGAAAATTTAGTCGAAATTGAATTTTCATAGAAAATTTCATCGAAATTGAATTTTTATAGAAAATTTCATCGAAATTGAATTTTCATAGAAAATTTCTTTGAATTTAAATTTTCATAGAAAATTTCATTGAAACTTTCAATGAAAAATGTTTATAGAAAATTTCGGCGAAATTGATTTTTGATAGAAAATTTCGCCGGAATTGAATTTTTATAAAAAATTTCGTCAGAATTGAATTTTTAAAGAAAATTTCGCCGAAATTGAATTTATTTAGAAAATGTCATCACCTTTGTATTTTCGAATTTATATTTGGAAGTGTGAAATTAAATATTGCAAATATAATAAATGATATTAGAATATGTTTCATTATACGAAAAAAATTAAAAAAAAGCTTTCGAACGCAGATATCTCGGGAACTGATGACTCCTAGATGTAAAAACTTTTTGTAGACCTCAGTTAGAATGAATGAATGCACACAAACAAATATTTGAAATAGATCACAAAAAGTTGCATACTCATAAACATTTTGTTTACCTGAGGTGGCCTACTCTGAGGTCCTGTATTCTATATGCGGCCCCAATTTAAAACCTAAATTCCTTAATACCTCTTCTATAAGCATGTCAAGTTTTTCGCAATCGCTTGTCTGGTTAAGAATCGCCGTTTTCGTAAGTCCTCCCACTGTGCTTTGACATAATAGATACGTTCATGAAAACAGGAACATGGAGCGTATGATAGTTTTCATTAAAAATAATATCATGAAAAATAATAATGACTATCGAAGTAACACATTTAGGAACTTTGAAATAGGAGCTATTTTTAATTCGAGGGACTACATCAGCTCCAACTGAAAAGCGTATAATTTTCCAGAATTTCGTGTCGACGTCGCAAATTTTTTTAGAATCGAAATCACCATAAGACTCTACTTTATATGTCGAAACCGTACCTTTTGAAGGGAGGCGATGACGGTTTTATGAAAATTCAAATTTGTATAGAGTTACTTTATAAAGCAAATCGAATGACCTTTATCGATTGTAGGATAACTTTTGTTTGACTTGAGGGATAAACACCAAATATTGACTGAATATGTAGAATTCAAAAATGCAATGTCCCTCAAAAACATGCTAAGTCGATGTTTGGGAGAAATCCATTTCAGGATATTTTAAGTCATTTCAGGACATTTAAGTCTGTTTGTCTGTCTGTCTGGTGGACCGAAGAAGCTATTATATTTATTGTTAAGAAAAATAAATGTAATAGCTTATTTAAAATATTTTTGGGAATTGCGGGATTGTGTCCCAGTTTACACAAATTTACATATAATTTTAAGAATTACTTTTTTTTTCACAAGTTTTTTTTTAGCATAAATCACATATCATTTTGCATGAATTTACTTTATAAAAAAATTCTATTACTCATTCGTATTACTTTTGTAGACAAGACAATTTCTTTGCTTTATTTTTTTCCCTCCACTTCGTGTATTATTTTTTTCTTTTCCTTTTTGCAAAAAAACCTTTCATTACCCAACCGAAAAAAACTTTCCAGGAACAAGCTGTGCAGGTGTTCCTACGCTATGCCTCTCGTTGGGGCCGTGAAGCCATACGGGGTCTGGTCGATGTTACCCCACTGCAGCCGGGACGTCACTGTGGGCAGTTCCAGTGTCCATGCCAGTACATTAAGGATCATTTGCAGTGCAAGCCGAGAGGCAAGTTGAAATTTTTGGATTGTGTTTACTGGGTGTTGGCCTCTGAACGTTATGAGTAGTAGATGGGAGTGAGGATAATGGATCATCGTCATCGTAATCATCATCAACATCATCATGATCAGTGAGAAGAATGCATCCCCCCACCATACAGCTAATTATATGAAACACAAAACATACAAACATATGCAGCACTAGTTTTGCACTTACACTGAAAGAAGGCTAAATTTCAAAGATTTTTCTTTAAAATCGTCCTAATCAATGATAAAACGATTTGGTTGCCACAACCGATTTTTTCGTCAATTGAATTATTGTTGTTGCCAGAACCTTAATTTCCAGTGCAGCGACTATTAATTAATCGTTGAAACAGTAAAATGTTTGTAGTAATACTTTTACAGTCCTTATTTTAAAGAAAAGTATTTAAATTTAGAACTTTTTTTCAGTGTAAATAAAAAAATATATTAATTAATACATATTATTTAATTAAAATTTGTTATATACATTTGTAATTGTGCAGTTTTATATTGAAAAAAATTAAATCATTTTTGTTTTTATCAATGTTCTCATTTTAACTTATTCCAACAATCGATCACACCGCTTTCTAACTCATTTTTTTCTGGAAATTGTTTAATTTTTGTCTTTGTTCTTGTTTTAAATTTAAGTTTTTGTTTTAATTTCTTTATAAATAAATTTTTTATTAATATTTTCTTTTGTCGTTTATCCACAGTTGTTGTGAATAGTTTAGGTCAAGTAGTTTGGACACGTGCGCCGGGAACAATTTATAATTGATAATTTGGATACTGTGCAATTACGAATTTTATTAAACACATACACACTCACACCCAATCGCAGACACTGAGAAAAAAAGAATTTAAGCAAAGTGGTTGATTAATGCTCTCTAATAGGTAAAATGTTTATCAATGAAAGTTTGTTTTCTCAAGGATAAGAAGATTTGAAATTTATTCCGGTATTTCGTAACAAAACATAATACGAAATTTTACCGTACCCCATTTGGTGGTACACTTTCAAGCTTTATACTAAACTTAAATGAAAAAGACTTTTTTCAGTGAAATCTTTATATTTTTAAGATGTGCAGAATAAAATTTTTCAATTTCATTTGTTTGCCATAATATGAAAAAAAATAATTTTTGTCGAAACCATTTTTTTGGCACCCTTTGAAGCGGTATAGTAAACTCAAGGTGAAAAATAGTTTTTATTTGTGAAGTATTCTTCTTTTAATGGTGTGCAGAATAATATTTTTAAATTAATTTGGCACACTATAATATGAAATAAATTGTAATTTGTTTGTCATGTCATAATATTGAAAAATAATAATAAGACTTTTTAACGCAACCATTTTTGTGGTGCACTTTTAGTCTATATAATAAACACAAACGGAAAGAGACTTTTTAACAAAGGAAATACCATATTGCAAAGGTGTGCAGAAAAATATTTTTATTTTTTTGCAGTATGCCAAAATATATATAAACAAATATTTTATTTATTGTGATACACTTTAAAGCTGCATGATAAAGTCAAACAGAAAACTACTTTTTATTAGAGGAATCATCTGCCTTTCGAGGAGTGCAGACTATTACTTAAATTACTAAATAATAATAAAATATCAAAAATAATAAAAAAAATATTAAAAATAACAAAAAATATTTTTTTGACAAAACTATGTTTGTGGTACACTTTTAAGCTGTATAGTAAACTCAAACGGAAAAGAAATTTTAATTAGTGGAAAGATCTTATATGAAAGATGTGCAGAATAGTATTTTAAAATTATTTTGGTATAGCAAAATATTAAAAAAATAATAATTAAATTTTTTGGCGAAAAACTATTTTTGTGATATACTCTCAAACTGAAATATGATTTTTCTACTATTTAAAATTTCTTTGTGGTACACTTCTACGCTGTATAATAGATTCGAACGGAATAATATTTATTATCAGTGAAATCTTCGTGCTTTAAGGATGTGCAGAATATAATTCTTTTAAATTATTTTGGTATGTGGAAATATTAAACAAACAATAATTATATTTTTTGACTAAACCATTTTTGTGGTACACTTGTTAGCTGTTAGTAAACTCAAATGGAAATAGAATTTTTACTAATGGAAATGTCTTATTTGAAAGATGTGCAGAATAATATTTTAAAATTATTTGGGTATCTCAATATATTGAAAAATAATAATATGACTTTTCAACGGAATCATTTTTGTTGTACTCTTTTAAGACGTATAATAAACACGAATGTAAGGAGATTTTTTAGCAAATGAAAGATCATATATCAAAGATGTACAGAAAAGTATTTTTCAATAACTGCAGTCTGCCAAAATATATAAAAAATATTTAATTTTTTGACGAATTCATTTTGTGGCACACTTTAAAGCTGTATAATAAATTTAGACAGAAAAATACATTTTATTAGAGGAATCTTCTTTTTTTCCAGATGTGCAGAATACTAAATAAAATTAAAAATAATTTTTTAACCAAACCATTTTTGTGGTACACTTTTAAGCTGTATAATAAACTTGAACGGAAAAGAAATTTTTACTAGTGGAAAGTTCTTATTTCAAAGATGTGCAGAATAGTATTTTCGAATTATTTTGGTATTTGAAAATATCGTATTACAAAATAATAATTTAATTTTTTGGCGAAACAATTTTTATGATACACTTTTAAACTGAAATATGAATCTTCTTCTATTCAAAATTTGAAGAATACTATTTCTAAATTAATTTAAAAAATATTTAATAAGTTTTAAAAAAAAATTTTAAATAATATCAAAGAAATTTATTTAATTTTTTGGCGAAACCATTTTTGTGGTACACTTGTAAGCTGTATAATAAATTTAAACGGAATAATATTCGTTATCTATGCAACCTTCTTCTTTTGAAAAATGTGCAGAATAGTATTTTTTAAATTATTTTGGTATGTGGAAGTATTAAAAAAATAATTACACCATTTTTGTGGTACACTTTTAAGCTGTTACTAAACTCAAACGGAAAAGGAATTTTTACTAATGGAAATGTCTTATTTCAAAGATATGCAGAATAACATTTTAAAATTATTTGGGTATGTCAAAATATTGAAAAATAATATTTCGATTTTTTAACACAACCATTTTACACTTTTTACACTTTTAAACTATATAATAAACTCAAATGGAAAATGACTTTTTTAATGGATATTTCTTATTTCGAAGAAAAATAATAATTTGACTTTTAACGAAACCATTTTTGTGGTACACTTTTTAGCTGTATAAAAAATTCAAACAGAAAAAAATCTTATTAGCAGAAAGCTCTTATTTCAAAGATGTGCACAATAATATTTTAGAATTATTTTGGTATGTCAAAATAACGAAAAATAATAATTTCACCTTTTAACAAAATCATTTTTGTGGTACACGTTTAAGCTGTATAAAAAACTGAAACGGAAAAACATTTGTTATCAGTGGTATCTTCTTCTTTCGAAGATGTGCAGTATATTATTCTTAAATTCCTTAATAACAAAAAAATAATACAACTAACGAACCATTATTTTTTGACAAACACATTTATGTGGTACACATTTAAGCAGTAAGATGTACCCAAACGGAAAATGATTTTTTATCTGTGGAATCAGGTTATTTTATGGATATGCAGAAAATTATTTTTTAATTTTGTTGATATGTAAAAATATTTAAAAAAAAATCGAATTTTTTGAAGAACACAGGTCTTTTTGTGGTACACTTTAAAGCTGTATTATAAACTCAAACAGAAAAACAATTTTATTATCTGAAAGTTATTTTTCCAAAGATATGCAGAATAAAATTTTCGAATTATTTTGGATTGGCAAAATATAACAAAATAATAATTTGACCTTTTTACAAACCATTTTTGTGGTGCACTTTTAAGCTTAATAATAAACTGAAACGTAAAAATATTGTTTATCAGTGACATCTTCTTCTTTTAGAGATGTGCATGATATTTCTTTAGTATGTTAAAATTTTTAAAAAATACATTTTTATTATTTTAGTATATGGTCCAGTTTTGAGGTGTATAATAAAATCAATCATTTTTGGTATAAAAATTATAATTTTATACTTTTAATAAAAAAAGATAAAAAGCTGCGCACATTTTTGTGGTACACTTTTCAGGGTATTTCTGACATTTAATTGCAATGAATTTTGAATTTTAACGAAAAACTCTTCTCCCAAAAATGTGCACAATCTGTTGTTTTGTTTAAACATTCTTAATTACTTAAACGAAATCTCAATGGAAATAAAAATCAAATATCTATGAGAATACAAAATGTCTAATTTTTTAGGCTTTTGCTTCAAAGACGTCCTTATCCGTGAAATAATTATATTTCAAACTTAAAATGAAGACAAGTTACATAATAAAGATGTACTACAGCTCGAATAAAAAATTTCCTTTCACAGAGAGCAAATGTCTTAATTTTAAAGGTTTTATATTAAAAACGACCAAATATTTATCACAAGTACAATTATAACTTCACGTTGAGACAATGTGAGAAAAAATATCTTACACAGTAAAAATATCCTATTTTTAATGAATTAGGGCCATAAAACATAATTAAAAAAATTTGCTTCGCAGGGAGAAAAATGTCTTAATTTTAAAGATTTTATATCAAAGACGTCCTAGTATTTAAATAAGTACATGTCATAATTTTAATGATTTGTGGCAATAAAAAAACTTAAAATTAACACAATTTACTTAATAAAAATGCAATACAGCTCGAATAAAAAATTTCCTTACACAGAGAGAAAATGTCTTAATTTTAATGATTTTATATTAAAAACGACCAAATATTTATCACAAGTACATTTAACACTTAACGTTGGGACAATGTGAGAAAAAATATCTAACACAGTAAAAATATCATATTTTTAATGATTTAGGGCCATAAAAGAAAATTAAAAAAATTTGCTTCACATAGCGACTAATGTCTTAAGTTTAACGATTTTATATCAAAGACGTTATATTTATTTAAAAAAGTACATTACAAGTGAAGACAATGTGCTTAAGAGCAAGTGAATAAAAACGAATAATAAAAATTGTTTATCATACACAGAAAAAAATGACCCAATTTTAATGACTTAGGGCAAATATGTTCTAGTCTTTAAAACAAATACAATTGATACTTAAAATGAAGACAATATACTTAATCCAAAGAAATTGTCATCATTTTAAGTACAATATGTACTTGTTCTAAAGCTGAAGATGTCTTTGGCGCAAAATCTGTAATTGAAATAAAAAATTAATGTTTAAAAGTTTAACAAAAGTCTCTTACACATTAAAAAACGTCATAATTTTAAAGATTTTGCATCAAAGAGGTCAATTACATGTTATACTTAAAAGGAAGACAATTCATATACGAGTGCATCTGCAACCTATATAATAAGTATGACAAATATGTAGTTACATACTCGTATGTGGTTCAAGATCATTAGTATGAAAAAAATCTCAGTGTACTTTCAACTGATTACTTTAATTACTTAATAAAAACAATCTAATTTATTTGACTACCACTTTGCTTAAATTTCTTTTTTTACTCAAAATTATAACAAAACAAAACATACAAATAAAAAAAGCTATATTTTTAATTACCCTTCTTAGCACTTTAGTTTCAAATCCAGTGTTATTATTTCCCCACCTTGGTCTTCCTACTGATATTAAACACCTTGTGATTTTGTCCTTTTTTTCGTGTAAAAATGTCATTCCTTTTTAAATACTTATGATATACATATATACAAATACACATTTTCAAACTTGTTATACTTAATTTATATAAATATTTTAAAAAAAAAATAAAAAAAACTAATTTTGCTTTTAAATTTTATATTTGTTTTATTTGTATCCTTTTTTTATTCCTCCCCTAGGTTATCCTTGCAGTTGTATTGCCTATGGCTCAAATCCGCAATATCAAGATCCTTTTAATTAGAAAATTTTTAAAATTGGTTCTGTGCAAAAATGTGTTCATTAAATTTAAAGTTATATTATTGGATAAAGATTCTTTTATTTTTAAAAATAAAAAGGCGTTACTATAACACTTAACTACTTACAAAATATGGTTTATTATTATGACTTTGAATATAACTATGATCTGACTTGATCGGTAAGCAGGTAAGGCAGGTTAAAATTCTTGAAAAATGTGACGGCAGATTAAAATTCTTGAAAAATATGACATAAGGGTAAAGAGACAGCTCTACTGGCAGAATAGTCGACCCTTCAAACACTACTGTTGAGTCGTCTTTATAGACGACTGTTGAGTCGTCTCCATAGACGACAGTTGAGCCGTCTCTATAGACGACTGTTGAGTCGTCTCTATAGAAGACTATTAAGACGTCTCTATAGACGACTATTATGTCGTCTCTATAGACGATTAATAAGTCGTCTCTATAGACGACAGTTGAGTCGTCTCTATGGACGACTGTTGAGTCGTCTCTATGGACGACTGTTGAGTCGTCTCTATGGACGACTGTAGAGTCGTCTCTATGGACGACTGTAGAGTCGTCTCTATGGACGACTGTAGAGTCGTCTCTATAGACGACTTTTGAGTCGTCTCTATAGACGACTGTTGAGTCGTCTCTATAGACGACTGTTGAGTCGTCTCTATAGACGACTGTTGAGTCGTCTCTATAGACGACTGTTGAGTCGTCTCTATAGACGACTGTTGAGTCGTCTCTATAGACGACTGTTGAGTCGTCTCTATAGACGACTGTTGAGTCGTCTCTATAGACGACTGTTGAGTCGTCTCTATAGACGACTGTTGAGTCGTCTCTATAGACGACTGTTGAGTCGTCTCTATAGACGACTGTTGAGTCGCCTCTATAGACGACTGTTGAGTCGTCTCTATAGACGACTGTTGAGTCGTCTCTATAGACGATTGTTGAGTCGTCTCTATAGACGACTGTTGAGTCGTCTCTATAGACGACGGTTGAGTCGTCTCTATAGACGACGGTTGAGTCGTCTCTATAGAGACTGTTGAGTCGTCTCTATGGACGACTGTAGAGTCGTCTCTATGGACGACTGTAGAGTCGTCTCTATGGACGACTGTAGAGTCGTCTCTATGGACGACTGTAGAGTCGTCTCTATGGACGACTGTAGAGTCGTCTCTATGGACGACTGTAGAGTCGTCTCTATGGACGACTGTAGAGTCGTCTCTATGGACGACTATTAAGTCGTCTCCATAGACGACAATTAAGTCGTCTCTATAGACGACTATTAAGTCGTCTCTATAGACGACTATTAAGTCGTCTCTATAGACGACTTTTAAGTCATCTCTATAGACGACTATTAAGTCGTCTCTATAGACGACTTTTAAGTCGTCTCTATAGACGACTATGAAGTCGTCTCTAAAAACGACTATGAAGTCGTCTCTAAAGGCGACTATGAAGTCGTATCTAAAGACGACTATGAAGTCGTCTCTAAAGACGACTATGAAGTCGTCTCCATAGACGGCTATAGAGACGACTATTAAGTCGCCTCTTTAGACGACTATTAAGACTACACTGAAAAAAATTTTTCATAAAATTAAAGAATTGCTCCAAAGACGTCCATAGTCTTCAAAATAACTACATTTGGTACTTAAAATTAAGAAAATGGACTTAAAAGTGAGTAAATTACTTAATATTAATGAAATTATCTATATATTAAGTACAAAATGTACTTATTTTAAAAACTAGTGACGTCTTTGGAGCCATTCTTTAATTTTATGACATTTTTTTTTCAGTGTATAGATGACTTTAGAGCCGTCTCTATAGACGACTTTAGAGTAGAGTCGTAGATTCGTCGTCATTGTGTTGGATATTATTAGGTTGGATTTCTTAATAATACCACTATTCTTTTATACTTAAATAAGTCTTAAGTTGGATCTAGCTCTATCTCTATTAAAAGTGTTTTTTTTTGTTCATTTATGAAACATAACTCATGAGATATGAAACATCTGCACCAAATATACTTGCAGCATTAAATGCTTTGAAATTTCCCAAAATTCTCCCATAGATTAGTAGCTATTACGAACAAACCGTCGTCACGTTCTGGCTAACTTAATTCTCGGTATGTGCTCTGAATGTTCTGTTATGCTACTTCCTATTTCCGGGAGCATCCGTTTCATTTACAACTGCAGCCGGCGATTCATTTCCCATTTGTAGAGAAAATTATCGATGATTCCCAATCAACCATGAAACATTTTTTCTAAGCAATTAATCAAAAATTACTGCAGCAAAATTGCAAAACCGACGAACAGACGAATGACGGACCAACAGGGCAAAACGTGATGATTATCATCCAGACCCGGACAAGTGGAAACAGTAAAGGCCACCCCGGAGCCGGGGGTTTGGCAATGACCAATGCCATTTGAACGAGATGTGCATAAAATATGCCTAATTTACCGACAGACGGACATGGACGGACAGGGACGGACGGACAACTGCATCAGTAAGTGCCTCAACGAAAAAAAGTACACTATGACACAAACCAGTCGTAATGATATGACAACCATTGGAATGGGCAAAAATAACGGAACCAAACCAAAATCAACATTGGCATCGTCCAGGACTAGAGCCAAAAGCAAAAATGGTGAAAAAAATGCAATTTAAAATCAATTTGGCGCTATTGCTGATTTGGCGTCTTTTTGTGGTAATTTTCAAGGGGCCAACGAAGTGAAAACATGGCCAAGTGGAAGAAAGAAATCGTTGTAGTATGTGCCTCAACGATAACAAGAGACACCACAGAAATGACTGCCACTGCCCGGCTGAAATTGCTTGCAACGAGGAAATCGACGAAGAATACTTTGGAAAAGGGGAAACTGCATAAAAAGGAAGGGAGCTCAGAGAAAAAAATGCAAACTGCAAGTGAAAATGTTACAAAAACCTCGTCGCGAAAGGCTGTTTTTCATGTCGATAAGCAGCCGAAAAAAATAACTGCATAAATCTATAGAAAAACCAGAAAAATATATGGCTATATAAATATGGCTATCCTAGCAAATAATCAGTAACAGTTAGGAGAAAGGAAGTCCTTTCCAAGAACTGATAGTTGTGGGGCGAAACAAATGTCTTTGGATAGAGTGTCCATTTTTCAGAGGGAGGGGCAAAAAAATTATATTTAAATTTAAAGCTTACAGAATTTTTTTAATAACAAAAACTCAAAGATTCGGCCTCGGCCTGGCCTCCGATATAACGAAAATAAAAATTTTTATAAAAGACTCAAATAAGGCCTGATCTTAAAAGCAAATAATTTTGCTCTACACTTGAAATTCACTGAAGTATTAATTAAAAAAACTCGAAAGGAACCACTTTACCACAGTGTACTTATTTATACTAATTTATTGCTGTTAATATTTTTACAAAGTCAGAATTCTTGGAAAAATGTTTTCAAGTTAGTATTCTCGGAAAAATGTTTTCACGTTAGTATTCTCGGGAAAATGTTTTCAAGTTAGTATTCTCGGAAAAATGTTTTGAAGTTTATATACTTATCTCATGACAATATTATTCTTGTGTTTAACGGGTTTTCCAATAGGGATGATATGATTTTGAAGTGATGTTTCGGCCATTTGTAATATGTCCTGATCTATCATTTTGTTTTCATTGTATTCAATAGTGTTTACAATTTCATCTTGGAGAGATATACGCAACAACAACGTTTACAAATTATTCAGCCATTGACCGATTCCCGATCCGTCGTACCGCTAAGGAGCTAGAGCAAAAATAAATTTTCCATTCAACTTTAAAAATGGTGCTAAGTCTATTTTTTAAATAAAAAAAACACTTTTCAGTCGACCTACGACCTTGACACCCATGATCAATATTTTAGCCCTCATTAAGAGCTATCTTTTTGCCATTGACCGATTATGGCTACGTGCCACACAGCAAATGAAACAATTGAATTGTTGCGAGAAAAGTTTGGAGATTCGATTATTTCAAGAAATTGTGATATTGAATGGCCTCCAAGAAGTTGTGATTTAACACCAATAGACTATTTCTTGTGGGGTTATTTGAAGTCATTGGTCTTTCGAAATAAACCAGACTCTCTCTTTAAGCTGTACAAGTCAATATTGAACGTGCCATTCATGACACACGACTTGATTTAGTGGAAAAAGTGCTCGAAAATTGGGTTCATCGAATTGGTTCCTGCAGAAGAAGTCCTGGAGGTCATTTGAATGACGTTTTATTTAGAACTTAAGTGTATCGATTGTACTTCACATTAAATAAAAAACTTTTGAATTTTCTTAACAATAAGAGTGTTTTTTTTTTTCAAAGAAATCACATCACTCTAATTGGAAAACCCTTTATATAAAGAATACCCCCACTTTGTGAGTGATGTAATATGGTTAGTTATGGCAAAGTTATGTGAATTTTGTAATCGCATGAATCTGTGAATTTTTATGGGGAATACCAGAAGGGGCTTGACAAACACACTTATTTTCCGGCGATCCATTGATACTTCCAAGACATTACATTGTATCGCATTGTAAGTGTTAATGTGCACTGACATTAATATTATGAGCCACTCAATATGGGTCTGATTAGACCGTTTTATTTTAGGAGGTACCAAAAAGGGCGTGGCAATAATGCTTATTTTTACCGGACTGTGGATACTATAAAAGGATTACACTGCACAAAATTTCAAGTATTTTTTTGCACTGGTTTCAATGTTATATGCAGTTAACTTTTTGTACAAAATGGTCCCATTATGTGAGAGGTGCCACAAGAGGCGAGGCCACTTCACCCATTTACCTTAAGGTGCAAGCGACATATAAACTATTAATCTGTGTGGAACTACAGAAGATTCGGATAAGTAGTTCAGTACTTATTAGAGAATCAATATTTCACTACATTTTAACCCTTTCTGAGCGAGCCGCTAGAAGAAGTGGACCAATATGGGCCATCTTTGAACTATGCCTGAGATAGAAAAAAAAATTATCACATACCAAATTTGAAGTTACTTTTTTCGAGAATTATCGTGCGCTCCAACCAGACGGATGGACAGACATTGTCCGTCTATGTCCGTATGTCCGTCCTTTCCAACTAATGTGCCCCAAGCTAGTTTCATTTGAAAGGCAATATGACCAGGATGGATTTAGAACACTAAAAGTGGGCGTGGTTTCGCCCACACCATTAATAAATAAATGGGGAATTTCATGACAAGTTAATTATACCCTACACCACACTGTGGTACAGGGTATTATAACTTTGTGCATTTGTTTGTAACACCCAAAAGGAGAAGATATAGACCCATCGTTTATTATACCGATCGACTTAGAATCACTTTCTGAGTTGATTTAGCTATGTCCGTCTGTCCGTCTGTCTGTCTGTCTGTCCGTCTGTCTGTCTGTCTGTCTGTCTGTCCGTCTGTGCATGTATTCTTGTAATCAAAGTACAGGTCGCAATTATGATCCGATCTCGACGAAACTTTACACACATCTTTTTTTTGGCCCAAGGACGATCCCTATTGAATTTGGTTAAAATCGGTTCAGATTTAGATATAGCCCCCATATATATGTTAGCCCCGATTTGATACGTAAGCGCTGTAAAAACTTTATTTTATATCCGATCAGTATGAAATTCGGCAGAAAGAGGTTTCTTATTATATGGATGAACACTATTAAATTTGGAAGAAATCGGGTCAGATTTAGATATAGCCCCCATATATACGTTACCCCCGATTTGACATGTAAGCGCTGTAAAAACTTTATTTTATATCCGATCAGTATAAAATTCGGCAGAAAGAGGTTTCTTATTATATGGATGAATACTATTAAATTTGGAAGAAATCGGTTCAGATTTAGATATAGCCCCCATATATACGTTACCCCCCATTTGACATGTAAGCGCTGTAAAAACTTTATTTTATATCCGATCAGTATGAAATTCGGCAGTAAGAAGTTTCTTATTATATGGATGAACACTATTAAATTTGGAAGAAATCGGTTCAGATTTAGATATAGCCCCCATATATATGTTACCCCCGATTTGACCTGTAAGCGCTGTAAAAACTGTATTTTATATCCGATCAGTGCGAAATTCGGCAGAAAGAGGTTTCTTATTACATGAAGGAATACTGCCAAATTTGGAGAAAATCGGTTCAGATTTAGATATAGCTCCCATATATATGTTACCCCCGATTTGACATGTAAGCGCTGTAGAGAATGTATTTTACATGAATAAGTATTCAGGGAAGATCGGTTCAGATTTACATTAAAGCTCCATCTATATGTTCCTCCTGATTTGGTATCAAACCGCTATAGAAGTTGTATTTTACTTCCGAAAAAAAATTTTCCAGAAAGATGTTTCTCACTTTAGGAACGAATATTGCTTAATTTAGCGATTATCGTTTCAGAATAAGAATACGTTTCTACCCATTTACCAATTATTCCAAATTATTATGGCAATGACCCTTATCGCATTGTTAGGGAGGTGTAGGGTATTATATAGTCGGCCCCGCCCGACTTTCTGCCTTTCCTTACTGGTTAATTTTTAAGTTAGGTTAAAGAGAGGAACGCTTAAAGTCAGTGGTTCGGCATGTTGTGCGCTCCTCTTTAAAAGCTATTTCTTCTCTTCGGGATGAAACTTGCACCAAATGCAAGTATTAGTTATGACACAAAATATCAAGGAGATCGGTTAAGGACTGTCCGAGTTGGAGGGAGTTGAATTTTTCCTTAATCTTTTTAAAAAAAATAACAAAATTCATAAAAATATTTTTTTGGTGATTTTTATACCCTACACCACACTGTGGTACAGGGTATTATGACTTTGTGCATTTGTTTGTAACACCCAAAAGGAGAAGAGATAGATCCATTGTTTATTATACCCATCGACTTGTAATCACTTTCTGAGTCCAATTAGCTATGTCCGTCTGTCCGTCCGTAGATGTATTCTTGTAATCAAAGTACAGGTCGCAATTATGGCCCGATCTTGACGAAACTTTACACATATCTTTTTTTTGGCCCAAGGACGATCCCTATTTAATTTGGTTAAAATCGGTTCAGATTTGGATATAGCCCCCATATATATGTTAGCCCCGATTTGACATGTAAGCGCTGTAAAAACTTTATTTTATATCCGATCAGTATGAAATTCAGCAGAAAGAGGTCTCTTATTATATTAATGAACACTGTTAAATTTGGAAGAAATCGGTTCAGATTAAGATATAGCCCCCATATATATGTTATAAAAAGTGTATTTTTAATCCGATCAGTACGAAATTCGGCAGAAATAGGTTTCTTATTACATGAATTAATACTACCAAATTTGAGGGAAATCGGTTGAGATTTATATATAGCCCACATATATATGTTACCCCCGATTAGACATGTAAGCGCTGTAGAAACTGTATTTTATATCCGATCAGTAAAAAAATTGGCAGAAAGAGGTTTCTCATTACGTGAATTAACACTGCCAAATTTGGGGGAAATCGGTTCAGATTTAGATATAGCCCCCATATATATGTTAGTCCCGATTTGACATGTAAATGCTGTAGAAACTGTATTTTATATCCGATCAGTGCGAAATTCGGCAGAAAGAGGTTTCTTATTACTCGAAGGAATACTGCCAAATTCGGAGAAAACCGGTTCAGATTTAGATATAGCCCCCATATATATGTTACCCCCGATTTGACATGTAAATGCTGTAGAAACTGTATTTTATATACGATCAGTGCGTAATTCGGCAAAAAGAGGTTTCTTATTACTCGAAGGAATACTGCCAAATTCGGAGAAAATCGGTTCAGATTTAGATATAGCCCCCATATATATGTTACCACCGATTTGACATGTAAGCGCTGTAGAGACTGTATTTTATATCCGATCAGTACGAAATTCTACATAAAGAGGTATTTTTACATGAATGAGTATTCAGGGAAAATCGGTTCAGATTTATATATAACCTCCATATATATGTTCCTCCTGATTTGGTATGAAAGCGCTATAGAAGTTGTACTTTACTTCCGATCATTAATATTTTCCGGAAAGATGTTTCTCAATTTAGGAACAAATATTGCTTAATTTAGCGATTATCTGCCAGAATTAGATAATATGTTGCTGCCGACTTACCAATTATTCCAAATTATTATCGCAATGACCTTTATCGCATTGTTAGGGAGGTGCAGGACCGCCCGACTTTCTGCCTTTCCTTACTTGTTTTTGTTTCGAATTTAGAACTTGTTTCGACATTTTTGTGCAAAAACTATATTTTATTTGTTTTTTTTTTTGTTTTGCTCAAACGAAATTGCAGGTAATTTTCTTAAAAGTTTTTTTGTCTATTAGTGGAATTGGGATTTGTACGAGTATAGCTATCAAAATGAAGGTTAAACAAATAATTAAGCATAACTTGAGAAACATTTATCCTATAAGCTTTAGAAAATCCTAAAATAAGTAGCTTTCAACTTCTTCTAATATAATTTTTTCATTTCATCAGCGGTCTCAAAGGTACCTAACAAGATATTGCGAAAAAACTGAGTTTGTTGAGAAAATTTTAATAATTTTTTAAATCAAATCTCTCAAAAGCATAGAAAAATTCACTATCGTTATATTTTTATACCCTCTACCATAGGGTGGAGGGTATATTAATTTTTTCACTCCGTTTGTAATCTGAGACTCCATAAAGTATATACGTATAGTATATACTTTATGTTAATCACGCTACAATCTATAATACTTGAGCTTGCTGGCTGAAATTTGCACTGGCTGAAATTTACTTCTTGTGTCTGCAGTTATGTTGGGATTGAAAATGGGCAATATCGGCCCATTTTTGGATATAGCCCCCATATATAGCATCTCCCCGATCTTAACTTTCTAACTACTTTTTCAGGAGAAGCCAAAAACAAATTAAAGTAATTTTAATCTTTTGACCAGATTTATGGATTTCCTGGCTATTAAGGCGAATTCAAATAGCAAATGTAGTGCAATTAGTTGTGGCGTACATTTTAAATAAAAAAAGATTTTATGAGAGACCACAAATGTATACTGAAAGGGCTGAAAATTGGTAACTGCGGTTTATTTATACCCGGAATTCTGCACACGAACAACGGTGGTTATAGGCCCATGTTTTGATGTAGCCCCCATGCAAAGGTCTCTCTAGATTTGACTTTGCAACGCCACAAAAACCTCAAATTTCAACGAATTGGGCTGAAATTTGGTACAATGAGTTTATTAGTACCCGTAACCATTCGTATGTGATCCATGGTGGAGGGTATATAAGATTCGGCATGGCCTGGCATGGCATGAACATAATCTGTCTTTAACTGTTTCTTTTGGAAACCCAAAAAAATGTCCCTCCGTTTTCCTTGCTTTATTTATTTAAAAAAAAATTAACACAACACATCGTTTTTAATTTATTTTCAAAAAGTTTACAAAATTGCTAAGTAGTTTGCACCGCCGCACAGTGGTCCAGAATCGTTTTTTACTGGCCAAAACTCTGTAAGTTTTGAACCGATAGAGATATTTTGTTGATTATACCCCCCACAATAGGATGGGGCTATATTTATTTTGTCACTCTGTTTGTAACACCTCTAAATATTGATCTGAGACCTCATAAATTCTATATCGTCACCTGAAATCCAAAATAACGTAATCCACATGTTCATACTTTTTCAGGAGAAGCCAAAAACAAATTAAAGTAATTTTAATCTTTTGACCACATTTATGGATTTCCTGGCTATTAAGGCGAATTCAAATAGCAAATGTAGTGCAATTAGTTGTTGCGTACATTTTAAATAAAGACCAGTAAGGAAAGGCTAAAGTCGGGCGGGGCCGACTATATAATACCCTACACCACTCTCGTAATATTGAATAACTCTGATATATACATTTTGTAATTCATGTATAAATTGTTTACATAAATTTACTTTTGGGACATTTTATACTTAAATAATACCCTATACCACAGTGTGGTGTAGGGTATAAAAACGATTGGATCTAAAGAGCCAAATCGGATGAAACATATACAAGGTGGCGCAAAAGTAATCCTCCTATTAGAAAATGCTATAAATTTTGCGATTGGCCCCTAATGTCAGTTCTGTTTTGACATTTGTGTAGTAAACACATGCGAAATACACGTTAATAAACAATGTTACGCTACACTGCTCCAGAACGCGGAATATTGCTGACTATTTAATAATCGGTCGGTGACTTTGGCACAACGTGTATTTCGTCGCAGATTTCCTGGCCGTCCAACGCCTACTGGTGAAACACTGCGACGTTTAGCCGCTCGCCTCGAAGAGACTGGCACAACACGAGATGCTGCCATGCGTGGCAGACCCCGGAGTAGCCGTTCCGCAGAGAATATTGCTGCTGTAGCCGAGGATGTCATGGAAGCGCCGTCGACATCGACCAGACGACGTGCCACGCAAATGGGTATCAGTCGACGGTTTCTACAGCGAATTTTGGTACAAGATTTGAAGATGTTTCCGTACAAAGTCCAGACGGTGCATCAGCTGTTAGCTGCTGACCGCCAATCGCGTCTAACATACGCTCGAAAGGTTACTTTTGCGCCATCTGTTATATGGGAGCTATAGCTAAATCTTTACCGATTTTCTTCAAATTCGGCAATGTTGGTTCATGGATCAATAAACTCTACCATTCTAAATTTCAAAACGATTGGATGTAAAATACAGCTTCTACAGGACTATAGAGCAAAATCGGACGAAACATATATATGGGAGCTATTGCTAAATCTTAACCGATTTTCTTTAAATTCGGTAGTATTGGTTCATGGATCAAGAAACTCTACCATTCTAAATTTCAAAATAATTGGATGTAAAATACAGCTTCTACAGGACTAAAGAGCAAAATCGGACGAAACATATATATGGGAGCTATTGCTAAATCTTAACCGATTTTCTTTAAATTCGGCAATGTTGGTTCATGGATCAAGAAACTCTACCATTCTAAATTTCAAAATGATTGGATGTAAAATACAGCTTCTTCAGGACTAAAGAACAAAATCGGACGAAACATATATTTGGGAGCTATAGCTAAATCTTAACCGATTTTCTTCAAATTCGGCAATGTTGGTTCATGGATCAAGAAACTCTACCATTCTAAATATCAAAAGGATTGGATGTAAAATACAGCTTTTATAGGACTAAAGGGCCAAATCGGACGAAACATATATATGGGAGCTATAGCTAACTCTTAACCGATTTTCTTCAAATTCGGTAGTGTTGGTTCATGGATCAAGAAACTCTACCATTCTAAATTTCAAAATGATTGGATGTAAAATACAGCTTCTACAGGACTAAAGGGCCAAATCGGACGATCTTAAAAGCTGCGAAATACTCTAAACTGCCAAATTTCAGAACGATCGGAGTGAAATTGCGACCTGTAGTCGACGAACAACTTTACATGGACAGACGAACGGACAGACATGCTTAAATCGACTCAGCTACTGATTCTGAGTCGATCGGTATACTTTAAGGTGGGTCTAGCTGTGTTATTTTCAGGTGTTACAAACATCTGCCGTGAAACAAACTTATAATACCCTGTACCACAGTGTGGTGTAGGGTATAAAAAAGATTTTATGAATCTTTCCGCCTTTGTAATGACTTTGTTTGCTGTGACGTCCTTTTGTATTTCACTCATAAAATGGTCAATTGTAGATATTGAACTCTAAAATTTTGTAGGAATGTGTAGTGTAATAGACTATAATCAATCACAAAATTAATTTTGAGTTTTTTGATGTAACGATTTCTAAGACGATTTAGCATTGTCCTTCTGCCCGCCCGTCTGTTGTAATCACGAGACAGTCCGTAATAATAGAGCTATGTTGATCAAATTTGGTAGACATATTTTTAATAGTTGCATGTTGTTTGGGATTGCAAATGGGCCATATCGGTCAATGTTTTGATATAGCTATAGAGGTCGCTCCAATATACGGTTTTTGAGCAATTGATACCATATTTTTAAAGCAATTTAGCAGAAACTTTGCAGTTTGTATTCCATTTTGACAAGAATTCATCACAGCAAAAATTTCACAAATCGGTTCATATTTTGTTATAGTCCACCTATAGAGGTCGCTCCAAAATATACGAATTTAAGCCATAAATACCACATTTTCTAAGCATTTTATTTGAATCTTTGCAGTTTATATTTAATTAAGACAAGAATTCATTGGAGTACAATTTTTTTAAATCAATTCATATTTTGTAATAGTTCAGCTATAGATGTCGCTCCCAAAGAGGTTCCCTATAGATGTCGCTCCAATATACGGGTTTTGAGCCATAGATACCATATTTTTAAAGCAATTTAGCAGAAACTTGGTAGTTTTGTATTCCATTTTGACAAGAATTCATCACAGCAAAAATTCCACAAATCGGTTCAAATTTTTTATAGTCACCTATAAACACCAAATTTTCTAAGAAATATAGCTGAAACTTTGCAGTTTGATTATATTTTGGCCAGAATTCATTTCAATAAAATGTATTCAAATCAAATTTTATTTTGTTGTGGTCCCAGTGTAGATGTAGCTCTCAAAAATGCTATTTAATCCATAAATACCACATTTTTTTAAGTGTAGACTTTTGCTAAAGAATTTGCGGGCGAAAATTTGGCTAAAAATTGCAGCGTTCCTTTTTTCAATAATTTACTTAAACAAAGACATGATTTGCTCCATATCCAAAGATTTTCCCAGTAATACAATTGAGTGCAATTCATGGTGGAGGGTATATCAGATTCGACATGGCCGAACTTAACGCTTTTAGTTGTTGTTATTCGACAGATAACTTCTCAAGATTTTCTCCAGTTTCAATTGCAATAAAATCGGTACAGTAGTTATTGAGGAATTCAAGGTCAAAGTTGAACTTTTTAATTTTATAATATTTTGCTTGGAATTGTGTTTTTTTTGTTTTTTTTCATATTCTTTATTTATTAAAAGAAGGTGGGATAAATAAGCCATATGTGGATAAATAAGCCATATCAATAATAAATATTAAAAAATTAAAAAAAAAATTGTCAAAAACAATTTTTCATTGAAAATTTTTTTAACCCTTGGGCAAACACATGTTTCTGGCCAGGCATATTTCATTGTTGAGCGTTAATTAAACATACTCCTAGTTTAGGTAGATACCTGTATTTCCCGGTAGCCGTCTAAAATGTTGTTGGCTTTCTATCTGTAAAAAAATACAAAAATATCGTTCCAATACGACAAAAACTGCAAACATATGCTTGGCCAGATCCCTATACCATTTGAATGAAATTAATTATTATTATACACATTTTGGGTTGTTTTTCTGTGAATTCAATGCAGATGTTTACTTTTAGATGTTTCTGTGTTAATTTTTCTCTTATTTCTTTCTTTCGTTTGTGATTTTGGTTTTGAGTTCAGTTAGTTTATTATTGAATGCTGAACATACAACATCGACAGTCCAAAATATAAATTTTTTGTGCGGAAACTAAAATGAAATTATTACAATTATTATGGTAGAGGATTTAGAATTTATGTACAATACGCGCTTGCGTACAGGCTGCCTTACTGATAATTTCCAACAACAACTATTGTCAGCGTTACAGGGTGATGTCGCACTTCATACAAAAGCAGACGAAGAACTAGATTTATTTGAAGACCAAAGCGGTGAAAACACAGATTTTGTGCCCGAAGATGACGCCTCTGACATTGAATATGAATTGGAAATTTAAGCAAATGAAACATTCGACAGCGATGAAGAATCCGAAGAAGAAAGTGAGAATGCACCAACTCAAGCTGCAGACGGTTTTTTGCTTGGAAAAGATGGTACCAAATGGAGTACAGCTGAACCCGCTACAGTGAGATTCCGCCTGCACAACATCATGCGTTTCGTAGGTGGACCAAAAACAAACCTGACCACGCCGCGTGAGGTGTTCAAGCTTTTCTTTTCACCGAATATTACGTTCATCATCGTAACACAAACAAATCTATGTGGAGAAATAGTTACACGCAAATGGAACGCAGAACATGCAAAGTGCACACCACGAGTATGGGTGGATAAGACAAGTGTTGAGCTTGACGCCTTTATTGGGATACTATTGGCTTTTGGTGTCAGTCATAATACTATGCTGCTCTCAAGATTGATGTGGCAAACTGATGCACTTCCAATATTCCACGCAGCCATGTCAAATATACGATTTTGTTACATTGATGCGCTGTATTCGATTTGACGATAGTCGTACGCGACATATGAAACTTCTTGAATAACAATCTTGCCAGTAATTTTGAACCATACGAAAGTGTAACCATCGATGAGCAGCTATTTCCATACCGTGGGCGCACAATGTTCACGCAATACATCCCATCAACGCCCGCAAAGTATGGCATAAAAGTACGGTGGGCATGCGATGCGAAATCCAAATATCCGTTGCAAGGAAAACTGTTCACTGGTTAGGAGGGAGAACAACGAGAGACAAACCAAGGCGAAAATGTGCTCATGAGTTTGGCTAATCGACAGCGGCAGAACTACTATTGCTGATAACTTATTTACAACAGTAGATGCAGCTAAACGTCTTTCGTCGATTGGACTAGCATACGTTGGCACCATTAGATCCAACAAAAGGTGTCTTCCCAAAGAAGTGAAAAAGACAGCAAACGGCCAGTGCTTTCATATGTGTTCGGTTTCTATGATAACCTTATATCGATGTGCAGCTACGTTCCAAAGAAGAACAAAACAGTAAATCTACTATCCACTGTGCACTACACCAAGAAAGTTGAATGAAAAGGTTTCAGAATATGTGTTTGACGGGGGGTTAAATATATATTTTTTTAATATTGATAACTATATGACATATAAATATACATATTGATAACTATATGATATAACACACACAACTTGGCTTGGTTTACATGCATACAAAGTCATATGAACAGCTAAAATAAGAAGAAAAAAAAAAACAATTTTTTCCTGAGTAATTTCAGTCCAATTAAAAAGTGTTCTACAGACATGTCAATACAGATGCCAAAGTATATATGGGCTTAAAGAGGACACTTTCACTTTTCTACTGGTAGCAAAATCTCCTTGACCTCTTTTGACCTATAGAAGTTCTATTATTTTAAAATTTAAATTAGACTAAATAAATAATAACACACCACGTGTATAACAACAATACAGTAATGCAGAATATCATTTCTTAAAGACAACTATCCTATCTACCGATAAAAGTGTGCGAGAAATGGCAATTTACTTCTACAAAAATTACGTTTTTTAAAATAATAAAAAATATGTATGTGTTTTCAGCAGCACGTCACGCCCGTATATACAAATATTTTGATCTAATTTTTAGGTTAGCTTAGTTTTAATATGTATACTTTTGAATGGCATCAACATTTTAGAAATGAACAAAAATTCGGTTTTAGGACAGTAAATTCCAATTCTGGACCACCGTGCGACGTCAACAAGCTGTAAACAAGAAATGCTAAAACTATGAAGTAGTTGTTTACTCTCTTGATCTTCCCTCCAAATAACGGACCCACTCAATGCGCAACCTTGTATTTTCTCAACCATGAATAACTGCGAATAAAAACTCTTTGCGCTCAATACTTTCTAGTTATTCTCTATCTAACACTCACAATGGGAGCAAGTCTAACAATAAGAATTACTATTTTGTGCCTTTCCATTTTGTACGTCTTAGGGGAAAAATCTTACCCTGTCGATACTAAAATAGCTAACCAGCCTGGGGTCAGCATTGTGGAGAGTCTTAACTTCAAGGAGCTAAAGGAGAATAGCACCGCATATCTGTCTGGACTTTTGTGTGGAGCAAAATCTCGAAAGAATAAACAACATTTTAAGGAATACGTTGATGAACTCAATGATGAGTTTGAAATTAAATTCGTCGATGAGATCTTACACGATGCCATTAGGAGTGCATCGCACTTCAAGGAACCTATACCCATTTTGAATTTCCTCTATGAAACGTATAAGGGCGATACGAAGGAAAGTTTAATAATGATGATTCGTCTACAAGTGCAAATATTCGAAAATTTTGTTAATTCGCGGAATATCGATATACAGCCAAGATGTGGATTCGTTTTATACAAAATCAGAAATAATGTCAAGTATCAATTTTTGGCCGCTGGTTGGAAGCAAAAAGTCGATGTCATGATTGCCCAACTTCCGACTAGTGTACAATATGTATTTTTCCTTTCATACTTTTGTCTAATGAATGACTATTACAGCGAATACATTTACACAACTCATAATTGGGGTGCAGTCGAAAATGGTCAATATGTATTTACTTGGAGAGCCGAAAAACTTGAGGTCGATCATATGGGCTATATTATAGCGACTATATTAGACTCAGTGGATGAAGATAGCACCGATTTTTCAGTTCAACTTAAAAGTACCCTATACTCAGCGTTCTATTACACGATGTTGCCCACAAAACTAGTTGCCGTTTGGAAATTAGCTTCGGAACCTCACAATAGTTTTTGGAAAATTATCTTCATTAACGACGAACTCGTTCGCATTCAACAAGGTGCAAATAGCCTGTGTGCCGACGCCAATTTGTTTAATGACGATAGAAGGTATGTAAGTGCCACAGACTGCTGCACTCCAATCCAAGCATTGTATTGGAAATTAGGCAAATGTAATCGTAAATAAATTAAAAAAGTTGAATTTATAGTTATAAAAATACAAATAAATAAAATGAAATATATATGTAAAGGGGTTTCCAACAAGAGGTGTTATTTTGGTATTCAAAGAAAAATTCCCTTTTTTGAGATAAATGATCGGTTGTTTATTTCATAATAAAGAGGAAGGTATGCCGTTAATAACGAAAAACAACATCAGCCAAAAGGGCACCACGACCACGCTTACAGGACCATATCCTTTTCATGAAATTTTCCATAACCAAATCGCAAAGTGGTTGCCCTATGTCCTCGATAGCCTCACGAATGCTATCATTGAGGTCTTGCATCGACGCTGGGCTGTTGGCATAGACCTTATCTTTCACATGGCCCCAAAGTAAGAAGTCGCAAGGTGTTAAATCACAAGATCTCGGTGGCCAATTGTGATCACCTCTTCGAGAGATAACACGGTCGGGAAACTTTTTCCGTAACAGAGCAATAGGTTCGTTGCTTGTGTGGCACGTACCGCCATCTTGTTGAAAGTAAACGTTGTCCAGATCAATACCATCCAACTCCGACCATAAAAATCAATAATCATCTCTCGATAGCGCAATCCATTCACCGTAACTGTTGACTCAACCTCATTTTCGAAAAAGTAAGGTCCAATGACACCGCCGGACCATAAACCGGATGGAGAGGATGGAGAGGCTTCTCAACAATAACTCTTGGGTTTTCCGAGCCCCAGATGCGACAATTTTGCTTGTTGACGTAGCCACTGACGTGGAAATGGGCCTCATCAGTTAAGATGCTGTTTCGATGATTTTTAATTTTTCGAATTTTAATAATTTCAATGCGTTGTTGAATCGTGTATCGTTCCATTTTTATACCCTACACCACACTGTGGTACAGGGTATTATAAGTTTGTTTCACGGCAGATGTTTGTAACACCTGAAAATAACACAGCTAGACCCACCTTAATGTATACCAATCGACTCAGAACCACTAGCTGAGTCGATTTAACGATGTCTGTCCGTCCGTCCGTCCGTCTGTCCATGTAAAGTTGTTCGTCGACTACATGTCGCAATTTCACTCCGATTGTTCTGAAATTTTGCAGTTTAGAGTATTTCGCGGCTGTTAAGATCGCTGTTGAATTTGGTTGAAATCAGTTCAGATTTAGCTATAGCTCCCATATATATGTTTCGTCCGATTTGGCCCTTTTGTCCTGTAGAAGCTGTATTTTACATCCAATCATTTTGAAATTTAGAATGGTAGAGTTTCTTGATCCATGAACCAACACTGCCGAATTTGACGAAAATCGGTTAAGAGTTAGCTATAGCTTCCATATATATGTTTCGTCCGATTTTGCTCTTTAGTCCTGTAGAAGCTGTATTTTACATCCAGTCATTTTAAAATTTAGAATGGTAGAGTTTCTTGATCCATGAACCAACACTACCGAATTTGAAGAAAATCGGTTAAGATTTAGCTATAGCTCCCATATATATGTTTCGTCCGATTTGGCCCTTTAGTCCTGTAGAAGCTGTATTTTACATCCAATCATTTTGAAATTTAGAATTGTAGAGTTTCTTGATCCATGAACCAACACTGCCGAATTTGAAGAAAATCGGTTAAGATTTAGCTATAGCTTCCATATATATGTTTCGTCCGATTTGGCCCTTTAGTCCTATAAAAGCTATATTTTACATCCAATCGTTTTGAAATTTAGAATGGTAGAGTTTCTTCATCCATGAACCAACACTACCGAATTTGAGGAAAATTGGTTAAGATTTAGCTATAGTTCCCATATATATGTTTCGTCCGATTTGGCCCTTTACTTCTATAGAAGCTATATTTTACATCCAATCGTTTTGAAATTTAGAATGGTAGAGTTTCTTCATCCATGAACCAACACTACCGATTTTGAGGAAAATCGGTTAAGATTTAGCTATAGCTCCCATATATATGTTTCATCCGACTTGGCTCTTTAGATCCAATCGTTTTTATACCCTACACCACACTGCGGTACAGGGTATTATTTAAGTATAAAATGTCCCAAAAGTAAATTTATGTAAACAATTTATACATGAATTACAAAATTTATATATCAGAGTTATCCAATACATATTACGAGAGTGGTGTAGGGTATTATATAGTCGGCCTCGCCCGACTTTCTGCCTTTCCTTACCGGTTAGTAATGGCGTAGTTTCTACATGTCAAATGTCAATGAATAAAAGCTTCAAAAGTGACAGCTACCGAAATACCGGGTTATTCAAAATAACACCTCTTGGTGGAACTGTTTGAAGTGTTTGTTTTGAAAGTGGCGTAAGTGATTTTTTCACATATTCAATGAGTTAAAGATGGATTTGAGAGGTACCACCAGGGCCGTGCCAATAATAATTTATAGCAAATGATTCAATGAAATCTTAAATTTAGAAACACAAAACACTTTATATCTCGTTTTAAAAACAAAAGAATTTACGCCCCTTTCAAAACAAACAGTTCATATAAAAATTCAACTAGTAAATGCGTTAAGTTCCATCATTATACCAAATAATCTCATAATAATAAACTTATAATACCAAATTTCAGCCCAATTCGTTGAAATTTGAGGTACTTGTGGGGTTAATAAGTCAAATCTAGAGGGACCTTTGTATGGGGAGTATATTAAAACATGGACCAATGACCACCGTTGTTCGTGTGAAGAATTCCGGGTATAAATACCATTTATCAGCCCTTTCAATATACATTTGTGGTCTTTATGACGTTAAGATCGGGGAGAGCCTATATCAAAAAATGGGCCGATATTGCGCATTTTTAATCCAAACATAGCTGCAGATATAAGTAGTATATGTACCAAATTTCAGCCACCTGGCTCAAGTATTACAGATTGTAGCGTGGTTACAACTAGAGTGCTCAAAACCGGTTTAAAATAAACCGGTCCACCGGTTTTTTGCTTCCACCGTCCCCGGTTTTTCTCAAAATCATGAATTTCGAGCAACCGGTTTTTTTCGTTTGTTTCCACCGGTATTCCGGTTTTTTTATTATCACTAAAATATTAAAAATTATTTACAACTTTATACACAAAATATCACAAATTAAGATAATAATATGAAAGATCTCCTTATATGGCCTAAAAAGACTCGGCAACTTTGCTAGAATCCGAAGCCATTCACCAATTTCTATACAAATTACAAAAATTTAAAGCAAACCAGTAAGGAAAGACAGAAAGTCGGGCGGGGCCGACTATATAATACCCTACACCTACCTACCAATGCGAAAATGGGCATTGCGATAAGAATTTTGCAGTGTTCATACATGTAATAAGCAAACTCTCTCTGCCGATTTTCGTACTGATCGGATATAAAACACGGTTTCTACAGTGCTTACATGTCAAATCGGGTGTAACATATATATTGGGACTATGTTTAAACCTGAACCGATTTTCCCGGAATTTGGCAGTGTTCATATATGTAATAAGAAAACTCTCTCTGTTAAATTTCGTACAGGTCGGATGTAAAATACGGTTTCTACAGCGCTTTCATGTCAAATCGGGTGAAACATATATATGGGGTCTATATCTAAATCTGAACCGATTTTCCCCGAATTTGGCAGTGTTTATTCATGTAATAAGAGAACTCTCTCTGCCAAATTTCGTACTGATCTGATTTAAAATACAGTTCCTACAGCGCTTACATGTCAAATCTTGTGAAACATATATATGGGGGCTATATCTAAATCTGAACGGATTTTCTCCGAATTTGGTAGTGTTCATTCAAGTAATAATAAAACTCTCTCTGCCGAATTTCATAAAGATCGGATGTAAAATGTGGTTTCTACAGCGCTTACATATCAAATCGGGTGAAACATATATATGGGGACTATATCCAAATCTGAACCGATTTTAACCAATTTCTCTCTGCCGAATTTCATAAAGATCGGATGTAAAATGTGGTTTCTACAGCGCTTACATATCAAATCGGGTGAAACATATATATGGGGACTATATCCAAATCTGAACCGATTTTAACCAATTTCAATAGGGATCGTCCGTGGGCCAAAAAAGAGCACTATGCTAAATTTCATCACAATCGGACCATAAATACGACCTGCACTGTGATTACAAGAATACATGGACAGACGGACATGGCTAAATCGACTCAGAAAGTGATTCTGAGTCGATCGGTATAATAAACAATGGGTCTATCTCTTCTCCTTTTAGGTGTTACAAACAAATGCACAAAGTCATAATACCCACCACAGTGTGGTGTAGGGTATAATAAATGATTCATACGCGCAGAAGCTATGTGAAAAGTAAACGCATTCTCCCACTTCCAAACCGAAACAAAAACAAGTAAGAAAATTTCAATTGGGTAAACCGACTAGTGTATACTCTTATATATTTATATACTCGTATATACCCACCTGCACTAAAGTGTGTATATAAAATATAAATGTATAAAGATTTAGTCCCTCTATTAAATATTCTATTTAATACCCCGAAATATTAATATTTTCTTGACTGAACTACATAAGGGGAATTTCATGTCAAGTGGGTTAATTTTTAAAAGGGATGTCTTCTGTCGGGGTGAAAATTGCACCAAGTAGCCCTATCAGATAGTAGTTATGAGACACAATTCCAACGAGATCGGTTAAGGGCTTTCCGAGTTGGAGGGTGTCAAATATTGACATTTTTGTCAAACGGTTGTTTTTCCCATCTGAAATGCTAAAATGTTTGGTTGAACGTTAATTTTTTTTCATAGGTTTATATTTATTTTGATAGATCAACAGGTCCCATCCCATTAATAGGTCACAAAGCTTTTAAAGGAAATTATCTAAGCTTTCTTTTCAGCAAAAAAATCAAAAATTAAAACATAGGTTTTTACCAAAATTTCAAAAAAGTTTAATTTTGCAAAAAAGTTATGAAAATATATTTGCTAATTTTTTTAAAAGGTTGAAGAAAAGACTATCGATAACACTTTTGGAAAATGTTTCTAAATACAATAGCTAATTAGTTATAAGTATGAGATAAAAGGACCGTTTGACTGAAATGACAATATTCATCACAATCCAACTCATAACTACTATCCAACAGCACTAAATTTGGTGCAAGATTCCTGATCAGAAGACATCGCTTTTAAAAATTTAATATTAAAAAATCGCCTTTTTTGTTATTAAAAAGGAAAATGTTTTTCAATAGCCAATTTTCATACTGGCTAAATCGTCTAATAATTTTACGACGATTAATTATATTTAGTGGTGTTACAAACGAAGTGACAAAATGAATTTACCCCCCCCCCCCCCCCATCCTTTGTTGGAGTGTATAATAATGAAAATTAAAGTTATTCAGTTATTGAATTTTGGTTCGATGTACACCCTTTGTGTGGGAAGTGCCAAAAATGGGTGTGGCAATTATGGCCATCAACGAAACGGTACACATTGAAGAAATTTTATCACATATGTACCTTATACTCGTAAGCCTGTGGTACACAAACTTATTTTATTGATTTAGGAAAATGTTTTCCCAAACAAATCTGTGTTTCCAAACAATACTACGTGCAGATGTCATCCTCTGTGCAACAAATTGAATTATTGATCTGAGACCTTGTCGCTCACTCACTTCAAGAGTGACATAACTCAAAATTTAAAATTTTTGAGGTTGCCTTACAGAAATGCGAATTTGGCAAATATCCATTAATTAATCTCTGCGAAATTTTGTTTATAAATAAACAACCATATTTCGGATTATCCCAGCGTTTTTAAATATCTTTTTCGTGTTACTTATTTTTTTTTTTTTGGACTTACAATTTTCAATTTTGAGTTATGTCACTCTTGAAGTAAGTGAGAGTCATAGTATATGTATATATTCTTTATCGTTGTAATATTCTAACGTTTTCTATAACGTAATAACATCGCAAATTACATCTATCTCATATTGAGGGTATACTTAAATCAGAGCACTCGACTGATATTGTATTGTGTTTAATAAAATTCACTATCGGATTGTTGAATTGATTGTTTCAATAAGCACAATGCTATTGATTTGTTTTGCTCAGATATCTTCAATCACTAAAACTATTTAAAACTATTTTGAGTTAATTAAAACATTTTGGGTTCTCACAAATAAACTATTATAATTACATGTAAAGGCGGTGTTAAGTTTGGCCATGTCAAATCTTATATACTCTGCACCATGGATCGCATATGATTTCGCGAACAGATAAATTCAAATTACAAAATTTCAGCCCGATTCGTTGAAAATCGTTCTGAGACCACATTAAGTATATAAAGGGTGGTTAAATTGTAAGGGCCGATGTCGAGTGTGAACCACACCTAAACGTCAAGTTTAATTCTACATTTCATTTGACATTTCTCAATTTCAGACTAACTCAATTTGAACCATGGAAAGATACCCAAACGAGCAACGCGTCAAAGTTTTTAAGCCTTTAACGAAAATGGGCGTTCAAATCAAAATGCGTTTCGTGCACTTCGTTATGTTTTTTTGATCAGCATAATCGACCAAATGTGTCCATAATCGGGAGAATTGTGCGCAAATTTCAGCAAACCGGGTCTGTAGGAGACGTGAAAACAACTGTGCATGTTCGCCCAGTTCGTTTGGTGCGGCTGGCGACGTCATCGGGCCATACTTCTTCGAAATGAGGCCGGTCAGGCAGTTACAGCGAATGTTGTTCACTATTGTGAGATGATATGTGGTTTCAACAGGACGGCGCCACTTGCCACACTGCTAACACACTCAATTGGTCGCCAAGATCATGTGATTTGACACCGTTGGACTTCATTCTTTGGGGTTATTTGAAAAAAAAGGTGTACGTCGATAAGCTAGCAACAAGTCAAGAGCTAAAGTATGAGATAATTCGGCACATTACCGGCATATAACCTCAATTACGCTTCAGCGTCTTCGAAAATTTGGACCATCGCATGGAGGTGTGCCGCCGAGAACCCGGCAGCCATTTGGCCGATATAATATCATAATAAAAATAAATGACAATATTTTCCTGAATAATTTGTGATTTATTCAAAATCAACATCGGCCCTTAAAATTTAACCACCCTTTATAACACAAAATCCAGGAAAAATAAAATTCAAAAAGTCAGCAAAGTTTCAAATGTCTTTTTTAAATAAAATATATTTGATTAACTTCTTAAACAATTACATTGTTTGTGTGTAAATACTTATTTTATTTACGAGAGTCAGTTCGCAAATATATTTTTTTCTTATATATTAATATATGCGTCTTAATAAATTTCTTTTAAAAAAAAATTATTTGTTCATAAATATATATGATATTTATAAACGTCGCACAATGGGGAAAAAGGGGTAAATACGCGCGCATAGCAGTATTTTCAATCTCATGACTATACCGTTAGAGATAGAGTCCTACGGTTTGGACTATCTTCAAGAGAATTCTTTGGAGAAGAAACTGGTGTACCAAGA
This sequence comes from Eudasyphora cyanicolor, assembly GCA_963930755.1. Classification (NCBI taxonomy): domain Eukaryota; kingdom Metazoa; phylum Arthropoda; class Insecta; order Diptera; family Muscidae; genus Eudasyphora; species Eudasyphora cyanicolor. Next base: position 49,218,939 of record OZ005737.1, on the reverse strand, counting down.
ATTAATTTTACTGTTACCATGTATCGCACAGTGGAGCTACAAAAACGACTTTGTGGGAATTAGTGTAAAAATCAGAATATCGTACCAACTTCAGTGATCTTGATTTTAAATTAAAGCTGACAAAATTTAGTTAAAAATCTATTTGAGTTACTTGATTGTGTGTTGCTGCGTTTTACATATATAGACCATTGAAGTTCAAATATATTTTTGTCAACATTGCGTTAAAAGTCTATAAAACCGGGTAAAGCTTTTGAATTTGAAACCAAAACAACATAAATAGGATAAAATCGTCGTCTGCAATATTTTTGAAAGCGGAAGTGTTGCACTAATGCAATCACACAATGGTCGCAATTACACATATAATCCTAATAATATTAATAGGATTGCTATTTTTGTTCGTAGGACACTACAAACATGCAGCCGGACATGTACCGGTTGTATTTATTATCCGATTTTTCGTAAAAGTTTTTTTTTTGGACAAAGAAAATCGGTCCATATATTTCGGGAAAATCGGTTCATAGATAGATGTAGCTTGCACACATATTTTCTATATTTGAAGTAAAAAAAGCACATATTTAAAGTACAAAAATCTGCCATAATCGCAAAAAGTCGCAGATAAACTAGGTACTGTTGGATACACCACTAAGTCGTCTATCTTCTCTATGTCATATGGTAGTGATCCCACGTGATCCAAAAAAGTTGTATTCCACTTACTGTGTATATTTTTTTTGAAAAACAAAAAAAAACTTTTTTTTTACTTGGAAATATCTCTTGATTTAAAGATGTTAAAAATACGTCTTATACGCGAAAATTAAGATGAATATAACCTTATTATATGTTACAAGTCCGGTCGCATTTCACCAACAAACGACAATTCTACAAGCATTTTAGCATATACATTTTATCATCGCATTTTTATTTGCATTTATTAGTAAAACAACAATCTTTGAATGGTCATAACTCGGAATCGCTTAGAGATATTTTCATAAAATTTGAAGGTATTTTCATTAAATGTTACCCACAATAAAACAACCATCCCAAAAAACTGATTTTTGAAAGTTGTTTTCAAAGTCCTATGCGCGCATATTTCAATACGATATCCGCGTGTATATTTCCAAAATACCACAAATAAGTTTTCGCAAAAATTTACAGAAATTATATGTATATTGTTGAAAATATAAATTGAGAAGGCTATAAAAGAAATTTTTTACATCGTATAGGAAATTTGGGTGTAAATTCAGAAAAGTCAATGCGACATAAATCGGTTTAAATTTTGCGCTGATATTAACAAACTGCTAGAACAGAGTCAGGAAAAAACTGAAAAAGAAAATCAATTTGCAAATGCTCACATACCTGTAATAAAGTCTTAAAATATATAAAAAAATTTATATTTCAATGAACTATTTTGTAATTTATAGATCTTGACGTCACAAACGGAATGTAATTCTCGAACCAATATCTCACACCACACAATTCGTAAACTAATTTCGAAAATGTTTACCTGTATCTAAAGGGTGGTTAAGTTTTAAGGGCCGATGTTAGTTTTGAATAAAACACAAATTATTTAGGAAAATATTGTCATTTCTTTTTATTGGGATAATATTGGTATGGTTCAATTATGTATGGAATAAAATATCGGCCAAATGGCCGCCGCGACTTCGGCGGCACACCTCCATCCGATGGTCCAAATTTTCGGTGACGCTGAGGCATAATTGAGGTTCTGTGCCGAATTATCTCATCCTTTAGCTCTTGAATTGTTGCTGGCTTATCGACGTACACCTTTTCTTTCAAATAACCCCAAGGAAAGAAGTCCAACGACGTGAGATAACACGGCCATTGAATTTGTTGCGCAAAAGAGTCATTGTTTCGTTAGCTGTGTGGCAAGTGGCACCGTCTTGTTGAAACCACATATTGCACATATCCATATCATCCAATTCAGGCCATCTCAAGATAGCGAACACCATTCACAGTAACTGCCTGACCGGCCTCATTTCGAAGAAGTATGGCCCGATGACGTCGCCAGCCCATAAGCCGCACCAAACGAACTGGGCCAGCATGCACAGGTGTTGTCACATCTCCTGCAGACCCGGTTTGCTGAAATGTGCGCACAATTCTTCCGATTATGGACACATTTGGTCGATTATGCCGATCAAAAAAACATCACGAAGTGCACGAAACGCATTTTGATTTGAACGCCCTTTTCGTTAAAGGCACCCTTTACTATACCAAAAGCCGGGCTCCAAATCCCCTTTGCAGTTCAATGTGAAACACCTTACCAAAACATGGACCTATGACTATATAAGAAGTATATGTACCAAATTTCAGCCACCTATCTCAAGTATTATTGGTTGTAGCTAGATTACAACGGACGGACAGACATGGCTGCATCGTCTTAGAATTTTACTAAGTCTCAGATCAATATTTAGTGGTGTCACAAACGGAGTGACAAAATTAATATATCCCCCATCTTATGGTGGAGGGTATAAAAATGATAATAATTTTAATATTCTAGCTTTGTGTTGGTGAAAAAGTTTTAAAATTGTCGTAAAAAAATGGTGCAAATTGGCAACAATACGAGGCTCTTTGGCCGTTCCTACTTGGAGAACATTCTTCGGGAAATTTTCTTCAAGATGAGTATAAGGGCCTGTTTCTGTAACTTATTTTCGTTCGTCTACGGCGAACGATCAAAAATCACTCCATTATTTCGAGAAATCTATAAGTCACAGAAGTTTATAATTCGTTGTGTCTATAGAAAAACATATACAAAGTCCACACCTAAAATATTTTTAACCTGCGTTTTATAGAATTCAAGTAATAGTTGAGAGATTTTTGATCGTTCGCCGTAGACGAACGAAAATAAGTTACAGAAACTAAATATGTCATCCTTTTTTTATACCTCCACCATCGGATGGGGATATATTCCGGGAATAAAATTTCAATACAATTTTCAGTAGTTGATATCTCGGTAACTGTACGCGATAACTCTTAGGTGGAAAATTAAGTCTTTTGCTGATTTCGGTTAGTAGAATGCACACCAAAAATTTTATGGATGGGAAGAAAACCAGTAAGGAAAGCTTAAGTTCGGTCGTTGTCGACTATATGACACCCTACACTACTCTAGTGAGATTGGGTAACAATGAAAAATCCAATGTATACTTTAGCTAACATTTGTTTACACAATTTACATTTGGCACGTCTCTGCGTCTGTAGCCAAATCGGATGTTAGATGCCATTTGCAACAACCAAACAACTCTCCTAAAATAAAATAAGTCATGGTGGTGCTTGCGTCTTTTTTGGCGATATAGGCTCCATTTATGGGAGCTATATCTAAATTTGGACCGATTTTCTTCAAATTGGGCAATGTTGGTCCATAGATCAATAGACTCTATCATACAAACATTTCAAAACAATTGGATGTAAAATAAAGCTTTTATAGGGGCATAGGGCCATATCGGATGCAACTTAGGATTTATATCTAAATCTGAACTGATTTCAACTAACTTCAATAGGCTTCTTTCTAATTGCGAAATACTCCTAACTTCAAAATGTCAGCACGATCGGTGTGGATCGGACTGCGACCTGTACAGGCATGGTTCGATCGACTCAGCTAGTGGTTCTGAGTCGATCGGTATTCTGTACCACAGTGTGATGTAGGATATGAGGACGCGGTTAAAAATTTTGATCATACGAGGTGGCCGCCTTTGTATACCACAAGGGACTCGTAGCTCCGCCTCTGTAAACCCCACGGGACCCAAATTAAAAACTTAACTTCTCTAATAGCTCTTCTACATTACAAGCATTCCCAGTTTTTTTCAGAAGTATGATTAAGAACGGCCGAATTATTTCCTTTTCTTTCCCACTGTGCAGATGATTGAGTTAATTGGAATAATTTCTGTATGGTCCTATACTGCCAAGAGGAGTAAAAGGAAAATATAACGGGTTTCCCAATAGGGATGATATGATTTTGAAGTGACGTTTCGGCCATTTGTAAAATGTCATGATCTGTCATTTGTTTTTCATTGTATTCAGTAGTGTTTACAATTTCATCATGGAGAGATATACGCAAGAATAACGTTTACAAATTATTCAGTTTTATTATCAAAATAATCATTCTCCAATTGCAACTTTTCGTGCACTAAGTCCATTTTTTGATCCAAAATAAACCACTTTCCAGTCGACCTACGACCTTGACAACCATGAGCAGTATTTTAGCTCTGGTTAAGAGCTATCTTTCTGCCATTGATCGATTCCCGATCCGACATACCGTTAAGGAGCTAGAGCAAAAATAAACTTTCCGTTCACATTTGAAAATGATGCTAAGCCCATTTTTTTAAATCCAAAAAAAAAAAACACTTTCCAGTTGACCTACGACGTTGACACCCATGAGCACTATTTTAGCTCTCGTTAAAAGCTATCTTTTTGCCATTGAACGATTGTGGCTACGTGCCACACAGCAAATGAAATAATTGAATTGTTTCGAGAAAAGTTTGGAGATTCGATTATTTCAAGAAATTGTGATATTGAATGGCCTCCAAGAAGTTGTGATTTAACACCATTAAACTATTTCTTGAGGGGTTATTTGAAGTCATTGGTCTTTCGAAATAAACCAGACTCTCTTCAAGCTTTACAAGTCAATATTGAACGTGCCATTCATGACATACGACTTGATTTAGTGGAAAAAGTTGAGTTCATCGAATTCGTTCCCGCAGAAGAAGTCGTGGAGGCCATTTGAATGACGTTTTATTTAGAACTTAATTGTCTCGATTGTACTTCACATTAAATAAAAAACTTTTGAATTTCCTTAACAATAAGTGTGTTTTTTTAAGATTTCATATCACTCCTATTGGAAAAACCTGTATAAGCCATAATAGATGACACATTTTCCAAACAATTTGGCTGTAATTTTGCAGTTTTTGTTATTTTAAGGAATTTTCCACACAAAAAAACACATCAGTGTAGCATTTACTGATTTTCCTCTTTAAAGATTTTTTCGGTTATAGAATTTAATGCAACCCATGGTAGATTGGGTATATACGATATAGCCCTGCAGAGCTTACCACCATTCTTACCAGTTTTGTGGGTTTCCTTTGGTTATAAGTAAACAAATTTATTTTTTATCGTATTATATAATTATGTAGTAGGAAAATAAGTTTTGTTTTAATTAGAAAAAAATTGCTGATGTATTGGCCAACAGTCAAATATTTTTATGTTTTAAGCTTTTTAGCTTTACTTCCGCTTACATATACCCAATTTCCAATACATTGCCTGGGCTGGAGAACAACTGTCCATTGTATTTATGTACCGTCTATATCGATCAAACATTAAGGTAGTGGCGCACATGCTATTGTCACCCTGACGAATTTGAACATTTTCATTTTCCAAAAAGGTTAATTTCCAAATATCATTGTAAGGCTCTGGCGGTGGAGATGATTGAGAAGCGGCTACGAAATTCGTGTTTAGTCTCGTGTAATATCGGCTCTTATATTTGGTGCTTACAAGATGAACCGAAAAATCGGTACTGTCTCCACCGGTAGAATCGATTATTTCCGCTTCGATATTTCCATCAGGATCTATTGCAAGTTTTTGGTACCATGTAAATGTTTGTAGAATGTTTCCGCTTATTTTTTTATATTTAGAAGTATAAATATACTCATTATATTCGCTATTCATTAAGCAAAAACTGGTCTGGAAAAATATAAATTGAATGCTTGAGGGAAGTTTTGAAACTAACTGCAGGATCTGTTGCTTCCATCCTTGGTTAAGTGTTTCATAGCTTGGTTTATTTCGGATTTTATATAAAACATATCCACACCTAGAGAGTATACCAGAACTTTGATTATTTGCGAATACTGCCAAGAATTGCACTTGTAAACGAATCATCATGATTAAACTTAACATATTCTCTCCTTGATAGGTTTCATAGAGGAAATTCAATATTGCTATGGGATCCTTACACTCTAGCGATTGCTTAATTGCATCACTTATGATTGCATCGACAACTTTTATGCGAATTTCTTCACTAATCACTTCAATAAATACTTTAAATTGTTGTTTCGTTGTGGGAGATTTTGATCCGCATAATAGTGCAGACAGAGATTGAGTGAAACCCAACTTTACTTCTTGCATTTCAGTTGTATTCAAAGGATATCCTTCGCTTGGGTTGGTCCCAATTTGGTCCGTGGCTTCGCATTCAGCATTTTCGCCAAAAGCGTATAAATGTGTACAGCACAATATTGTTAGGGTTAATATTGTTTGGGTTCCCATTTTTGTTTTTTTTTTGGCTTCTTCTTCACTAATAAGATAATTTTAATTTAAAATATTTTTTATATATTCTTAACACTTGTGAGTTCCTATCCATTCAGTTAAATACAAACCTTTGTTGCAGTACGAGTAATATTTATTTTCTCAATTGTTTGAATCATAGCCACAAGTTTCAACCACAACTTTATATTATTAGCTTTGCAAGAGAGTCATCTGAAAAGCAAAAGGGCTCAACAACCAAAGAAAAGAAAAAAAAAACAAAATTATGTTAAACAGTTTTATAAACATTTTTGAGTGTAATAAAAATTTTGGTGTATACAAAATATTAAAAAATGGTAAACTGTGTAACACATCGATAAGTCGACTTAGCATGTTTTTAGGGAGAATTCATTTTTAATTATATTCAGTCAAAATTTGGCGTTTATCCTTCAACCCTCATAATTACCTTCAATTTGTATGGTATCCCGGATTTATCGAGCTTAGACTTCAGAAAATATGGTCCAAATACTAAAGATAAATTCTATGAAAATACGAATTTTAGAAAAAATTAAAAAAAAATCTTTACCATAAAAAACATTTTGTACTGTTTTCTTTTAATACTCGTAGTATGCCTCAATCTATACAAAAAAAGTTTTTAGGTCTCGGAAACTAAACATTTTTTTTTTGTTGCATAGTGTAATGTACACCACATTTGAAATTGACAGATTAACCTCCACCCCGGCAAGGGTGTTATAGAACTCTTTATGCGTATCATCGAGGAGAATGTACCCGCCAGATGCGTCAAAAGTCCGGAGACTCCCCTTAGCCCCTCCAGAATCCGAAGTAGAGCTTTCGTTCTCAGAGAAGGATGTTACAGATCTTCAGTTAGAGTTTGAGTCACCTGAAATAAGAGGCGTGGATACCTCTGCACTTCCGGAAATCCGTGCATCACGGACGACTCACCTTCTGCAGTGGGAGCTATATACTGCATGTATACCTTTAAGACTATAGTCTCGAACCATATTGCAGTGTTATAAAGCGTGATCCATTTCGAAGTTCCCTACTTTTTTATAGAAAAAACACAGATTTATTTATTTTTTAGAGATTATGTCTCTCAAATGTTGGCCGCGGCTACGTCTCAGATGGTCCATCTGTTGAGTCCAATTTTCGATGACTCGTTCGAGCATTTCGACTGGTAACTGGCGAATGACACGCGTGATGTTTTGCTCCAAGGCCTGAATCGAAGCTGGTTTGTCCGCATAAACTTTCGACTTTACATATCCCCACAGGAAAAAGTCTAACGATGTGATATCACACGATCTTGGTAGCCAATCGACCGGTCCAAAACGTGAAATTATATGCTCACCGAAGTGTTCTCTCAATAAATCCATTGATTGATGCGATGTGTGGGAAGTGGCGCCGTCTTGTTAAACCAAATGTCGCCGAGATCATGAGCTTAAATTTTAGGCATCAAATAGTCGGTTATCATGACACGATAACGGTCACCATTTACGGTTACGTTCTCACCGGCATCATTTTTGAAGAAATATGTGGACAGATGATTCCACCGGCCCACAAATTACACCAAACCGTTGTTTTTTCTGGATGAAGTGGCAGCTCTTGAATCTCTTCAGGTTGCTCTTCATTCCAAATGCGGCAATTTTGCTTGTTTACATACCCATTGAGCCAGAAATGGTCACCAACGCTGAACAAAATTTGGCTCGAAAACGTCGGATCTTCTTGGAACTTTTCAAAAGCCCATAGAACGAAGCGATGTCGCTTGGGAAGGTCGGGCGGCTTCAGTTCTTGCACAAGCTATACTTTGTATGCTTTCAATTTAAGATCTCGAAGTAAAATGCGTCAAGTCGTTCCATAAGTCAGTCCGAGTTGCTGCGAACGGCGACGAATCGACTCTTCACGGTCTTCGTGTACACTCTCAGCTACGGCCGCTACATTTTCTTCACTGCGAGCTGGACGTAGTCTATTCGATCGAATATTATCCAATAATGAATGCTGGGTCTCAAGATGGGTGATGGTGTTGCGAATAGTACGCTCAGTAGGCCGATTATGTTGACCATAAGCTGAGCGAAGTGCACGAAACACGTTCCTCGCAGAACTTGAATTTTCGTAATAAAGATTTGTAAACGTTGTCCAGGCGTAAGTCTTTCCATGATGAAATGCCAAAGAATACTTAACAAAAATAACATGACAGCATTACACGACTCACACTGATCTATCAAAAAAGGCTATTGAAAAAAGTATCTCTACTTGGATCACCCGTTATATGGGTAGTTCTTTCTGAAGTGTCACAGGTCAAAAATTAGATCTTTCTCAAATTCACAAAAAATGTTGCCCTAGTATGTGGGAGTAATGACCCTCAATATTAAAAAATTAAATGAAAATTGGAGGCAGGGGGCGAGGTTTCAGAACAATTGATTTGATGATACAAAGCATAGGAAATTGAAAAATATTGTTTCAGAAAGTATTTTTCGTGCACTTTTCATAAAATATTAAGTTTATCTTAAACAATTTAATTCGGTGACTTTTCGCGGAAATAAAAATATAAATTTCAATATCTCAGAACCGATCTAATTTTTTTCGACAATATCCAAAGGGGCGCCCGGCCACACCTCACCCACTCGACGCAGAGCAGCCTTATACAGGTCTACTGTTTTGGCGCCACATAAATATAAGAGCTGTACTCTCCCCTGATGTCATCCTGCATCGTTGCAGATTGGTGATTTGCCCGGCATGTCTCTACGGACTCTGAGCCATAATGGCTGATTTCACATGATCCCATTTGTCCTTGGGGATGGATGCATCCTCACTACTTCTGTCCAAACAGCCATCTCTATACTCTCCTTGAAGGGCTTGGTTAGCGTCCTGTTGATGGTGCCTCTTGCATTTTTCGGAGGCAGGGGTTCATCAGATGATATGATTATTTTGCCTTCATTCCGTTCACGCAACTGGATGTGTGGCTCTGTATTTTACATCCAATTGTTTTGAAATTTAGCATGGTTGAGTTTCTTAATCCATGGACCAACATTGCCAAATTTGAAGAAAAAGAAAATAGCACCCATGTATGTATATGTTTCGTCCGATTTGGCTACAGAGGCTGAGATGTACAGAATGTAAATTGCTTAAATAAATTTTAGTTGAAATTTATACTGGATATTTTATTGTTATATTGGGGTGATTCATCGTGAGGTTAGATTTATAGTGTAAAATAAAACACATAAATTTGAAAATGAACTTAAAATGTGTATTAACGGTTAAAAGAGCAATTTATGGCATTTATTGTTTAAAAATGACATCATGTAAATGTTGGCCATCACTACGTCTGAGCTGCTCCATTCGGAAGGTCCATTTCTGGGTGACTCGTTTCAGCAAAGCGACTGGTATCTCGCGAATAACAAGAGTAATTTTGGCTTCCAAAGCGTCAATCGTAGCTGGCTTATTCCTGAAGATCTCAGACTTTACATTTCCCCAGAGAAAATAGTTGAAAGGTGTGAAATGATTTCCCAACAAGGTCATTGTTTCACGCGCTGTATGGCTCGTAGCGCCGTCTTGTTGCAACTAGAGCTCACTGAGACCATGCGCTTACATTTCAGGAAGCACATAGTCCGCTAACATGGTGCGATAGCGGTTACCATTGAAGGTAACATTCTGATTTTCCTAATTTTTGAAGAAATAAGGACTAATGATTCCACCAGCCCAATAACCACAACATAACGTTGTTTTTAATGGATGTAATGTTAGCTCTTGATTCTCTTGGGGTTGCTCTTCAGCTCAAATACAGCAATTTTGTTTATTAACCAGAAACCGTTGAGCCAGAAATGCCTTCATCACTGAACAAAATTTCACGATAAAACACCGCATAAACATCGAGTATTTTCGTAGCACGCTGTACCCCAGAACTGGATACCATATGTCCAAATGGGCTTCAATACCGTTGTGTATAAAAGAACTTTATACTCTTGATCTAGGGCAGATCTTTGGCTGATAAGCCACTGAAGTTGATTTGTTTTGAGTTACTTTAGAGAATATGTGGCGCGACCACGTCAAGCCCCGATCTAAATGGATTCCAAAATATTTTACATGATCGTTTTGGGGAATCTGTGAATTGAAAGTAACATAAGTTCACTTTGAGGCATTCACCATTATTCTCCTTTTTTGTAGCAATTCTTCTAGGATTCGGACATGAAACTGCAGTTGATCGGACGCAACTAAAGGCCTTTTGTGAGTACTGAAGAAAGCAGTATCGTCCGCAAAAGTAGACGTGTACCTTCGTTCCAGACTTTGCCAAATGCTTGGGAAATATCTATGAATAACGCCGAACAGTATTCTTAATCTCGTGGCCGCAAAGGAAAAAGTCGCAAGGTGTTAAATCACAAGATCTCGGTTGCCAATTGTGATCACCTCTTCGAGAGATAACACGGTCCGGAAACTTTTCCCATAACACAGCAATGGTTTTGATGCTTGTGTGGCACGTAGCGCCGTCTTGTTGAAAGTAAACGTTGTCCAGATCATTACCATCCAACTCCGACCATAAAAAATCATTAATCATCTCTCGATAGCGTAATCCATTCACCGTAACTGTTGATCCAACCTCATTTTCGAAAAAGTATGGACCATAAACCGCACCAAGCAGACACACGTTGAGGATGGAGAGGCTTTTAACAATAACTCTTGGGTTTTCCGAAAATGGGCCGTCAAGATGATTTTTCGATGATTTTCGATTTTTCGAATTTTAATAATTTCAATGCATTGTTGAATCGTGTATCGTTCCATTTTTAGTAATGGCGTAGTTTCTACTTGTCAAATGTCAAAGAATAAATGCTTTAAAAGTGACAGCTACCGAAATACCGGGTGATTCAAAATAACATCTCTTGTTGGAAAACCCTGTATTATGACTTTTTCGAAAACCAAATTGATGGTCAGGTATAATATTGCTAGAAATTATATGAAGTGTGATTTTCTTGATGAAATGGACTCAAACATTATTGAAAGTACCGATAGTAAGCTTATAGGGCGATAGGATTTGACTTGACTTGGATCTTTGCCTGGTTTCGGTATCATCACGATTTCTGACCTCTTCCAAGGTAGGGGCAAGTAACCTGCACGCAGTATTGCATTGAATAAAAATAACACCATTCTCAAGGCTGAAAAGGGAAGTTCTTTAATCATTTTCGCCATTTATACCATTCTCCCCCTGCGATTTCTTTAATTTTAGATATTTGACAGATTTTTTAACATCCTTTATTCTAAGCTTGATTGGGCGAGGAATTATATCATTTATCACGGGCTGATAGATTGGGCGAGGAATTATATCATCTATCACGAGCGGATAGATTGGGCGAAAATGTATGTCATCTATCACGGGCGCATAGATTTCAGATGTATCACTATTGGGTGGGTATCACTGTGCTTTTTGCTATCTTTCCCATTTTCAAGGCGAATTGGGGATTCATGGGCAACAGGGCCTCGCATATTTTTTGTGAACTTCCAGAGACTAAATTCTGTTTTCTGGGTTGTATCCAGAGATTGCAAATATATTTTTAGATCACTTTCCTCGGCTGATTTTAGGGCTGATTTCAATCTCTTCTGGCAATTTTTTAGTTTTTTTCTCAGTGCTGGGGAGCGATATTGTTGCCACTCTCTTCTAAAGCTTCTTTTTTCATTGATTAACGCATGGATGCCTGTTGGGTTTTGTGAGTTATCTCTTTTAAATGCGCTTTTTCGAGTAGCCACTTTAACTGCACTGTTTACAACGTCCGTGAATAGGTTTACCGCGGCTTAAATTTCATCCGTTGTACGTAACGATACACCATGGGATAGGTGTGAGCTAACATATTTTTTTAAATTTTAAACAGTTGGTATACTTATTGGGCAAATTGTGACACCCATTTTCATGATTGTTGTAAAGCAGTGTCAAAATGGTAGGCGAAAGATCCGATGATAGATCAAGTGATGGACATACAGATATTTGTTCACGCCTTATATTTTTTATTATAGCGAAATCAATAAGGTCTCGCGTTTTATTCAGATCTAAGGGCCAATATGTTGGGTGACCACTCGAAGCTACATCTAGTTTAGCAGATGTTATGGCTTTAGTAGTTGTCTACCTTTTGGAGTAGTGAGGCGAGAGCCCCAAAATGTGTGCTTGGCATTGTAACCACCTGCTACCAAAAACTTTGTGCCAAGAGTGGAGAAGAACTCCATGAATTGATCTTTGTTAATATTGTGCCTAGGGGGACAATATATCGACGATATCACCAGATTTGTGCCTGTGATAGGGATAGAAGTTGCTTGTACAGGGTCCCCCATATTCGACGGACCCATCTGGCAACGCCATAACTTTTGACAGAGATGTCAGATCGCTTAATGACATACCGCGTTTGAAGCGTCAGTCCAAGCAGATTTTTACCATGGAACAATACACGCCACGCGAGCGCCTGAAATAGTTGAAATTTACATTCAACAGAAGAAGTCAATTGTGAAAACTCAACGTGCTTTTAAAATATTAAAAAATGTGGCCTTCTAAGAACACCATTAAGCGTTTATACGAAAAATTTTCGACTGGTGAGGCTCTTTCTAATCCGAAGAGGCCAAATAAAAGTCGACCAAGGCGATCGGCGGAGAATATCGCTGCCGTACGAGCCAGTGTTGAGAGGTCCCCAAGAACATCCCAAAAACGCCGTTCTCAGCAGTTGGGCATGGCTCGGTCCACTTTACAACGGATTATTCGCGTTGATTTGCATTTGTTCCCGTACAAAATTCAATTGACGCAAAGATTGTTGCCTGCGGACAAGCCTCGTCGATTGGAATGGGCCCAACGAGTCATCGAAAAAAACATGGGTCCGTCGAATATGGGCAACCCTGTATATGCTCAGCGCTGTATTCGGGCATAGGATAATGTTTGATTTTATTTTGGACAATAATATCTGTACCACCACAGACTCTCCCGCTAGGGTGTTTAGTATCGTATGTGGAATAACCACGTATCCTAAAACAATTTCTGGTTGAAAAGTCTGTCTTAGAGACTAATAAAAGAGTGATAAGAGTCACGAGTGAAAAAAATCATATTGAAAATCAAACCTCACGATGAATCACCCGATACAATCTTACTAGAGAGGTGTAGGGGGGTTATATCTAAATCGGAACCGATTTCCCATAAATTTATTAGTCTTTATTAATCTTGGACGGATAAACGATGTGTTTATCTCTTATCCTTCTGGGTGTTACAAACAAATGCACAAACTCATAATTCCCTGGACCACAGTGCGGTGTAGGGTATACAAATTTCATAAGCAGAATAAGCTTTTATTTCACAGGATGAAAAATAGTTTTGTTTAGAACAACATCCTTCCAAACATATAATATTTGTCTGTGTCAAATATTATATATTTGAAGTGTAGCCTAAACATATTTATGTTTCAAGCTGAATATGTTTGGGACAATATACTACAGAGGCGATTTTTTCAGCGTGTATATATTTCGAAGTTATTCGATATTGCTATAGTGTTAATCTGGAGGGTATCACGCCTCTATTGATCTTATACTTTAATTATTAAAATATGGTCCAAATACTATCTACATTCCATGAAAATTGGAATTTTAGAAAAAAAAAATAAAAAAATTTACCATGAAACTATTTTTATCCCTCCACCATAGGATGGGGGAATAATCATATTGTCACTCCGTTTGTAACACGGGCGCCTTTTTTGATATGTTTGAATCGAAAGAAAATATATTTGGAACACAATTTTTTAAATATTATATATTTCTTAGCAAATAAATTTTATTTGAAAATCAATAAAATATATTCCGAACGCATATATTAATATATTACAACAAATTATATTTCCAAACTAAATTTCTCAAATAAAATATGTGTTTAAATACAAATAAAATTATTATTTAGGAATGTTTCCAAATATATGTTATTTAAAAAAGATTTCCAAAACTTTTGCTGACTTTTTCGATTTTTTTTTTTCAATTTTTCGTTGGTTTCGAATTGTACCTCCCAGTAATGATACCATACGCAGCATTAACTTCTGTTTTCAATCATTTCAAATTTCTGTGTATTCCAAGCTATCATTAGTTGTCAATCCTCTAAGTACTTTATATTTATGCAAGATTATACGATTTCAATTATTATTATTTTTACAAACATTAAAAATGTCTAAAAATTTAACTTTGAATTACTGAAAAATTTAACACAATTTATGTACTTTATGATTACTTAAATGCAAATAAATATTTGTTTCGCAAATAGCAGTCACATTAGGATGTAAACAAATATTTGTTTAAAACATCATCTTTCCAAATAAACAATTTTTGTGTGTACCAAATATTACATGTTTAGAGTGTACCCTAAACATACAGGGTTGCCCATATTCGACGGACCCACGGACTCGTTGGGCCCATTCCAATCGACGAGGCTTGTCCGCAGGCAACAATCTTTGCGTCAATTGAATTTTGTACGGGAACAAATGCAAATCAACGCGAATAATCCGTTGTAAAGTGGACCGAGCCATACCCAACTGCTGAGAACGGCGTTTTTGGGATGTTCTTGGGGACCTCTCAACACTGGCTCGTACGGCAGCGATATTCTCGGCCGATCGCCTTGGTCGACTTTTATTTGGCCTCTTCGGATTAGAAAGAGCCTCACCAGTCGAAAATTTTTCGTACAAACGCTTAATGGTGTTCTTAGAAGGCACACTTCTCACATTTTTTAATATTTTAAAAGCACGTTGACTTGACTTCTTCTGTTGAATGTAAATTTCAACTATTTCAGAGCGCTCGCGTGGCGTGTATTGTTCCATGGTAAAAATCTGCTTGGACTGACGCTTCAAACGCGGTATGTCATTAAGCGATCTGACATCTCTGTCAAAAGTTATGGCGTTGCCAGATGGGTCCGTCGAATATGGGAGACCCTGTATATACGTTTCAAGCCGAATATGTTTGGGACAATATACTACAGAAGCGATTTTTTTTCAGCGTATATATGTATATATTCTTAATCGTCGTAAAATTCTAAGCCGATTTAGCCATGTCCGTCTGTTGTATTCACGCTACAGTCCTTAACAATAGAGCTAAGTTGATCAAATTTCGTAGAAATATGGGTCCGCCATCTAACGTTTTTTTAAACTAGTTTCAACTAGTGCTTATTTCGTGAATGGTAACACTTAGCTCATGTCTGATTTGACAGATAATTAGTTTTATCCTTTCGCTGAACGAATATGGTTGTGCGAGCGAGGAGCGATAGACTTACAGAAGATGCCGATTTTGCCAAAAAATCATCTTTTCAGATGAAGCTCATTTTGATCTTGGCGGGTATGTAAACAAGCAAAATTGTCGCATCTGGGGCACAGAAAACCCGCACGCATACATTGAAAAGCTGATACGCCCAAAACGAGTCACTGTTTGGTGCTGATTTTGGTCCAGAGGCATAATTGGGCCATTTTTCGTCGAAAATGAGCAAGGAGTGGCCGTTACAGTCAGTGGCGGTTATCGGGCCATGTTGAATTTTTGTTCACAAAAATTTAAGAAGAGGATATTGGCAACAGTTGGTTTCAACAGGACGGCGCTACGTGCCACACAGCCGAAGCCACTCGATGCTTTGCGCGATGTTTTCAAAAAAAAAAGTTATTTGGCGGACCCTTTAGTTGCAGCTTGTTTGGGATTGCAAATGGGCAATATCGTTCAATGTTTTGATATAGCGGAGAAACTTTGCAGTTTGTATTATATTTTGACAAGAATTCACACAGCAAAAATTTTACAAATCGGTTGATATTTTGGTATAGTCACCCTATAGAGGTCGCTCCAAAATATATGTATTTAAGCCAGCGTTCGTTTTTATACTCTACACCACACTGTAGTCCAGGGTATTAAGAGTTTGTGCATTTGTTTGTAACATCCAGAAGGAGAAGAGATAGACACGTTGTTTATTATACCCATCGAATCACTGAGTCGATTTAACCATGTCCGTCCGTCCGTCTGTAGATGTATTGTTGTAATCAAAGAATTCACACAGCAAAAATTTTACAAATCGGTTTATATTTTGGTATCGTCACCCTATAGAGGTCGCTCCAAAATATATGTATTTAAGCCAGCGTTCGTTTTTATACTCTACACCACACTGTAGTCCAGGGTATTAAGAGTTTGTGCATTTGTTTGTAACATCCAGAAGGAGAAGAGATAGACACGTTGTTTATTATACCCATCGAATCACTGAGTCGATTTAACCATGTCCGTCCGTCCGTCTGTAGATGTATTGTTGTAATCAAAGAGCAGGTGGTATTTATGGTCCGATTGTGATGAAATTTAGCACAGTGCTCTTTTGTGGCCCAAGGACGATCCCTATTGAAATCAGTCGAAATCGGTTCAGGTTTAGATATAGCCCCTATATATACGTTACACCCTATTTGACATGTAAGCTCTGTAGAAACTGTATTTTGTATCAGATCAGTACGAAATTTGGCAGAGAGAGTTCTCTCAGTACATGATTGAACTCTGCCTAATTCTTATCGCAATGCCCATTTTCGCATTGTTAGGGAGGTGTAGGGTATTATGTATATAGTCTGCCCCGCCCGACTTTCTGTTTTTTCCGGTTTTTTTTTAATAATTTGCTTAAACCAAAAGGATCGTTTCATGATTTGCTACATATCCAAAGATTTTTCCAGTAATAGAATTGAATGCAATCCATGGTGGAGGGTATATAAGATTCGGCATTTGACGCTTTTACTTGTATGTTTTGGTTTAGCAAAATAGTATGCCTCAATCACCACAAAAAAAGTTTTTAGGTCTCAGAACAAAAAAAAATATTTTCGTTGCATAGTTTTATTGTTTGTTATTATTGCAAATTCGAAATTAAAATAAAATTGTTGATGATCTCTTAAAATGAAACAAAATAAATAAAATTTAAATTTTCTTAAACTACACGCTGAAAAAAAATCGCCTCTGTAGTATATTGTCCCAAACATATTCTGCTTGAAACATATATATTTTTAGGGTGCACTCCAAATATATAATATTTGACACATACAAATATTATATGTTTGGGAGGATGTTGTTCTAAACAAAACTATGTTTACATCCTAATATTTTTTATTTGGATATGTTATTTTCCAAAGAAAGATCTATTTTCGTGAATATATATCTATTCTTTAATTGTTTTAAGTTTTCAGCAATTGAAAGGTAATTTTTAGAAATTTTTAATGTTAGTAAAATTTCTTTACAATTGAAAATAATGACTTGGAATAGTTAGAAAATAAAAATCAGTGGTTTCAAATATAAGTTAATGCTAAGTATGCTATTTTTAATAGGAATGCATAATTCGAAAACACTGAAAATATTAAAACTAAAATTCGAAAAATTCAGCAAAGTTTTGAAACCCTTTTTTTTAATAAAATATATTTGAAAATATTCATAAACAATATTTTTTTTTGCATTTAAAGACATATTTTATTTGAGAAAATTAGTTCGCAAATATATATTATTCTAATATATTAACATATGGGTTCTGAATACATTTTATTGATTTTCAAATAAAATTTATTTGCTCGAAAATATATAATATTTAAAAATTTGTGTTCCTAGTATATTTTCTTTCGATTCAAACATATCAAAAAAGGAGATTTTGCCCCGTGTAGTGTTAGTTACAAGTAAAAAGAATATTCTTGATTTCTCGGAATTATTTCGACAAAAAATGGCCTAATTTGTCGGTAGGCATCTTTGGCGGTGTTCTCCGGCTTCAACTCCAGTTACATTTACCTAATTTCCAATATTTTGCCTGTGCTGGAGAACATCTATCGGTTGTGTTTACGTACCGTCTATCTGGATCAGACTTTTGGGTAGTGGCGCACATGCTATAGTCACCCTGACAAATTTGAACATTTTCATTCTCCAAAAAGTTTAATTTCCAAATATCATTATAGCGCTCCCGAGGTGCTGAGGATTTCCAAGCGGCAACCAAGTTTGTGTTTAGTCTCGTGTAATAATGGGCCATATATTTGGTGCTTACGAGTTGAACCGAAAAATCGGTGCTGTCTTCATCTGTAGAATCGATTATTTCAGCTTTGATATTTCCATCGGAATCTATCTTAAACTCATCGCGCCACGTGAATACAGCTTGAATATTTGCACTTATTTGTTTAAAGTTAGTAGAATAAATATATTCATTATATTCATTATTCATTAAGCAAAAACTGGTCTGGAAAAATAAATAATGAATGTTGTTGGGAAGTTTTGAGACTAAGTTTCTGACTTGTTGCTTCCATTCTCGACCCAGTGATTTATAAATTGGATTATTCCAGATTTTATATAAAACATATCCACACCTGGGATATATATCAAAACTCAGTTTATTTTCGAATACCGCAAAGAATTGCACTTGTAGACGAATCATCATAATTAAACTTGACGCATTTTCTCCTTGATAGGTTTCGTAGAGGAAATTCAATATCGCTATGGGATCCTTACACCCTAGCGATTGTTTGAGAGCATCACTTAAAATTTCAACGGCATCGTTTGTTGGAATCTCTTCACTAATCACATCAATAAATACTTTAAACTGTTGTTGTGTTGCTCTAGATTTCGTTCCGCATATTACTGCAGACAGAGATCGGGTGAAGCCCAACTTCACCTCTTGCATTTCAGTTCTATTCAAAGGATATCCTTCGCTCGGCGTCATCCTTTGTTTGTTCTGGATTTCGTGTTCACCATTTTTGCCAAAGGCGTTTAAAACCGACAAACTTAAAATTGTTATAGTTAACAGCAACTTTTTTCCCATTGCAGTTTATTTTTTCAACTTATTTTTAATTTAGTATTAAGTTTCAATTATTACTTATTTGTTTGAACACGAAAGGCAGTCTCTAATCCACTGATTGAGAAGAAATAGTTTCATCGATATTTATTCAATCTTTAATATTTGCATCGTAACCATAAGTATTTAACCACAAGGTCCTAATATTAACATTGCAGTTAAGTGCACACAGAGTAGGTGCATTTTTGATACCCTACACCACACCGTGGCACAGTGTAGGGTCCATTTTTGTGCAAAAAATATAAGTAGTGGTCCTAGATCACTGAAAGTTGGCACCGAGTAATATATTGACTAAATTAAGAAAAAAAAATTATTTCATCAAAATCGATCACGCCCATCGCCCACCGCCCATACAATCCAAATCGATTTTTCCTCATAAACATTTTTCCATTCAAGCAAAAGTCTTCATATTTGGTACATACTCTTCCTAGAATAAACAAAATATACATGACAAGTTTCATCAAAATCGACCATCGAAAAACCTTCCCAGCGTTATTTGGGGAAAAACTATTCTCTAGCGGAATAATTTTGCTTTTTTGATTTTAGATAATCCACCACTGAGTTATGATGGACACCGCAATTCACTTTTTCCCGAGATCCTTCCGAATAATTGCTAGCTTTGCCATATTTTTCAATATTTCTTCATGAAATTTTTACACAACCGTTGGTTTTAATCAAAAGATTTTAACTGTGTCGTCACAAAAATTTTCTTTCTTTTTTTTGCACGAATTAGCGTAAACCGATCGACTCAGAATCACTAGCTGAGACGATTTATCCATGTCTGTCCGTCCGTCTGTCTGTCCATCAAATGTTGTCCGTTGAGCACAGATGGCAATTTCAATCCGATCGTGCTGAAATTTCGTAGGAGTAGGAGTCTTTCGTACCTGGAATAAAGCCTATTGAATTTGAAGGAAATTGGTTCAGAATAAGCTATAGCTCTTATATATACTTGGTTACCATAAACTTTTTTCGGAAAGGAGGACTTTTGTGCCAGAAAAGGAGGACATTTGTGACATTTACAAAGAAAGTTTTGAACTTTCGGAGGACGTTAAAAAACAGTAATTGGAAAGGATGAGAATTTTACTATGATCAAAAATTGACCTTTAAACCCGTAAGAAAGGTCTAAAGTCCGGCAGAACCGACTGTATGATACCGTATACCACCCCATCGGAGTAGAATTATGAAATATTGTCAAGTTTTATAAAAGTTATTTATCTAGTGATAATGATTTTTTAAACAGTTTGTATTTTATAGCGCTTAGATGCCAAATCGGAGGTACATATATATGAGGTCTATGTATTGGGTTTTTTTTTAGGGGTATAGAACTTCGAATTGAAATAAAACACAAGAAAATCGTTTTAAGGTCCATCAATTTGGCTTTATTGGAAGGATAATTTTATGCCATTAATGTTTAAATATGATTTCGGGCATGTGGCCGCCGCGGCTGGCTCGAATAAAGCCAATTCTACAGGTCCAATTTTCAACCACTTTTTCGAGCATATGGGGCCGTATGTCGGCAATAACGCCACGAATGTTGGCTTCCAATTCCCCTAACGTTTCTGGTTTGTTGGCGTAGACGAGCGACTTCACATATCCCCAAAGAAAACCAGTAAGGAAAGGCAGAAAGTCGGGCGGGGCCGACTATATAATACCCTACACCTCCCTAATAATGCGATAAGGGTCATTGCGATAATAATTTGGAATAATTGGTAAATGGGTAGGTACATATTATCTAATTCTGAACCGATAATCGCTAAATTAAGCAATATTCGTTTCTAAATTGAGAAACATATTTCTGGAAAATTTTAATGATCGGAAGTAAAGTACAACTTCTATAGCGCTTTGATACCAAATCAGGAGGAACATATATACGGATGTTATATATGTATAAATCTGAACCGATTTTCCCTGAATACTCATTCATGTAAAAAGACATCTTTCTGTCGAATTTCGTACTGATCGGATATAAAATACAATCTCTACAGCGCTTATATGTCGAACCGGGGGTAACATATATATGGGGCTATATCTGAATCTGAACCGATTTTCTCCGAATTTGGCAGTATTTCTTCATGTAGAAGGAAACCTCTTTTTGCTGAAGTTCGCACTGATCGGATATAAAATAAAATTTTTACAACGCTTACATGTGAAATCGGGGGTAACGTTTATATGGGGGCTATATCTAAATCTGAACCGATTTCTTCCAAATTTAACAGTGTTCATGCAAATAATAGGAAACCCCTTTCTGCCGAATTTCATACTGATCGGATATGAAATAACATTTTTACAGCGCTTGCACTTCAAATCGGGGGTAACGTATATATGGGGGCTATATCTAAATCTGAACCGATTTCTTCCAAATTTAGCAGTGCTCATTCATACAATAAGAAACCTCTTTCTGCCGAATTTCATACTGATCGGATATAAAATAACATTTTTACAGTGCTTACACTTCAAATCGGGGGTAACGTATATATGGGGGCTATATCTAAATCTGAACCGATTTCTTCCAAATTTAACAGTGTTCATTCATATGATAAGAAACCTCTTTCTGCCGAATTTCAGACTGATCGGATATAAAATAAAGTTTTTACAGCGCTTACATGTCAAATCTGGGGTAACATATATATGGGGGCTATATCTAAATCTAAACCGATTTTAACCAAATTCAATAGGGATCGTCCTTGGGCCAAATAAAACATATGTGTAAAGTTTCGTCGAGATCGGACCATAATTGCGACCTGTACTTTGATTACAAGAATACATGCACAGACAGACGGACAGACGGACAGACGGACAGACGGACAGACAGACAGACGGACATAGCTAAATCAACTCAGAAAGTAATTCTAAGTCGATCGGTATAATAAACGATGGGTCTATTTCTTATCCTTTTGGGTGTTACAAACAAATGCACAAAGTTATAATACCCTGTACCACAGTGTGGTGTAGGGTATAATAATCCAATGGTGTCAAATCACACGATCTTGGTGGCCAATTGATAGGTCCATTCCGCGAAATTATGCGCTCATCGAATGTTTCCTTCAATAAATCGATTGTGACGTGCGCTGTGTGGCATGTAGCGCCGTCTTGTTGGAACCACAACTCATCCACATTCATGCCATCCAATTCGGGAACAAAATAGTCGGTTATCATGGCTCTATACCTGTCTCCATTAGCTCTCCACAGCTCCAATTGCTGTGCACGGTGGCGAATCGATTCATTCGGGTCCTCTTCAACACTTTGCTCTACAGCGGCAATTGTTTCTTCGGTGCGCACTGTTCGACGTCTCTGCGGATGCGTATTATCACATAGAGTAAACGTAGTGCGAAAACGATCCATGGTTAACCGAATTAATTGCTCTGATGGACGATTATGTCGACCATAAAATGGACGGAGCTTGCGGTAAACTTCGCGAACTGAACCATTATTTTCGAAATAAATTTGCACTATTTGCAAGCGTTGTTCTTTTGTCAACCTGTTCATGATGAAATGGCAAACCAAACTGAACATAAATGACATTAGAGTTGCCAGATTTGACCACAAAATGACAGTTTTATCTCTATTCGAAAAACAAAGCTGTAAAAAAAAACACCCGGTATATCTAAATCTGAACCGATTATATTCAAATTAGTTTTGTTTAATTTCAAAGTGATAGGAAAAACAGCTTCTGTAGCGCTAAAAGACCAATTCGGAAAGAAAATATTTCTGTGGTTTTCTGGAATAACAGCCTATGTCGGATATTTTCGATTTCGGGATTTTAGCAAAAATGTATATAGCGTAACATTATCTATCGATCGATATATGACACTCCCATGTCAGTCCATTTTTTGACTTTTTCCAACACTCAACTTATTGAATTTAGTATTAAATGTACTGCGAGATCTCATGATCAGTTTGATTTTGTGAAATGTGCTGTTATGTTTGAAAACCAAAGATATATGGGGTCTACAGGGTTGCCCATATTCGACGGACCCATCTGGCAACGCCATAACTTTTGACAGAGATGTCAGATCGCTTAATGACATACCGCGTTTGAAGCGTCAGTCCAAGCAGATTTTTACCATGGAACAATACACGCCACGCGAGCGCTCTGAAATAGTTGAAATTTACATTCAACAGAAGAAGTCAATTGTGAAAAAACAAAAAACAAAATTATCATGTCCGATGAAGCCCATTTCACATTGAATGGGACCGTAAATAAGCAAAATTGCCGTATTTACGCCACTGAAAATCCTCAGGAGATTCAAGAATTGCCTCTTCATGACGAAAAAGTCACAGTTTGGTGCGGCGTTAGTGCGAAAACGGTCATTGGGCCGTTTTTCTTCCAAAACGAAAATGGCCATGCTGTTACCATCAACCAGGAGCGTTATCGCGACATGATGACCAATTTTGTGATGCCAATTATTCGTCGAAAGCGTATGAGGCAGTTCTGGTTTCAACAAGACGGCGCTCCACCGCACACAAGTCGCATAACAATCGATTTTCTGAAGAATTTGTTTCCGGGCCGTTTGATGTCGAAAAGTGGTGATTTGGACTGGCCACCGCGTTCGCCCGATTTGACGCCGCCTGACTTCTTCTTGTGGGGATATTTGAAGTCAAAGGTTTACGTTAACAAGCCAAGGACCGTAGAAGAGCTCAAGGACAACATTCGTGAAGAAATAGCCGCTATTCCGGCCGAAATGTTGGCGAAAACGATGGAAAATGCTGCAAAAAGGGCACAATACGCCATCAACGCCAGAGGCGGCCATTTGAGAGATATCATATTCAAAAATTGATGTAAACAAATCTACTTGGAACAAATTAAATGATTAAGATTGCCAACCGCCAAATTTTTATTTTTTTCTTTGATTTTTAAAAAAAAAAACATGGGTCCGTCGAATATGGGCAACCCTGTACATCTAATTCTGAACCGATTTTGACCAATTTAAATCGAATCATCAAGCGTTACTGAATCGATCGGTGTACTTCAAAGTGGGTCTAGCTCCAGTATTTTTAGGTGTTACAAACATCTGTCTCGAAACAAACTTATAATAATCAAGTGAAAGGGGCGTTAAGTTCGGCCATGCCGAATCTTATATACCCTCCACCATGTTTCGCATATTAATTGTTTTGTGTGCAAATAACCTCATACTAACAATTTTCAGCCCAATTCGTTGAAATTTGTGGTTTCTGTAGCGTAAAGAAATCAAATCTTGAGGGAACTTTCTATGGGGGCTATATCAAAATATGGACCTATGACTACCGTTATTACCAATTTTCAGCCCGATCAGTAGAAATTTGTTGTCTCTATGGCGTTTTGAAGACAAATCATATAGTGCTATATCAAAAAATATTTCAGTCATCTAGCTGATGACCCACCCAACCTATGATCGAGGGTATAAAAATAGTAAGGTATGAAAATGGCTAACTTTGTACTAAAAGTAGTTCCGAATTTAACTCATGTGGAGGTTTACTGTTTGTGAAAAAGGAGGACAAATCCAACATTTTTGAAAAGCAGGGAGGACGGGAGGACACTGGTTAGAAAGGAGGACATGTCCTCCGAAAGGAGTACGTATGGTATGATATATTTCGTCCGATTTGGCCCATTAGTCCTAGAAAAGCTGTATTTTGTTTTGAAGTTTAGCATGCTAGAGTTTTTTGTTTCATGGATTAACATTGCTGAATTTGAAGAAAATCGTTTAAGAATTAGATATAGCTCCCATATATAAGTTTCGTCCGATTTGGTCCATTGGCTCTATAAAAGCTTTAGTTTACATCCAATCGTTTTGAAATTTACTTTGGTAGAGTTTCTTGATCCATGGACAAATATTGCCGAATTTGAAAGAAATCGGTTCAGATTTACCTATAGCTTCCATATATGTTTCTTCCAAAACGGCCATTTAACCCTATAGAAATGGTAGAGTTTATTTATCGGTTTTTCATGGGTCTATCTCTTCTCCTTATGGGTGTTATTTCTACATGATTTCTACAGCGCTTACATGTCAAATCGGTTGAAACATATATATGGGGGCTATATCTAAATCTGAAATGATTTTCCCCGAATTTGGTAGTGTTCATTCATGTAATAAGAAATCTCTCTCTGCCAAAGTTCGTACTGATCATATATATAAAATACAGTTTCTGCAGCGCTTTCATGTCAAATCGGGGGTAACATATATATGGGGGCCACCGATTTTGACCTAAAAAAGAGCACTGTGCTAAATTTCATCACAATCGCACCACAAATACGACCTGCACTTTGATTACAAGGATACATCTACAGACAGACGGACATAGCTAAATCGATTCAGAAAGAGATTACAAGTCGATCGGTATAACAAAATATGGGTCTATATCTTCTCCTTTTAGGTGTTACAAACAAATGCACAAAGTCATAATACCCTGTACCACAGTGTGGTGTAGGGTATAAAAATGGAACGATACACGATTCAACAACGCATTGAAATTATTAAAATTCGAAAAATCGAAAATCATCGAAAATTCATCTTGACTGACGAGGCCCATTTCCACCTCGGTGGCTACGTCAACAAGCAAAGTTGTCGCATCTGGGGCTCGGAAAACCCAAGAGTTATTGTTGAGAAGCCATCCTCAACGTGTGACTGTTTGGTGCGGTTTATGGTCCGGCGGGGTCATTGGACCTTACTTTTCGAAAATGAGGTTGGATCAACAGTTACGGTGAATGGATTGCGCTATCGAGAGATGATTAATGATTTTGTATGGTCGGAGTTGGAGATTGCGGTACGTGCCACACAAGCAACGAAACCATTGCTCTGTTACGGAAAAAGTTTCCCGACCGTGTTATCTCTCGAAGAGGTGATCACAATTGGCCACCGAGATCTTGTGATTTAACACCTCGCGACTTCTTCCTCTGGGGCCACGTGAAAGATAAGGTCTACGCCAACAGCCCAGCGTCGTTTTTACTTGTTTGTCTTCTCCTGCTTTGTTATCGTGAGAAATATCTGGAGGAATAACATGTTTTAATTTTTGTAAATGTTTCCATTTGCTTGCCTAGATAATGCGCAGACCAGGTTGTAAGGGCTTCGGTTCATGTAACCTTCGTATGGGTTGACCATGGCAGGAAGTTTAATGTTCGAGTATTTTTCATCAAAATTCGCTTTATATTACTACATGGAGGGATTTTCATTGTGATACGGTCGGATCACCTTTTTCCTCAACCAGTTTACATCCATTATATGTTAAACGAAAAAGTGTCCCATATTTAATGATAGAAAATGGATTATAATCAATTGCAATACGTTCTAGGAAATTACAAACCTCGGTTTGTGCTGCTCCTTTTTAAAATATTTTTTATTTTATTTTATTTTTTTATGTTCATAGCCACTTTTACATTCACAAACTAACGTGTGAATGAATAGCCAAATCAGAATTATTAGAGAAAAATAGCTTCAGAAAAACAATTTCATTTCCAAATTTATGTGACATATGACAGCCAAATCAGAGAATAGTTTGCCACCAAAAACACATTTTCGAGAAAATGGCTCATAGCCACTTTTGAATAGAAGCCCTCGATATGTTATTTAACGGAGCAATCCAGTAGGTGAGTTGATAGCGTGGTCGGTCGCCTATGTGTTTGGGAGTCGTGGTTTCGATTCACAGCAGAGGATCTGGTCTGTCGCTTCAAAATCTAGCCTAATGGTCTTTCTAACCCGACTTTTCCCTTTCCCCTGTTTAGAAGAACATCTTTCCAAATATATACATAATGATTTTTTGTGTCAAATGTATATATATTTCTAGGGGGAAATGTTTGGCACACTATACTATAGAAGATATTTTTTTCAGCGTGTATGCAAAATATCATCAAAATAGCTACGCGGTCGCCGTAGTAGTTTAATATGTTATTTAAGATAAAGAGTTTTCACAAAAAATGTAATCAATCGCTTACGATTAAATATATCCCCTTTTTTTTAGTGTTTTACTAAAAATTAGAATATTCTGGTGATGGAGATACAAACGAGGATTAATTTCCAATCATACAATTTTTTTCGATAAAATTTAGCTTACAATAGATTTACTCTCATGGCTCGATATATTGAATTTATATCTGATATATATGTCTGAATTTACTAACCTCTTTGTTTATCAGCAAACTTTGTGACTGATTATATCGAAAACGAGATATCACGGAAAAAACTCTTAATGCCATTCGATTTAGCGAGGACTCATTTTGGTGCACACAAGGTGTAATTATTCTTATTATAGCATTAAATACCATATTTCCCAGTAGCTCTGTGGGAGAGCAAACTGCGTAGTCAATTTTCTTTGCGCAAAATATTATAAAATTTAAAAAGTAAAACTGCAAAATTGCAGCCTAATGCAATTTTGCAGTTTTACTGCTGCTTTATGTCACAAAGACCGCAGTTTCCAGTAGATTTGTTTCTGATACATTTGTACTAAAATTCTGCGAATAACTTCTGATTGGGTTGACGGATAAACACCAAATTTTGACTGAATATAATTTGAAATAATTAGAAATTAAAAATGCAATCTCCCTAAAACATGCTAAGTCGACATAGCATGTTTTAGAATGGAGGTATCGAAGGTATCGAGGTCCTTGTTTTGCGTCTTTTTCACATTAAAGTTTTTCCGGTTACAGAATGTAATCTATGTAATCCTGCCAACCTTACAATTGTCCTTACTATTTTTTAAAACC
This sequence comes from Eudasyphora cyanicolor, assembly GCA_963930755.1. Classification (NCBI taxonomy): domain Eukaryota; kingdom Metazoa; phylum Arthropoda; class Insecta; order Diptera; family Muscidae; genus Eudasyphora; species Eudasyphora cyanicolor. The sequence continues at coordinate 49,191,196 of OZ005737.1, read as the reverse complement.
CTCCACCATAGGATGGGGGTATTTTAATTTTGTCACTCCGTTTGTAACACCTCTAAATATTGATCTGAGACCCCATAAAGTATATACTCGTATATTCATAATAGTCGTAAAATTCTGAGACGATTTAGCGATGTGCATCTGTCTGTCTGTCGGTTTAAATCACGCTACATTCAGTCCGTATAAATAGAGATAAGTTGATCAAATTTGGTAGAAATATTTCTTATAGTTGCAGGTCGTTTGGAATTTCAAATGGGCCATATCGGTCAATGTTTTGATACAGCTTCCCTATAGAGATCGCCCCAAAATACGGTTTTGGGGCTATAGATAACATATTTTGAAAGCAATTTTGTGAAACTTTGAAATTTGTATACTATTTTGGCTAGAACTCATTACAGTAAACATTTTTCGAATCGGTTCATATTTGGTTATAGTCATCCTATAGAGGTCGCTCCAAAAATACACATTTTCTAAGCATTTTTAGAGAATCTTTGCAGTTTTTTTAGACCAGAATTCATTACAGAAATTTTTTTTAAATCAGTTCATATTTTGTTATAGTCCACCTATAGAAGTCGTTCCCAAAAGGCGTGTTTAAGCCATAAACATTACATTGTGTAAGCAATTTAGCTGAAACTTTGTAGTTTGTATTATATATTGGCAAGAATTCATCTCAAAAAATGTAGTCTATATATATCTTGTTTTAGTCCCCGTGTAGGGTTAGCCCTCAAATATGCTAATTTGAGTTATAAATACTACATTTTTCAGATGAAGAGTTTGGCTAAAGATTTGGGGCCTAAAATTTGGCAAAAAAATTGCAGCGTTAATTTTTTTTAATATTTGCTTCAACAAAAAGTATGCTTCCAAGATATGCTCAATATTCACAAGTTTTTGCAGTAATAGAATTGAATGCAATCCACGGTGGAGGGTATATAAGATTCGGCATGGCCGAACTTAACGTTTTTATACCCTACACCACACTTTGGTACATGGTATTATGACTTTGTGCATGTGTTTGTAACACCCAAAAGGAGAAGAGAGAGATCCATTGTTTATTATACCGATCGACTTGTAATCACTTTCTGAGTCGATTTAGCTATGTCCGTCTGTCTGTCCGTCTGTCTGTAGATGTATTCCCGTAATCAAAGTACAGGTCGAAATTATGGCCTGATCTTGACGAAAATTTACACATATCTTTTTTTGGCCCAAGGACGATCCCTATTTAATTTGGTTAAAATCGGTTCAGATTTGGATATAGCCCCCATATATATGCTAGCCTCGATTTGACATGTAAGCGCTGTAAAAACTTTATTTTATATCCGATCAGTATGAAATTCAGCAGAAAGAGGTCTCTTATTATATGCATGAACACTGTTAAATTTGGAAGAAATCGGTTCAGATTTAGATATAGCCCCCATATATACGTTACCCCCGATTTCACATGTAAGCGCCGTAAAAAATTTATTTTATAACCGATCAGTGTGAAATTCGGCAGAAAGAGGTTTCCTATTACATGAAGGAATACTGCCAAATTCGGAGACAATTGGTTCAGATTTGGATATAGCCCCCATATATATGTAACCCCGATTTGAGATGTAAGCGCTGTAGAAACTGTATTTTATATCCGATCAGTGCGAAATTCGGCAAAAAGAGTTGTCGTATTACATGAAGGAATACTGCCAAATTCGGAGAAAATCGGTTCAGATTTATATATACCCCCATATATATGTTACCCCCGATTTGACATGTAAGCGCTGTAAAAATTTTATTTTATATCCGATCAGTGCGAAATTCGGCAGAAAGCGGTTTCTTAGTACTCGAAGGAATACCGCCAAATTCGGAGAAAATCGGTTCAGATTTAGATATAGCCCCCATATATATGTTCCTCCTGATTTGGTATCAACGCGCTATAGAAGTTGTACTTTACTTCCGATCATTAATATTTTCCGGAAAGATGTTTCTCAATTTAGGAACGAATATTGCTTAATTTAGCGATTATCGGCTCAGAATTAGATAACATGTTCCTGCCTACTTACCAATTATTCCAAGTTATTATCGCAGTGACCTTTATTGCATTGTTAGGGAGGTGTAGGGTATTATATAGTCGGCCCCGCCCGACATTCTGCCTTTCCTTACTGGTTTTGTTTTAATTAAATTATTATCACTTTAAATTGCATTTAATAACTCTAAAGTATGTACTGTACTAACGTAAATATTATAAACTGTAAACTTTTGGTGCAAAATGGCCCATTTGTGTGGGAGGTACCTAAAACGGGCGTGCCAATAATGTCCACTTTTCTTTGGACTCTAGGTACTAAAGGGTGGTTAATTTTAAGGGCCGATGTTGATTTTGAATAAAACACAAATTATTTAGGAAATTATTGTCACTTCTTTTTATTATGATAATATTGGTATGGTTCAATTATGTATGGAACAAAATATCGGTCAAATGGCCGCCGCGATCTCGGCGGCACACCGCCATCCGATGGTCCAAATATTCGATGACGCTGAGGCATAATTGAGGTTCTATGCCGTTAATGTGCCAAATTATTTCATCCTTTAGCTCTTGAATTGTTGCTGGCTTATCGACGTACACCTTTCCTTTCAAATAACCCCAAAGAAACAAGTCCCACGGTTAAATCACATTATCTTGGCGGCCAATTGACATCGCCACGACGTGAGATAACACGACCATTGATTTTGTTGCGCAAAAGATCCATTGTTTCGTTAGCTGTGTTGCAAGTGGCACCGTCCTGTTGTAATCACATATTGTCCACATCCACATCTTCCAATTCGGGCCATAAGAAGTTCGTTATCATCTCACGATAGAGAACACCATTCACAGTAACAGCCTGACCGGCCTCTTTTCGGAGAAGTATGGGCCGATGACGTAGCCAGCCCATAAGCCGCACCAAACGAACTGGGCGAACATGCACAGGTGTTTTCACGTCTCCTACAGACCCGGTTTGCTGAAATTTGCGCACAATTCTCCCGATTGTGGACACATTTGGTCGATTATGCTGATCAAAAAAAAATAAAACATCACGAAGTGCACGAAAATGCATTTTGATTTGAACGGCTATTTTCGTAAAAGTCTTAAAAAACTTTAACGCGTTACTCAATTGTGTATCTTTCCATGGTTCAAATTGAGTTAGTCTGAAATTGAGAAATGTTAAATTAAATGCAGAAAAAAACTTGACGTTTAGGTGTGGTTCCCATTCAACATCGGCCCTTACAATTTAACCACCCTTTATGAAGGCATTACACTGTACAAAATTTAAAGTATTTATATGCACTGGTATTAAAGTTTTAAGCTGTAAAATTGTGGTGCAAAATAGTCCATTTGTGTGGTAGGTACCAAAACGGGCGTGCCAATAATGCCCACTTTTCTCCGAACTCTAGATAATATAAAAGCAATACACTGTAAAAAATTTCAAGTATTTGTCTCCACTGGTATTAAAGTTATAAGCTGTTAGCTTTTGGTGCAAAATGGTCCATTTGTGTGGGAGGTACCAAAAGGGGCGTGCCAATAATGACCACTTTTATCTGGACTCTAGGTACAATAAAAGCATTACACTGCACAACATTTCAAGTAATTGTATGCACTGGTATTAAAGCTATAAGCAGTTAACTTTTGGTGCAAAATGGTCCATTTGTGTGAGAGGTACCACAAGGGGCGTGGCAATTTCGCCCATTTTTCTCGACGTGATAGCGATTAATAAACTAATACTATGTGTGGAATTTCAGGATATTTGAGTAGATACTATAGAATTTATTAAAGAATCAATATTTCACTAAAAGTTAACCCTTTGTGGGGAGGTATTAGAAGGGGTGGACCAATATGGCACATCTTTGAGCTTGGCGGAGATAGAAAAAAATATTACCGCATACCAAATTTGAAGTCAATCGGTTAATCCTTTCGAGAATTATCGTACGCACCAGCCAGCAGACAGACACACAGACAGAGAGACAGACAGACGGACGGACATTGCTCAAATGACCCAAATCGAATATCCACCAAACATAATTGGGGTCTTAGGTCACTCCTTCGATGTGTTACACTTTTGGCTCATATCAAATGATATATACCCTCCTCAGTAAGGTGAGGGGATAATTACTGTTTTAAAAAACGGAAGAGATGCGAAGATTGCGAAAAGTTTCCGTCCTATAAGCATGCTACACTGTTTGGACAAAGTTTTTGAAAAAATCATTTTAAACAGATTAAATGCCTTTACTGAAAACAGTTCTATAAATATTTTACAAAAACAGCAATTTTATTTTCGAGAAAAGCACTCGACAATACATCAAGTCAAACGTATCTTGAACCTAATAACAACCAACATTTGAAAAAACATTTGATTCTATATGGCATGATGGTTTAGTTTTTAAACTTCACAAATTTGCATACCCAATATATTTACAAAAAATTGTTAAAAGTTTTTTGTCAGAAAGAACTTTCAGTGTATGTGTCGAAGATGCACGTTAATCTCCGCGGATCATCCCAGCTGGTGTACCACAAGGATCTGTCTTATCGCCGACGTTATACTCAATATACACATCCGATTTAAAGTTGCTACACAGTGAAACTGCTGCATTGTATGCAGATGACACAGCCATAATAACAAGTGGAAAGGTTTCAAACGATATTATAAAAAGGATGAAAAATGATTATAAAAAGGATGAAAAATGATTATAAAAAGGATGAAATCACTGATAAATGTTTCAAAATATTTTGAGAAATAAAAAATATTTGATCACATGTGATCATTTTGCCTTTCAATAAATCGCCAAAAAGGAATCCGATAGTGCCACTTCGGATCTCCGGTACAATTATTCTTCTTCGAAAGTCGATAAAATACTTGGGAATAACACTGGATAAATACTTGTCCTTTGAGGAACATATTCTCAATGCTTCCGATAAAGCCATTAGGTGTGGTCAAGCTTTATTCCCACTAACAAATCGAAAATTGAATTTAACACAAAATCAAGCTTCTAATAAATAGGGTGATCCTTGTGATACTTTTTTCAATAGCCTTTTTTGACAAATCACGTGTGAGTCGTGTCATGCTGCCATGTTATTATTGTTCAGTATTATTTGGCATTTCATCATGGAAAGACTTACACCTGAACATCGTTTACAAATTATTCAGTTTATTATCAAAATAATCGTTCGGCAATCCAAAAAAACACTTTCCAGTCGACCCACGACCTTGACACCCATGAGCAATATTTTAGCTCTCGACGAAGTAACAATAAAAAACGATTTTGGGTCGATTCCGCGGGCTCGGAAAAAATTAAAAAAAATGTTTTTGCAATTGTCTTGAGGTAAGCTTTAGGTTAGGTTAGGTTAGGTTGAATAGAGGAGACGTTTAAAACGTCTCATGTCCATGGACATACACTTAAGCCAGTGGTTCGGTCTGTTGTGCGCTCCTTATTTATGATTTTCATACCACACGGATTACAGAAAATCGGTACTAGACACGTATTTTCTCAGTATCTTCCAGTCATATCCTCTGAGATGAGTCAAGTCTGGCAATATGTCGGAACCGAAATATCGGGATCTTGCATGTGTGAAAGCTGGGCAGTGACACAGAAAATGTTCTATCGTTTCGATGTTTTCTCTGCATGCCCTGCACTCGTCGTTTTCTGCTAGTCTTATGCGATGAAGATGTGCCTGTAAGCTTGAGTGTCCCGTTAGAACACTTATCATCTCACTAATCTAGATCTTGTTTAGTTTCAGAAAACTACTGGTTTTCTTCTCATTTGGGTCACCCCACAGTATCTTTGTAGTTGCTCCTACAGTTGCTCTATTCCACAGAGTTTTGTGAGCCATCACTGCCCAATGCTTCAACTCATCCTTCGTGGCTTCGAAAGGTTTCCAATTTTCCAAGTTTATTACTCGAAGTTCTCTGCCCTTTGAAGCCAAGCTGTTTGCTCGTTCATTTCCAATCACTCCTTTGTGTCCCGGTACCCAGAATATACGCAGTTGACCATGGACTGAGTAATTATTTATCGTTCTTTTACAGTCTAACACGGTTCTGGATTTGACCTTTTCCGATGTTATTGCTTTGATCGCCATTTGGCTATCTGTGAATATGTTGGCATATTTAGGCTTTGTGGTATTGCTGAGCCAGTTAACACACTCCGTGATTGCTCGAACTTCTGCTTGAAATACTGTGTTATGGTCTGGGAGGCGGAAGTAAAGTTCGAAGTAAAGTTCGACCCGTGCTTCCTCCTAGCCTGGACCCATCAGTGTAGCAGCTGGTCCCACTGGAGCATGAGCAAGTGTTCCGTTTTCCCAGGAGCGTCTGTCTGGCACGAACGATTCACAGGTAGCTGTTAGCCGCACTTCAGGAATGCGGTCGGAGATTTCCGTTGTTTGAATATGACCGACCAGTGATTGTAATATCTTCTGATGGTACGACTTGTGGTCTCGATTTATCCATTCACCCATCACTTGTAGACGTCTTGCTGTGAGGGCTGCCTCATACTTTATACGGATATCTATTGGTTGGATGTACAGTATAGTCTCCAACGCTCTTGTTGGTGCGGTTCTAATCGCTCCGCTTATGCCTAGACAGCACATACGTTGCACTTTTTGCAATGGTATTACGTTGTACTTCCTGTCCATTGATGTCCACCTCACTACAGAGGCGTAGGTGATTATTGGTCTAATCACGCTCATGTAAAGCCAGTGTGTCATATTTGGGCGTAGTCCCCATTTTGAACCTATAGCTCTTCTGCACAACGACCAACATCTGTGGGCCTTTGTAACTCTTTCTTCAATATGATCTTTCCAGTACAGTTTCTGATCCAAGATTACTCCCAAGTATTTTATCTTCTTAGATATGGCAATATTCTTATCCAGGAAACGAGGCACGGTAAAATGATGAATCTTCCTTTTCCTTGTAAATAGACATATTTATGTTTTGTCTGGATTGACATTTAGTCCCCTTGGTTGTGCCCAGTTATATGCTATGTTAAGTGCCTCTTCAGCTCTTCTGCAAAGCTGGTTTGGATGTGTGCCCCTTAGAAGTATTATAACGTCGTCTGCATTGCAGACTGGTTTAAGTCCTTCATTGGTGAGGGCTTTAAGGAGACTCGTAACCCATAGGAGAGGCGATAAAATGCCCCCTGAGGTATACCACGATTTACCTTGTCTCTGAGTTTTACGTCATATGACCCACAAATAATCCACCTATTCCTTAGCATATTGTTGATCCAGTTTATCAACGCCCGGTCAACCTGAAACTCGTCTAAGTACTGGATAAGTGTATCGGTCTGAACGTTGTTAAAAGCGCCCTCAATGTCTATACAAACGGCAAGTGTGTACAATTTTTCACTGAAGGACTTTTCTATGTGGTGTACTACCTCATGTAGAGCTGTTTCCACTGATCTTCCTTTAACATATGCGTGTTGCTTGAATTTTAGCTTGTCATCGGCTATCTTACTTTTGATCATGTGGTCAATTATTCGCTCCATTGTTATTAAGAGGAAGGAAGTTAGGTCGATAAGCCTTTGGTATCGTATAACTCGCCTTGCCAGGCTTAGGTATGAAGACCACCCTTGATTCCTGCCAATTTTTTGGGGTATATGCATGAGTTAGGCATGCAGTGAAAACTCCAACAAGATGAGTTGATACCAGATCCACCTCATTCTGAAGAAGCGCTGGAAATATTCCGTCCGGTCCCGCAGCCTTATAAGAAGAGAAGCTTTTTATTGCTTCTTTAACCATAGCATCCGTAATAGGTACTTGGTGCATTACATTTTCGGTCTGTAACTGTTCCTCTATTGGCCCAGTATTACCACTCGGAAAATGAGTTTTCATCAAAAGCCTTACGGTATCATCTATAGTTTCCATCTTTTTACCCGTTTCATCCACCAGTGTTTCGGTTTGGATATGAGTTTTTGAGAGGAACTTTTTTATTTTGGACATGCTGTTAACGCTGTCTACCTGCTCACAGAAAAGTCTCCAGGAGTTACGTTTCGCCAGTCTAATGATTTTATTGTATTCTTTGAGCTTTCTGTGGTAGTCATCCCAATATACTGATAGCTTTTTACGTCGAGCTCTGTTGTAAAGTCTGCGGACATCCTTGCCAATCGAGCGAATTTGCCCTGTCATCCAGGGTTTCTCATAGGCATATTTCCTTTCTCGAAGCGGGCAACTATCTTCGAATGATTTTACAAGAGCCTCCGTAATCCTCCTCACATTGGTATTAATGTCTTCTGTACTTGGATAATCGTGTTTAGGCTGGCCCAATCGATTTCTAAGTAGATTGCCGAATTTGGTCCAGTCGGTTTTAGCCTTATTACGGAAACTTATTGGGCTAGGCGGTGGCCGTGCAATTTTAAACCTTATATAACGGTGGTCCGAATAGGAGTGTTCATCCGAAACCCTCCACTCATGGATCTCATCAATGAGGTTTTCCGAGCATATCGTTATATCTAATACTTCTTCCCTAATTTTGTTAACAAATGTCGCCTTGTTCCCTATGTTGATAGTTAGGAGATCGTTAGTATTCAAAAATTCTATAAGGGCTTGTCCCCTTTTATTGGTGTCACTACTACCCCAAGCAATATGGTGTGAGTTGGCATCACAACCAGCTAGTAACACATTACTTGTATTTTTGGATTCCCTTACCAGACGTTGTAATTCCGACGTAGGTGGCAATGTCGGCGCATCGAATGGCAGGTATACTGACGCCAGATACATACTTCCATTACCTTGTATCAGCACAGTTGCGTCCGATGTTGACAGCTCTGGAGAGAATAGATAGCATAAGTTTTTATGGCACAGAATACAAGTCCTTGGACGAGTATCTGTGTTAGCGTAGAAAAGATTGTAGTTCATATGGTTTAATCCAGTAACTTTGTTACTAGTAGTCCACGGTTCCTGGACCAAAGCAACATGAACCCTGCCTTTATTTATTATGTCCAACAGAGCAATGGATGCCATTTCGCTCCGGTGGAGGTTTATCTGGATGACCTCAATCATTGTCTTTCCAGTAAAAATTTCCTTTGGGAGTCGTCTATCCTATTTGGTTGCACTCCCTCTTTATGTGGTAGTGAGTCTTTCTCCTCCTTTCGTTTACTACCTATTACACACTCTTCAAGTAGACCTCTTTGGGAGGCGGTGTTACTTTTTGTCGTTCCCTCTTTGTTTTGATTCTTTATGTACCTATTCCTATCACCACTATTGCTGGGAACATTCTGCAAAATTGGTGATATTATCGGCAATTTGGTAATGTTATCGACCTCTCTTTGGAAGGCGGTGTTGTTTTTTGTCGCTCCCTCTTTGTTTTGAGTTTTTGTGCTCCTCTTCATATCCTTATCACCACCTTTGCTGGGAACTTTCTGCAAAATTGATGATGTTATCGGCAAATTGGCGATGTTATCGACCACTTCCACCTCACTTTTTAGAATTGTCTCACTCGCTTCATTCTGTTCACTATTTTCGTTTGCCACTGCAGGCGGTACGTTCGTGTTTGGGCTCGACTTAACTGTCCTGCCAATGGGGGTTTTTCCAATCTTAAAGAAGATTTTCCAAATCCCGAAAAATGCCATGCCTTTTGTCTTGACAAGGCTATCCCTGGAATACGGGTCTATGCCTACCGCCAGGAGAGAACCATCGGGATCATTTTTCCTGTGGAAGACTTCCCCACTTTAAGGTTCGAATCTTGTTTGCCAATGACGCTGAGTATGCGCTCTGACGGTACCTTACTAGCCCATCCTCTGACATAGAAAGATGTTTTTATGAGTACGGGGATATCGCTTTTCCTTACCAGTTTCAGCTTTGCGCCGTCCCAAGGTGAGGGGATGCTCTCCCATAGTTTTCCGAGGACATCGACACAGCATTGTGATGCCAGTTTCAGCATCAAAACGCCTCTCTCAAACGTGCAACTCATTACTTGGATTGTTGGTCCATCATTAGATTCGAGAATGTGGTCCAATACCTTTGTGTAGAACAAATCTTCGAAGATGCTCTTTTGCTCTTCGGGAATTCTGCCAGACGCACTACTGCTATCAATTATGGCATAGTGTAGTTCGTCCTGAATATGTTTTTTGGCTATTTGGGAATAAGATGGTGTTTCCTTACCCTTTCTAATAGCCACCTTGCTTTTTCCTTTAGAATGGGTCTTTTAGTTTGAGGCCCCCTCTTTTATGGATGGTTTGGTGGACTTACTCACCTTCTCAACAACAAGATCAACTTCTCCTCCCACCATTAACGGATTCTGACTAGAAACTCCTTTTTTTGTAGATTGAATAGGTTTCTTTTTTTTCTTCTTAGTTGATTTCGCATGGCTATGCTTTTCGGGAGATCTGACTCTTTTAGTAGATGTAGAAGAGTCCGATTCATACTGTAGTATCTTCTGCCGGTTCATCTTATTCAGTTTCCTTCTTTGTGCCCCTGACAGTCTTTTCCGATTTTCAACAATAGTAATATTGTTATCACATGATGACTCAGAGTCCGAGTTCCCACTAGCTTTTAAAAGCTGGGGTTGCTTAGAGCCCCCCCTGGGGTTTCCTTTATCTTCCTCATCGTTTATTTTGCCAAAGGCTAGATGTGCGCTTGTATCTGTTTCGACTACGGAATCCGAGGCACCCAACCCCGTAGAAGTTACTTGCTCACGATTGTTTGATAACGACGACACGTGACTCGCGAGTAAATCAACGCTTTCCGCCGGTACTGGGTTTATTTTTCCCTGCACCGTAATATCATTTACTTCATCAGGGTTAATCATAAATTTTTGGGAGAGACCCCCATAGCCAGTATTTGCCCGTAATAGGTACTTCGATGTTGACCTTCCAGACTACTTCCAAAATGTCTGTCCTGAGACCGATGCAACAAATTCAACACCCACTTTAAGAACAACACCTTATGGTTGCGTAGTAGGTAGGTGAATAAGTATTGCGTAATGGTTGGAAAAACTATCCGCTCTGCAATAACACGTCCGTTCGCTACCACTGACGGCGACTGAAACAGGTAAGCTTTAATATTCTGCCTCGCATTTGATAACTTTCTTTGGTGACCCGGCCTAGTGTATACGAATTGGCCCTGCTGAGCTTACCTGTTTTTTTTCTCATATTCTAATACTGTGTTATTTTGAGGAAAATTATTTTTATTTTATTTTTAATTTATTGCATAATTATAACAAAAATATTTTTTTATGTTTGTAGCTTTCGTTCCGCTTACATACACATATATACTTTCCAATACATTGCCTGGACTGGAGAACAACTGTCCGTTGTATTTACGTACCGTCTCTGTGGATCAGACCTTGAAGTAGTGGCGCACATGCTATTATCAACCTGCCGAATTTGAACAGTGCCATTGTCCAAAAAGATTATTTTCCAAATGTCATTGTAAGGTTCTGGCGGTGGTGAGGATAGCGAAACAGCTACGAAATTCGTGTTTAAGCTCGTATAATAATATGCCATATATTTGGTGCTTACGAGTTGAACTGAAAAATTGGTACTGTCTTCATCGGTAGAATCGATTATTTTAGCTTTGATATATCCATCATAATCTATAGCAAGTTTTTGGTACCATGTAAATGCTTGTAGAATGTTTTCATTTATTTGGTTATAGTTGGTAGTATAAATAAACTCCTTATATTCGCTATTCATTAAGCAAAAAGGGGGCTCGAAAAATACATATCGAATGCTGTTGGGAAGTTTTGAGATTAAGTCCATGAGTTGTTGCTGCCAATCTCGGTCCAGTGATTTATAGTTTGTATTATTCTGGATTTTATATAAAACATATGCACACCTTGCAAGTACATCTAAACTGAGATTCGAAGCTACAACTTTAAAGAATTGCACTTGTAGACGAATCATCATTATTAAACTTAACTCGTCCTCTCCTTGATAGGTTTCATAGAGGAAATTCAATATAGCTGTGGGATCATTACACTGTAGCGATTGTTTGATGGCAGCATTTAAGATTACATCGACAATGTTCATTAGAAATTTGTCACTAATGGCATTTACAAATTCCTTAAAATACATCTTTGCGTGGAGAGATTTCAGTTCACATAATGGTGAAGGCTGAGATAGGGCTACTATCATCTTCACTTCCTTCTTTAGAGGAAGCTCTGGCCTTGAGCTTGAGGTGCTCCATGTTCTGGGTTCGTCTGCGTAGTCATTTTCACCGAAGGCGTGAAAAATAGAACAACACAAAACTGTTAGGATTAACTTTGTTTGGTAACCCATTTTTGTCTTTTTTGGTCTTTAATCTTAATAAAAAATTTTAATTTAAAAAAATTAATAAACAAATTATTTTTTAAATATTAGTAGTACACTTTGGGGTGATATGGCAGTCGACTAAATGCAAAGCATTGTTTCAGAAGTATTCATACCATTATTTTTTTGTATCACAAAACCAGAAAGCTTTAACCACAAAATTCTATTATTAGGATTGTTGAATTCTAACGAACAACATAGAGCATTAAAAAACATATACTTAAATATGTTGAGATGGCATGTGTGTCATTACACTAGTTTACACAAATTTTGTCGAATGGATGCACATACAATTTTCTGGTGAAATTTGGAAAAAAATATTTAAAAGATTTTTTATGGTACATTTTCTATCCCCTCACCTTACAGGGAGGAGGGTATATATCATTTGCTAAGAGTCCAAAAGAAATAAGATCCCAAGTATGTTTGATGGAATTTCGATTTATGTCATTTGAGCTATGTCCGTCCGTCCGTCTGTCTGGCTGCTGGTTGTAAGGAGTAACCGATTGACTTCTTATTTGGTATACGGTAAGAGGACCAATGGCCCATCTTCGAACTTAGCCGGAGATGGAGAAAAATATTGCAGCATACCATTTGAAATTAATCGGTTAATTCTTTCGAGAGTTATTGTGCGCACCACCCAGCAGACAGACACTCGGACGGACATTGTTCAAGAACTTAGAATGACCCAAGTCGAATTACCGCCAAACATACTGTTACATTTTTGGCTTGTAGCAAATGATGTATACCCTCCTATCTAAGGTGAGGGGATAAAAATATCGTTACGCTGCATCCAAATGGTATACGAGTACATATGAAAGTATGTGCCATTTAGAGAAAAATCTGCGTTTACACGTTTTCATTTCGTGTTCCGACTTCCTTTTTGAAGGACATCCAAAATTCATAGAATAACATATATAAACTAATGTTATCAAATAACATTCACTTTTCTTTGGACCACTTCAATAAGTAAAAACATTCCCTTTACGAACTTAGAGTTTTCGGGTTAACCATCCACTTGAAAATCTCTTCACCTGTCCACGACAACCAACCTGGGAAAATTCTGCTTAACAAATTTGTTTAATTGTGTCCTTTTTGCTAAGAATACTTAAACTTCTTAAAGAAAATGTCTATAACTTCGCCAAAACCCGCAAAAGCTGTTCTTTCACTCGCAGTAGTGATGATGGTAGACTTACTTACATTCTCCCCCCAACACAGACCTTCCGTAAGGCTTCCCGAGCATAAGATCCCAGGGAGATAACCAACGGCAACTTCATCATCCTCATCAGCAACTACTTACAGCAGACTTTTAGTTGTGAGAAAGTCCTTTAAGGAATATAAATTAACAGTTATGTGACGACACCGAAACTACTTCCACATAATGTTGCAATTGCACAGTAAGAAATATAGTTTCTTCATTAACTTGGGGAAATTGCCAAAGATTTCAAGTCAATAAACTTAATTTTGAAATTAAGTAAATTCGGTACTTATCAAAAAGAAATTAAACTGATAAGGAAGTGCTAAAGACTGTTAGGGCTGAACAAGGGAAAATATTGCCAAATTTTATCATGTTTCTAAATATGAAGATTCCTATATGGAAGAGCAGAGCCAATATTTTATTAAGATTTGTCAATACATAAAGAAAAACGGGAAAATGATACATACATATGAATGATATAAATCTGAAGCGATATTCCTTAAATTTAGCAGCTCTCCATCTGTGTTCAAAAATCTGTTATCCGTAAAATTTAATACAAATCTGTTGAGAAATTAGGATGCTCCAGCTCTAAAATAGTGACCAATAATTCCATTAAGAAATAGTGTACACATTTTTATAATTTGTAGTATTAAAGGAGCTAAAAAATATAAATTCATATAAATAATTTACAAAATATCGATATTTTACTTTTGATATTTCTGTAACGAATGTATTTTTTGTAAACCATCAGTTCAATTCAGAAAACAGATATTTACAATTTTGTTTACAGATATTTGAGAAATGACAGCCCATATGCAAAATCGAGATATACATATCTATGTATATTTAAATCAAAATCGAATTGCTTCAAATTTGATGATACACACATATATTGAAGCCATATTTCTATTTCTCGAAAAAGGCAATTTCGATAAAATTTTATATAAAACTGCAAAATTTCCATAAAAATAAATTTTCCCGAAATTTTTTATAAAAATGCCCACAATTTTCGTGAAGTTAGTCGATATAATATACAATTTCGACTAAATTCTTCAAATATTTATTAAAATACAGGCAAATCCCGGTATAAACCCCGGTATATTGTCAGACCAATTCGTTATAACGAATAATTCGTTATATCGCGAAGTTTTTTTAGATGTGTTTCGTTGGATTTTAAACATAACATTTAATTAATTTTACGATTATACAAATTGTTTAGCTTTAACATACAAAATGGCATAGATTTGTAAAGTTTTGTTCCATTTTTCTTTGTAATTCTATGGCTTTAATTTTAGTGCTTTTCCATTTACTGGAACATCAAGAAACCACTCGTAGTTTCTTTTCCATCTGTGAATATACTTTTTTAAGAATTCGAGGATTTTTGATACATTTTTATTTGCTTATAAATTAGAGAACATTTAATTTCGCATTTCTTTAATATGCATATTGATGCTTTTGGAATCCCATTTTTCTTCGAAATCACTGAAATCTAACATTCATCTAAAATTTAAATTTTCTGACTTAAGGAAATTCTGTTTCTTCTGCCCATTCTAACTAATGATACTCTTTCGGCTATGTTAAAAGTAAAATTACAAATTTCGCTATCGATGTGTATGTAAGTATGACTCAAAAATGAACAAGTAATAAAAACTAACGGTACTGCAACGAATCTAGAGCGTTTTTCCTTCTTCTTACATTTTTTAATTTTAGGTTTGTCTTTAATTTTAATAGTTTTTTCCCAATCGTTCGTTATATCGAGTACAAATAATTGAAGTCGTTCGTAATACATATAAGGTACTCAATGTAAACATTTTTATCGTGCGTTATATCGGGTTTTCGTTAAACCGGGTATTCGTTATACCGCGAGTTGCCTGTACATATAATCTATGAAATTTCAACTTCGACGAAATATTCTATGAAAATTCAATTTAAACGAAATTTTCTATGAAAATTCAATTTGGACGAAATTTTCTAAGAAAATTCAATTTGGACGAAATTTTCTAAGAAGATTCAATTGGACGAAATTTTCTAAGAAAATTCAATTTGGACGAAATTTTCTAAGAAAATTCAATTTGGACGAAATTTTCTAAGAAAATTCAATTTCGACGAAATTTTCTAAGAAAATTCAATTTCGACGAAATTTTCTAAGAAAATTCAATTTCGACGAAATTTTCTAAGAAAATTCAATTTCGACGAAATTTTCTATGAAAATAAAATTTCGACGAAATTTTCTATGAAAATAAAATTTCGACGAAATTTTCTATGAAAATAAAATTTCGACGAAATTTTCTATGAAAATAAAATTTCGACGAAATTTTCTATGAAAATAAAATTTCGACGAAATTTTCTATGAAAATAAAATTTCGACGAAATTTTCTATGAAAATAAAATTTCGACGAAATTTTCTATGAAAATAAAATTTCGACGAAATTTTCTATGAAAATAAAATTTCGACGAAATTTTCTATGAAAATAAAATTTCGACGAAATTTTCTATGAAAATAAAATTTCGACGAAATTTTCTATGAAAATAAAATTTCGACGAAATTTTCTATGAAAATAAAATTTCGACGAAATTTTCTATGAAAATAAAATTTCGACGAAATTTTCTATGAAAATAAAATTTCGACGAAACTTTCTATGAAAATAAAATTTCGACGAAATTTTCTATGAAAATAAAATTTCGACGAAATTTTCTATGAAAATAAAATTTCGACGAAATTTTCTATGAAAATAAAATTTCGACGAAATTTTCTATGAAAATAAAATTTCGACGAAATTTTCTATGAAAATAAAATTTCGACGAAATTTTCTATGAAAATAAAATTTCGACGAAATTTTCTATGAAAATAAAATTTTTTCGACGAAACTTTCTATGAAAATAAAATTTCGACGAAACTTTCTATGAAAATAAAATTTCGACGAAACTATGAAAATAAAATTTCGACGAAATTTTCTATGAAAATAAAATTTCGACGAAATTTTCTATGAAAATAAAATTTCGACAAAATTTTCTGTGAAAATAAAATTTCGACGAAATTTTCTATAAAATTTATTTTTTAAGAAAATTTAAATAAAAAATAAATTTCCTCAAAATTTTCCAAAAAAATAATTTTGACATTTTTTTAAAATTAAAATTCTTCAAATTTTCTAAGAAATGCTATTTCAACAAAATTTTCGATAAAAAAAAATTTCGACGAAATGTTCTAGAGAATGCAATTTCACCGATACGTTCAAAAATTTTAATTTCGACAATATTTTGTATAAAAATATTATTCTGAAAAATTAATTGTATCGTAATTTTCCTTGAAAAATCAATTCCGTTAAAATTTTGCTAAAAAAGTAATTTAGAGAAAGTTTTCGTAAAAAAATGTTTTCAAGTAAATTTTCCATAAGAAAATAAATTTTGATGAATTTTTCTAACAAAATCTATTTCCGTGAAATTTTCGTTGAAATTTTGCATAAAAATTCAATTGTCGTGAACTATTCTACAAAAAATAATTGTGACTGCCACCATATACATATACACAAAATTCCAGCACTCTCGCTAACATATTGTGCAAGATATCAAAATTTCAAAATTTGGATTATATGGGCGGGGCCTCGCCCATTTTTTTGACCAATCACGCAGACTGCCACCATATACATATACACAAAATTCCAGCACTCTCGCTAACAAATTGTGCAAAATATCTCAATTTAAAAATTTGGATTATATGGGCGGGGCCACGCCCATTGGTCCGACTCCTCCCATTTTTGGAAAATTCACATAATCTGCCACTAAATGCATACACAAAAAATTTCAGCACTCTAGCTAAAAAATTTTCTCAATATCAAAATTGGACCCATATGGGCGGGTCCACGCCCACTTGATATATCGAAAATTCAAGTACCCTATTTTCAAGATGATCGGTCTAGCCGTTTAGACGTCTATACGGAACAAACAAACAAACCCACAAACACTCTTTTATATATATAGAAGACTAGCTGGCCCCGGTCCACTTCGTTGCCCCAGACTTCAGATTTCCGATTCCGTCCATTTTTGGATCAATCACGAATACCGCCATCAAATGCATATACATAAAATAACAGCACTCTCTCTAACAAATTTTTCGAGATATATTCCAAAAAATGGCTCATATGGGCAGGGTCACGCCATTTGGTCCGATCCCGCCCATTTTTAACCAATTACGTAGACTGCCATCAAATGCATATTTACAAAATTACAACACTCTCGCTAAAAAATTGTGCAAGATATGTGTCTCAATTTCGAAATTTGGCTTATATAGGCGGGGCCACGCCAATTAGTCTGATCCGTCCAATTTCCTGACCAATCACGTAGACTGCCACCAGATACATATACACAATATACAGCGCTCATTTAAACAACTTGTGCAAGATATCTCAATTTCAAAATTACGTTTATATGGGCGGGGCCACGCCCATTGGTTGAATCACACCTTTTTTTTTGTTTAATCACGCAGACTGCATGAGATGCACAAAATTACAGCACTCTCGCGGTGCCACGTCCATTGGTCTGATCCCGCCCATTTTTGGAGATATCTCAATTCCAAAATTTGGTTTATATTGGCGGGGCCACGCCCATTGGTTCGATCCCGCTCATTTTTGGGCCAATCACGTAGACTCCCACCAGATATATATGCACACAAGTACAGCACTCTCGGTAAAAAATTGTGGAAGATATATCAATTTCAAAATTTGGCTTATATGGGCGTGCCACGACCATTAGTGTGACCCCGCCCATTTTTGGCCAATCACGTAGACTGCCACCAGATATATATACACATAATTCCAGCACTCTCGCTAAACAAAATATGAAATTTTTTAAATTTAGCTAATTTTTGGACCAATTACGTAGAATGCCACCAGATACATATACACAACATTGCAGCACTCTCTTATGAATTGTGAAAAGTATCTAAATTTAAAAATTTGGCTTATATGGGCGGTGCCACGCCCATTTGTCCGTTTCCGCCCATTTATAAACCAATCATGTAAACTGCAACCAGATACATATGCACAAAATTACAGCACTCTCGCTAACAAATGGTGCAAGTTAATTCAATTTCAAAATTTGGCTTATATGGGCGGGGCCACGTCCATTCGTCCGATGCAGCCCATTTTTGGACCAATCACGTAGACAACCACCAGATACATATCCACAAAACTACAGCACACTCGCTAACAAATTGTGCAACATAAGTCAATTTCAAAATTTGGCTTATATGGGCGGTGCCACGCCCATTGGTTCGATCCCGCCCTTTTTTGTACAACATTACAACACTCTAACTAACAAATTGTGCAAAATATAAAAATTTCAAAATTTGGTCTATGTGGGCGGGGCCACGACCATTGGCCCGATTCCGCCCATTTTTGGACCAATCACATAGACTGACACCAGGTACATATACACAAAATTCCATCTCTCTCGCTAACAATTTGTGCAAGATATCTCAAATTCAAAATTTGGCTTATATGGGCGGGGCCACGCCCATTGGTCCGATCCCGCCCATTTTAGACCAATCACGTAGATCGCCAATAGATATATATATATAAAATTCCAGCTCTCTCGCTAATAAATTGTGCAAGATATCTCACTTTTGGCTTATATGGGTGGTGCCACGCCCATTGGCCCGATTCCGCCCATTTTTGGCACAATCACGTAGACTGCCACCAGATACATATACAAAAAATTCCAGAACTCTCGCTAACAAATTGTGCAAGATATATCATTTTTTAAATTTGGCTAATATGGGCGGTGCCACGCCCATTGGTCCGATCCCGCCCATTTTTGGACCAATCACGAAGACTGCCACCAGATACAGCACTCTCGGTAGCAAATTGCGCAAATTATCTCAATTTTAAAATTTGTTTTATGTGGGCGGGGCCACGCCCACTTAATATATCGAAAATTCAAGTACCCTATTTTCACCACGCCCCACACATGCAACATTCTGTGAAAATTTCAAGAAGATCGGTAAAGCCGTTTAGACGTCTATTCGGTACAAACAAACAAACACACATTCTTCTTTATATATATAGATAGCTGGACCCGGTCCACTTCGTTGCCCCAGATTGAGATTTCCGATCCCGTCCATTTTTGAACCAATCACAAATCCTGCCACCAAATACGTATACATAAAATAACAACACTCTCGCTAACAACACTCTGGCTTACATGGACGGGGCCACGCCCATTAGTCTGATCCCGCATATTTTTTAACTAATCACGTAGACTGCCACCAGATACATATACACAAAATTACAGCATTCTCGCTACTAAATTGTGCAAGATAACTCAATTTTGGGTTATATGGGCTGGCCCACGCCCTTTGGTCAGATCCCGCTCATTTTTAGACCAATCACGTAGGCTTCCACCAGACACATATACACAAAATTACAGCACTCTCGCTAACAAATTGTGCAAGATATCAAAATTTCAAAATTTGGTCTATGTGAGCGGGGCCACGCCCATTGGGTCGATCCCGCCCATTTTTGGACCAATCACATATACACAAAATTCCAGTACTCTCGCTATCAAATTGTGCAAAATATATCAATTTCAAAATTTGGCTTATATGGGCGGGGCCACGCCCATTGGTCCGATTCCGCCCATTTTTGGACCAATCGCGTAGATCGCCAACGGATATATATGCACAAAATTCCAGCTCTCTCGATAACAAATTGTGCAAGATATCACATTTCTAAAATTTGGCTTATATTGGCGGTGCCACGCCCATTGGTCCGATCCAGCCCTATTTTGGACCAATCACGTGGACTGCCACCAGATACATATGTACAACATTACAGCACTCTAGCTAACAAATTGAGCAAGATACCACATTTTTAAAATTTGGTTTATATGGGCGGTGCCTCGCCCATTGGTCCGACTCCCCTAATTTTTGGACCAATCACGTGTACTGTCACCAGATACATATGTACAACATTACAGCACTCTAGCTAAAAAATTGTGCAAGATATATCAATTTCCAAATTTGGCTTATATGGGCGGGTCCACGGTCCGATCCCGCCCATTTTTTGACCAATTACGTACCAGATACATATACACAACATTGCAGCACTCCCGCTAGCAAATTGTGCAAGATATCGAAATTTCAAAATTTAGTCTATGTGGGCGGGACCACGCCCATTGGGCCGATCCCGCCCATTTTTGGACCAATCACGTAGACTGATAGACTGAAACATATACACAAACTTGCAGAACTCTCGCTAATGAATTGTGGAAAATATTTCAATTTCAACATTTGGTTTATATGGGCGGGGCCACGCCCATTTGTCCGCTTCCGCCCATTTTTTTAAAATTCACATAATCTGACACTAAATGCATACACACAAAATTTCAGCACTCTAGCTAAAAAATTTTCTCAATACCAAAATTTGACCCATATGGGCGGGTCCACCCCCACTTGATATATCGAGAATTCAAGTACCCTATTTTCAGCACCCCTACACATGTACATTCTGTGAAAATTTCAAGAAGATCGGTCCAGCCGTTTAGACGTCTAGACGCAACAAACAAACAAACCCACAAACAGACACTCTCTTTTATATAACTGTTATCTCTGTTAGATAGATTATTCAAAGTTTTACAAAAATTCAATTTCCACAATAATTTCAACGAATTTCTCGGAAAAATCACAATATTTTCTAACAAAAATGCATTCGACGAAATTTTTTAAAAAAAATCCAATTTTTGGAACACAAGTCGAAGAATTTGAAATACAGGAAATACAATTTTGGTAAAAATGTTCTAAATGCACGTTATTTCTCAGAATTTTTTATCAAAAATAAATTTCGACGGAATTTTCAATTTAAATTAAATGTCGTCGAAAAAACGGTATTTGAAAGAATTTGTTTGTAAAAATAGAGTTTCGAAGAAAAGTGTCTATAAAATGCAATTTTAATCGGTTTATTTACTCCTTTCTTAAGTATATCCTGAAAACGAAACTTTTTTTATTTTGATGATTCCATTCCCTATGAGGGGTTGTTATTTATTTTTTAATTTTTCTTAATGTAGCTCAACAGCATTGTTATTCAAAAAAAAAATATGTGTTTATGTTTAAGCACGTAATGTCTTAATTTTAAAGATTTTTATCATTCGTTCAAAAATTTCCTTAACTTAAGAAAACCCATTTTTTTTCGCTGTGCATGTATGAGTGTCGAGTGGTGCGCCCAGAGTTTGTTTGTATTTGTAAGTTGTAATGTGAGAGAGTATATTTCCTGTTTGTCGCATGCAAAAGTTATAAAAAATTTAAATTAACTTAATTTATATCATAAACACTAAAAGACGCTTAACGACTTTTATGTTGCCACCAAGTTTTGTTGTGTTTGTTGTTATTGCCTTATTTTTTCTCCGCTGGCGAGCTGCAGTTTTTCGCAAGTTGTTTGCTCTCCTTGTTTCCATTTCGCTTTCTTCCCTCTCCCCAAGAGTTCCAAGTTTTTATCACGGACATGTTTTGGTTGTAAATGAGGAGCCGAAGGATCTGTTGTTGCATGTCGGCATCATTGTCGTCGACGTTTTTCCCGCCGCTCCTCTTGATGTTGTTTGTACTCTAGGATTATTTTATGTTTGTGTTGGTGGTAATTTGTTTATTTTGTCCTGTGTTGTGTGCAGTTGTGAATGAATTGTCAAGAGAGTTTTTTTTCTTCTCTCGTACGCTTGAGAGGGGAAATGTCGGGAAATTATGACAAATGTTACACAAATTAAGGATAACATTTATAATGGACCCAAATGAAAGTAAGTTTGGAACGTTTTTGATGTGAGGAAATTTGATTGAGTTTCAAGAGTAAACTTCAAAAAAATGCAGCAGCGATATTAAATATAAAATTTGGTTTAAATCATATAGATTTGAATAAACTAAAATAAATACGATTTGCCTTTCATAATCGCCTTAAACATTTAAACGAGAATGGATTGATCAGCATTTTGGTAGATTCCTATACAAAGAACCCATTCGATTCAGCTGAAGTTTGACAAAATTCATTTGATTTTATCTAGAACCATTGCAATGATTAATGGACATTATTGGGTTACTCACTGAGTTGTTTGTCCCGTAAAATCAAAAAATGTCAATTAATTTGTCGAAAATTACACTACGCAACAAAATTTAGAATCTTATATACCCTCCACCATGTTAGTGGAAAAGAAGCAAATCACAAATCACGGCTATGTCCCAGATTTATCGGATTTCAAATACAGATAGATACTGTAGAGCTTAGATGCCAAATCGGAATAAATATATCATTTATTCCATGTCAACCCGAACACCTTTTTTGGGTCACCATTCCCGATTTTAAAATAAATGGGCATATCGATTCTCTGCTCAAAATAAAACATTTTATAGTTGGCGAAAAAAATTACAAAAACATTTTCCAGCTGTTATTAGCATCTGAAAACTGAGAAAATAAGAAAATTTTCTCAGGTTCGTACGTTTCGAGTTCTGTATGTATATTCGGAACGCGTGGACGGTTTCTTACGAAAGCTAACGCTTTTGAGTGCATCCGAGGCATCTGCAAATATAATTTGCATTTTACACATCAATGACACCAACTTAAAATTCTGTGAAAAATATAGTTATGTAGCCCCATATATTCTAAATGAACGCTGAAAATTTGAAGATGGTGTTCAGCCCCGTTCTGTTTTAAAAAAATATTTATAAAGAAATGCCTGAGATGTGAACATTGCATTTGTTATATATAAAACGCGTTTTTAGATTTGTACAAATTATAGCTCTTCGTGAAGGTCTTGACTAGGGCATCTTCGATATATGCGAAAATTCGCAAATATTTGCGAATATCGTTATTTATATTCCCCTTAAAATTTAATTTGCAAACCAGGAAAACACCAACATAGATATGTGAAATATATATAGGCATGGAGCCCTACCTACTCTGAGCTGATCCTGTAAATTTTAATCTGATGTTTTCTTCAGTTTCTACATAGCAGCATTTTTACTTAAAAATGTCAGAAATGCAAATTATTTTTTTATTAACCCTTCTGCAGTGTTTCAATTTATACCACACATATTGTGTAAACCTATAGATATATTAAAAAAATTAATTAAACAAATATGTTTAATAGCTCAGTAAATATTTAAAGAATTTAAAAATAAAGATATTTTTAAACTTTTCATTGACAATCTTTACATTGAATATATTTTGTGCTGTGTTCCTTGCATACATACTTTTTGCAGTTTTTGCATACATTCGAATATTTTGCTGTCTTCTCCCAGAAGATTCACTGCAAGACGCAGTACTGTTACGCTTAGTTCCGGAAGGCAATTCGCTGCCCAATGATTGCTGAACAGTTTTTACAACATTTTTGGCTAAAGCACCATGGTGCAAAGATGTTCGTCTTAAAATATTTGGGTTTATTAACTGATTCGCAAGCTCCACTAAGTAAAGTCTTCGCCTGAATGTTTTGTTGCACTTCCATGATGGATTTTATGAATTGTATGCTGAAACATCTATCATATTCGAAAATAATGCTACTGGCCATCGTTTAGTTTGCCGTTTGCATGTATAGTTTGCCACTAATTGGTCCAGTGCATCTACGCCAGCTTTCGTTTTATTTTAATGAAGAATTATGTCTGGTTTTTTCTTCTCAGTATCGCTAACATTAGCAGAATGATTGAGAGAACTCAATACGATGACAAATTTGTATTTCTTTGGAACATAGGACACTATATTGACATCATTTGTAAATACAAATTCACTGTGTAAACAAGTAAGAAAGTTTCAGTCGGGTAAACCGACTAAGGTATACCCTCACTTTGTGAGTAATGTAATATTGAATATTACACAAATTATTCTGTAAATTTTTGTGGGAGGTACCAGAAGGGGTTTAAGAAATACACCTATATTTCGCTGAACAGTAGATACTTTAAATACATTGCACTGTGCCGAATTGTAACCGTTTATATGGACTGGTATAGTAACGTTGAGATAACGTTGTGGGAGGTACAAAAAGGGGCGTGATGATAACGCTAATTTTTTACTGGACTATAGGCATTATAAAAGCATTACACTGTACAAATTTTCAAGTAATTGTATACACTGATATTAATGTTATAAACTGTTAACTTTTGGTGCAAAATGGTGCCTTTGTGGGAGAGGTAACAAAAGGGGCGTGACAATAACGCCCATTTTTCAATGGACTGTAGGCACTATAAAAACATTACGCTGTACAAAATTTCAAGTATTTTTATACACTGATATTAATGTTATAAACTGTTAACTTTTGGTGCAAAATGGTGCCTTTGTGGGAGAGGTAACAAAAGGCGAGCGGCAATAACGCCCATTTTTCACTGGACTGTAGGCACTATAAAAGCATTACACTGCACAAAATTTCAAGTATTTCTAAACACTGGTATTAATGTTATAAGCTTTTAAGTTTCAGTGCAAAATGGTGCATTTGTGTGGGAGATACCAAAACGGGCGTGGCAATTTCGCCCATTTTCCTCGAGTTGATAGCGACTAACAAACTAATACTATGTGTGGAATTTCAGAAGATTCGAATACGTATAATAGCAGTTATTAAATAATCAATATTTCACAACATTTTAACCCTTTGTGGGGGATGTACCAGAAGGAGTGGACCAATATGGCCCATCTTGGAACTTAGCCGGAGATAGAAAAAAATATTACCACGTACGAAATTTGAAGTCAATCGGTTACTCCTTCGAGAGTTATCGTGCGCACCAGCCAGCAGACAGACAGACAGACAGACAGACAGACAGACAGACGGACGGACATTGCTCATTCGACTTAAAATGACCCAAAACGGATTTCCGCCGAACATACTTGGGGTCTTAGGTCACTCCTTCGATGTGTTACACTTTTTTCCGTAGCAAATGATATATACCCTCGTCACACTAAAGTGAGGGTATAAACAGGTTCTTCTTCATGTCAATAATTTTCGTTGGCAGAAAAGTTTTATTCTTTCTTACTGTCCCAACTAATGTAATATTTCGAAAAAGTAATTGAAGAGCGATATTATATGTCGTAAAAAAATTGTCGCAAGTAATAGTGTGACCTTTTGGAAGTGGTTCGGCTAGAGAAAGAACAACACGTTCACCTACAAATATCGAAAAATTAGTTTCCGTCTATGTAGTTATTATAACGTACAATACAGAATTCCTCGCACGTCCTAAATATACTTCCATGTTCCAAGCGTATTTGCTGGTTGAGTCGCACAAGGACCATATTTTTATTCCGTATTTTGCAGGCTTTGATGGAATGTATTGCCGGAAACTGCAACGGCCGCGAAAAGGCACCAAATGTTCGTCAATCGTTACATTTCCGTGTGGGTGATAGAAGAGTTTCAGTTGGTTATTCCATTTATCCCAAATGTTTCTTATTGGGGCCAATTTATCGCGTTGTTTTCTTTCCTCTCTGTCTTCTGCACTATCAAATCTAAGGCACCGCGAAATGTCCATAAACCTGTGCAAGCTCATTCTTGCTCGAAATATTGGTCTGCCATTGCTTTCATCCCATAAGTTAACGAGACTCTCGCCATGTGATTTATATACCCCAGCCATAATGTGTAATCCGACGTACGCGTCGAACTCGATAATGTCTATCCCCTTCCAACCATTGCCAAATAGCTCTATTCCCTTTTTGTTGGTCATTTCAACAACTGTGCTTTTTATTCTAATAGGCATGAATAAATCAAATGATGATTTTATATCAGTTACCGAAGATATTGCGAGCTTGGAAGGACCAGGCTTGGAAGTTAGGATTTGACTTCGTGGAATTCTACCCTTCTGAAGTGGTGGTTGATCCTGCTATAACACTCTTTTGTCTTTGGCTAAATAAGTACGTGAACTAGTGTTTCATTACCGGTTCTATCTTGTAATATGCTTTCCATACTTTCGTTGGAAGATGCATCTGAATCTAGAGTTTCGTCATCATCATTGGGCATAAAGTCCACGTCATCGTCACTTTCATCAAAAATATCATCTTATTCGGCATTCATTATTTGATGCAAATTATCGCACTTAATCTATATATTCCAACAATTAGTGATATAAGACAATAAATATTCACAGTCATACTTACATTTTTATACCCTACACCACACTGTGGTACAGGGTATTATTTCTATTTGCCATTATGCAGAAAAAAGTTGCGATACCGTTACTTGTCACAACATAGAGAAGAGAATATGGTTGGATTTTCAATCACTGTCATTCTTCTCATTCTCTTCTTATCATAATTTCTAAAAAACATCCATTTAAGGCGAAGATGGATTAAGAATGGGTCTAAATGACCCACAAACACAACATATGTCTGTAAAAGATTTGAAAGCTTTTGCAAAAAAAACTAAAAAAAAATTAAATTTTTTTTACGCATACTTCATGTTTCCGACATGATTAACGATAAACAGAAGTATTGAGCCGATGCAGTAACATTTAGTCAAGAAATTTTGTCAATGTTTTTAAAAATTGGGTAATTTTGACCCAAACACTGCCGAAGGGTTAAAATGATTCTGTCTATATTGTAATTTTAATATTTATCATAGTTTATAAAAGAAAATCATTGGCATTTTTTGTAAATATTGTTTTAAAACAAGTAAGAAAGTTTCAGTCGGGTAAACCGACTAAGGTATACCCTCACTTTGTGAGTAATGTAATATTGAATATTCCACGAATTATTCTGTTAGATTGTATGATAGGTACCAGAACGGGTTTAACAAATACATCTATTTTTCGGTGAATAGTAGATACTTTAAATACATTGCACTGCGCCGAATTATAAGCGTTTATTTGCACTGGTTTATTAACGTTATGAGATATTAAATTTTGGTATGATTTGGACATTTTGTGTGGGAGGTACAAAAAGGGGCGTGGTGATAACGGCCATTTTTTACAGGGCTATAGACACTTCAAAAGCGTTACACTGTGCAAAATGTTGTGACATTTACGTGCATTGGTACTCATGTTGTGAGCTCTTAACTTTTTGTGCAAAATTGTACCTTTGTGTGGGAGGTACAAAAAGGGGCGTGGCAATAGCGTCCATTTTTCACAGGGCTATAGACACTATAAAAGCATTACACTGTAGAAAATTTCAAGTATTTTTATACACTGTTATTAATGTTATAAGCTGATAACTTTTGGTGCAAAATGGTGCATTTGTGTGGGAGGTACCAAAAGGGGCGTAGCAACTTGGCCCATTTTTCTCGAGTTGATAGCGACTAATAAACTAATGCTATGTGTGGAATTTCAGAAGATTCGAATAAGTAGTATAGCAGTTATTAAAGATTCAATATTTTACAACATTTTAACACTTTGTGGGGGAGGTACTAGAAGGAGTGGACCAATATGGCCCATCTTCGAACTTAGCCGGAGATAGAAAAAAATATTACCACGTACCAAATTTGAAGTCAATCGGTTACTCCTTTCGAGAGTTATCGTGCGCACCAGCCAGCAGACACACAGACAGACAGACAGACAGACAGATAGACAGACAGACAGACAGACAGACGGACGGACATTGCTCATTCGTCTTAAAATGACCCAAAACGAATATCCGCCGAACATACTTAGGGTCTTAGATCACTCCTTCGATGTGTTACACTAAAAAGAACGAGGCTATAGGATCAATTAAGGACAAATGAGGCTACATGACTATATTTTTGTCAGAATTTTAAGTTGGTTTCATTGATGTGCAAAATGCAAAATAAAATTGCATATGCAACTGATGCATTTAAAAACTTTGAATTAATATTTGTACTGTAAAGTATAAGCCATGACCTTACGAACGAGCCATCATTTGTAAAATTCCGTCCATATACAGATATTTTCCCAAATTTTTCAGATTTCAGATGCTTATAGCAATCTGATAAAAAATTTGGTTTTTTTTCCGCCAACTACACGATGATACATTTCCATATTTAAACTCATATACATATTTTCAAGACAATCGGCAAAGTCGATCATATTTTTTCCCAAAAATCCTTCGGTTTGATTTGAAATGAACGATATATGGGCATATGGGAACAATATTTAAGTTTGAACAGATTTTTTTGAAATTTGATGGTATCTTTGTTTGTCTAAGAGGTTTTCTTTGTCGAATTTCGCACTCATTGTTTAAGAAATCTGGGATCTATAGCGGTTAGCTATAAAATCAAAATTACTATAAATATATGGATACTATGTATATCTAAATCTGAACTGACTTTTTTCAAATTTAGTAGCAGTTATTCGTGTCTCAAGAGACCAATGTTCGTAATGATCGGGTGTAAAATACAGCATCCATAATGTTTGGATTCCAACTCGGAACAAACATGTATATGAAGGCTATATGTAAATCTCAACCGATTTCCTTCAAAATAGGTAGGGTATTAACAAAAGGGTAACAAATCAAATTAAAAAAAATCTGTAAAGGCCAAAAACTGTTTCCGTTAATATTAATGATATGTTACAAGAAAAGAATATGTAATTGCAAGAAAAAATCACAGAAAAAAAGGTCACGTTATTTTCGCTTTTGTCTTTTTGGCACAACTAATAATATTACTCTTTAGATGGTGAATCCACTTTTTTTATACCCTCCACCATAGGGTGGGGGGCATATTCATTTTGTCACTCCGTTTGTAACACCTCTAAATATTGATCTGAGACCCCATAAAGTATATATAGGTTTGAGTTATTTTGTGAGGTCACACTCTATCCACGCTTTTACTTGTTTGTTTTGATTAAATTATTATCAATTTAAATCGCATTTAATAACTTTAAAGTATGTACTGCTATTGAAGTTAAAAGCTGTTTACATTTGGTACAAAATGGACCTTTTTGTACCAAAAGTTACCAGCTTATAGCATTAATGCCAATTTTTCTGTGCACTCTAGGTACTATAAAAGCATTACACTGTACAGCATTACACTTTGTATGCACTGGTAATAAAGTTATATGCTTTTAACTTTTGGTTTAAAATAGTCCATTTGTGTGGGAGATACCAAAAGGGGCGTGGCAACTTCGCCCATTTTTCTCGAGGTAATAGTGATTAATAAACTAATACTATGTGTAGAATTTCAGAGGATTCAAATAAGAAGTATAGAAGTTATAAAATAATCAATATTACACTAAATGTTAACCCTTTGTGGAGGAGGTACTAGAAAGAGTGGACCAATATGGTCCATCTCCGAACATAGCCGGAGATAAAAGAAAAAATTACCACATACCAAATTTGAATTCAATCGGTTACTCCTTTCGAGAGTTATCGTGCGCACCAGCCAGCAGACAGACAGACAGACGGACGGACATTGCACATTCGTCTTAAAATGACCAAAAACGTATATCAGCCGAACATACTTAGGGTCTTAGGTCACTCCTTCGATGTGTTACACTATTGGCTCGAAAATTTAAAGGGTTTATTCATATTTAATATATTATGGGGGAACATTTGAAATGATTGTTAATGCTAAACTAATACAGCTACGAGCTCGAAATGTAAGCATATGTAAAAGCATTGCATGGGCTTAAACATATATATTTTTCTAAGAAACTTCCATTGGGAATTTTCAAGGATATTCAAGGATAAAAATTTCAAAGGAATTTTTTTGCCTTTATTACTCCTGCTAAATTATCAGATAGAAGGGATTCTCCTCTTTCATTTGATATCAATATCGCCATTGTATGACTTGTAAAAGTATGAAAATAAATTGTTCAAACTTCTATATCCTTTGAAAATTAAAAGTCCTGTAAAAAGGACAAACGATCACGAAATAAAAATCTGAGTATGTAGTTTTGCTACCTATGGTCTCTAGTTTCACTTGTATATAAATTCGTTCATGGGTGAAAATTCGTGTCGCACGGAGTAATAAATACATATGCATCTCTTAGAATTGACAATGAGCCATATTGGGCCATCTTTTGATATTAGTACCCTTAGAAGGGTTCAACAAGATTTTATTTCTTTACGTCATATAAGCCAAATGCATTTTATTGTACATGTTGCCATTCCTAAAAAACATGGCCTATCGTTGAAATATGATTTGATATTAAATACCACAGATCTGGTCCCACTTATTGACGCCTCAGAAACCACAAAGGCCAACCGATTAGGCTGAAATTGGGCAGTTTGTATGCAATTTTATCTAATATAATTCACAGGATTGCGAGGATGGTCCCAAAGTTAGCCGCCTTAACATATAGATGGCGGTAGTTGTTTGAAAAAATTACTTTCGTGAAAAGTGGCAACTTCCTAAAACATACGTTTTAAGTTTCAAGTCGTTGTTTAGTTATTTTTTTTTGAGCACTCAAAAGCGAACGATCTCTGTGAATTTTTAAACATGCACAAAATGTATCACCGATATGTAATACAATGCTTTCATTTAAAAGGTCTCAGTCCAATCAATATTAAAACAGAGCTAGATTCTACTTTGGGTGTATTCGATCCATCGTTTACAACTATAAAATATTGGGTGCTAAAGTTTAAAAGGGGCCGTACGAGCTGCCAAGACGAACACTGTTGTGGTCGACCGATTGAGGTGTCCACGCCAGAAATAGTTAAACAAGTCCACAGAATGATATTGGATGACCATCGGTTGAAGGTTCGTCAGCTAGCTGAAGTCATAGGCATTTCAAAAAGTGTAATACATCGCATATTGACGAAAAATTTTAGGATGAGAAAGCTGTGCGCAAGATGGGTGCCGCGCATGCTCACAATCAAGACAATGCATCAGTTAAAACATCCACTATTGCGATGACCAAAATCAATGAATTAAAATTCGAATTGCATTAGTTCGCTAGATTTAGCAATTTAGATTCGCTAGATTTAGCTCCCTCGAATATTTATTGTTTCCAAACTTGAAAAAATGGCTCGGCGGAAAATGATTTGCCAGCAATGATGAGGTGGATGTTGCGGTTGATGGCTACTTTCAGGAGCTAGACAGTTCTTACTATAAACAGGATATTGAAGCTATTGAAAATCGCTAGAAATGTGTTTCGAGCAAAAAGGAGATTATGTAGAGAAAAAAGAAAATTTTCCCCAAATTTTTATACCGATCGACTTAGAATTACTTTCTGAGTTGATTTAGCTATGTCCGTCTGTCCGTCTGTCTGTGCATGTATTCTTGTAATCAAAGTACAGGTCGCAATTATGGTCCGATCTCGACGAAACTTTACACATATATTTTATTTGGCCCAAGGACGATCCCGATTGAATTTGGAATAAATCGGTTCAGATTTAGATATAGCCCCCATATATACGTTACCCCCGATTTGAAGTGTAAGCGCTGTAAAAATGTTATTTTATATCCGATCAGTATGAAATTCGGCAGAAAGAGGTTTCCTATTATTTGAATGAACACTGTTAAATTTGGAAGAAATCGGTTCAGATTTAGATATAGCTCCCATATATACGTTATCCCCGATTTGAAGTGTAAGCGCTGTAAAAATGTTATTTTATATCCGATCAGTATGAAATTCGGCAGAAAGAGGTTTCCTATTATTTGAATGAACACTGTTAAATTTGGAGAAAATCGGTTCAGATTTAGATATAGCCCCATATATATGTTACCCCCGATTCGACATGTAAGCGCTGTAGAAATTGTATTTTATATCCGATCAGTACGAAATTCGACAGAAAGATGTCTTTTTACATGAATGAGTATTCAGGGAAAATCGGTTCAGATATATATTGATTGTTCCTCCTGATTTGGTATCAAAGCGCTATAGAAGTTGTACTTTACTTCCGATCATTAAAATTTTCCAGAAATATGTTTCTCAATTTAGGAACGAATTAGATAATATGTTCCTACCCATTTACCAATTATTCCAAATTATTATCACAATGACCCTTATCGCATTATTAGGGAGGTGTAGGGTATTATATAGTCGGCCCCGCCCGACTTTCTGCCTTTCCTTACTGGTTTGTGTTGTCTTTGCCAGGTCGGCTACTTTAGGACCGCCCTCGTATAAACATTTTTGTAGACAGACACTTCAAAATCAAACAAATTTTTCAATGACTAAACAAATTTCATAATTGTATCCAGTTTTTCCTTTTTTCTTGCATAACTTCGCTTTAGTTTGATGATTAATACTTAAGGTACCTCTGACAAAAGTTTGTAATTTTTTGGGAAATCCTTTTAAGGTTTGAGTAGCGATATATAGATATATCTACCCCTCACAACATTTAAACCAAAAGGGGGTTAGCCTATTCATTATATCAATTCAGTGCCTTTGAATTGAAAATTTCTTGTTGAGTAGAACACCTTTTAAACTAATGCATTTGTTTGGATTTACTGTTTTTTTTCGTACAGCGGCAAATCTCTTTAAAGGATTTTTCTTTTTGAGATTTTACTTTGCCCAAACAATTCCTCTTTATAAACAATAAATTTTGCTAAAACACGAACGCGGTGAATCCAAACACGTGTACATACGCACACATTTAAATCTCACGATTCTGCCAAGATATCCAAAAAAATCTCAAGGAAGACCTCCAAAAACCAACCAAAGAACCAAAGTAATACAAAAAAAAAACGAATTTTGCATAATGCAACTTTGATGTGTCTTTATGCAATTTATGTTTCTTTCCGCACGCAGCTTCTTTCCTCTATGGCTTTCTGTGGCGTTTTTCACAAGGATGTGACTTTGCCACTGGAAAACAGTAACCAAAAGGAATAGAGTGAAGAGTGAAAAAATAAAATAAGGGAATTTGTTAAAAAGATTTTTCATGATTTTCCGTGAATCTTTTGAAGACTTAGGCAAACATTACGGGAAGACAACACCGAAAGGACATGTCGAGATGGAGGAGAAAAGACATAAGTTTAGATCCTGCTACCCCAGAAAACAAACCTTATGGCAAAATGACTTGCAAAGTACAGAGCAAGTGTCACTTTAAACAAAAGCCGGCGTGCTCTGCATTTCAGGCAGGAAGGCTGGAAGTTGTTGTAGTCAACGACAGGAAATACACTGACTCACACACTCATAAGGACGGGATACAGTATACAGTAAGCGTTAAAACAAATAAGAATTATTGAATTGGTGATTATTTGTTGCCATTGTTTTAAGAGAGTATCTTCAAAACTATGCATAAAATATTCTTCTTTTATGGATACCCGGACTATAAATTTAACAAATTATGTTTACTTTCTTTGGACGCTCACGGTATATGTCGGTTCTTAGCTGCGACATATAGAAAGAATATATTTGTAGCCTTGCAAATATTGTAGTCCTCCTCTCTGCTGATGTGGGGCCCAATTTTTGTTGTTTCCGACTTCTGTTTTCCCCAAGATTTAGACTTGCCTGGTGAAAGTAATGGCAAGATTGAAAGGTGGTGGTAGTTCAAAGTTTTTCCTTAAATGCAAGTCACGTTAATTTTTCTTTCCAAAGGAAGTACACAAACACATATTTGGCAGAAAACGTACACAACCATTTATAATGCGAAAAACTCGTATATGTTCACTTATCACACACTCTCTTTTGCTTATCCTGTGATGTTCCAAAAGGATTTATAACCAACCACAACAAGGACCCAACAATGTGTACCTGGGTACCTTAAATATATGTATATATGCCCTGGTACCTAAATATCAGAGTGTCACCTCCAAGATTCTGATTATACATCGTACAGAGATTCAGAATATCCAAGCAACGGAGAACACAGTGGCGACATTTCGTTGGAAATTAGAAGGATAAACAGGATAAAAAAACAGCTAAATGTTGAAATTTCACAAGGATCTTTTAAAAAATGTGATTTCTATAGAAATTACGTGCAAAAAATTCAAATTAAATTTCGATTAGTAGTAACTTCATAAAATTTTCTTCAAAATGCAATGAAATGTTTTAGACAAATTCGTAGAAATTTCAAGAAATAACAATTTATACGAAATTTCCTAAAACAAATTTGAGGGAAAAATTTTAGAAAAAGTAACTTCGACGTAATTTTCTAGAGAATTCAATTACGATTAGTATTAATTCCATAAAATTTCGTGAAATTCAATTTTTTAATTTTTTGGAATTTCAAGACAATTTTATGGAATTAATACTAATCGAAATTGAATTCTCTAGAAAATTACGTCGAAGTTGCTTTTTCTAAAATTTTTTCATCAAAGTTGTTTTAGAAAATTTCGTATAAATTGTATATTTCTAGAATATTTCGTTAAATTTGTATTTTTTTCCAGAAAAAATATTAAAATTGCATGTTTAGAGAAAATTTCAACGAAATTAAATTTTATTTTTATCGAAAATTCGTCTAAATTTTATTTTTACCTAAAATTTCATCGAAATTTATTTTTTTTTTATTATTTTATTACTGAATATTTTATTTTTATTGAAAATTTCGTCGTCGAAATTATATTTTTCTAGAAAATGTTGCTGTTCAAATTTTTTTCCACAAAATTTCGCCGTCCAAATTTTATTTTTCGAGAAAATGTCGAAATTATATTTTTCTAGAAAATGTTGTCGAAATTTTGTTTTTCTAAAAAATTTCGTCGAAATTTTATTTCTCTAGAAAATTTTATCTAGAAAATTTCGTCAAAATTTAATTTTTAATGAAAATTATATTTTTATAGAAAATTTCGTCGTCGAAATTTTATGTTTCCAGAAAATTTTGTCGAAATTTTATTTTTATAGAAAATTTCGTCGAAATTTTATTATTACTGAATATTTTATTTTTATAGAAAATGTCGTCGTCGAAATTATATTTTTCTAGAAAATGTTGCTGTTCAAATTTTTTCCACAAAATTTCGTCGAAATTTTATTATTATTGAAAATTTAAAATTTCGTGAAATTCAATTTTTTAATTTTTTGGAATTTCAAGACAATTTTATGGAATTAATACTAATCGAAATTGAATTCTCTAGAAAATTACGTCGAAGTTTCTTTTTCTAAAATTTTTTCATCAAAGTTGTTTTAGAAAATTTCGTATAAATTGTATATTTCTAGAATATTTCGTTAAATTTGTATTTTTTTCCAGAAAAAATATTAAAATTGCATGTTTAGAGAAAATTTCAACGAAATTAAATTTTATTTTTATCGAAAATTCGTCTAAATTTTATTTTTACCTAAAATTTCATCGAAATTTATTAAAATTTTATTTTTCAAGAAAATTTTGTCGTCGAAATTTTATTTTTTTTTGGAAATTTCGTCGTCGAATTTATAAATTATATTTTTCTAGAAAATTTCGTTGTCCAATTTTTTTCTACAAAATTTCGCCGTTCAAATTTTATTTTTCTAGAAAATGTCAAATTATATTTTTCTTGAAAATTTTGTCCAAATTTAATTTTTTCCAAAAATTTCTTCAAATTTTATTTTTCGAGAAAATTTCGTCAAAATTGTATTGTGCTAGAAAATTTCGTTGAAATTCTATTTTTCTAGAATATTTTGTCGAAATTTTATTTTTTAGAAAATTTTGTCGAAATATTTTTTCTATAAAATTTTGTCGAAATTTTATTTTCTGGAAATTGCTATTAAGAAATTATCATTGAAATTATCAAAAAAGACATACACTATTGCTACTGAATTCTGAAGATGATAGAGTGGTGTCTATCGAAACTGCAGTCAATTCTACCAAGCAATTAAAACTCTCTACCAATTTTTGTATTTGTTTCTATTACTTTCTTGGAATAGACAGAAAGTAAATGGAACATATGGTCTCAAACCAAAAGATAAATTCTGACTGAATAAAAAATAAAATTTTTACTAAATTTTCAAAAAAATACGACATTTTCTTGAAAAGGCTTTTTATGAAATTTCTATGAAGTTTTCTAAAAAAAATATAATTTCTTTGAAATTTCTAGAAACATGCAATTTTGTCAAATTTTATTTTCTAGAAAAAATAAAAATTGGACGAAATTTTCTAATAAAATGCAAATTTGACATAATTTTGTAGAACATTGAAGTTTCGACGCAATATTCTAGAAAAATACACTTTATAAAAATTTTGTAGACACTGCAATTTCAAAAAAAAAAAATATAATAAATTTCTAAAGTTGCTATTAAAAAAATTCTACGTAAAATCGTCTCAGATTTGGTTTTTGGCAAAATTTACACAGAAATGAATCAATTAAATATGGATTATGCATTAGAATTATTATTATTATCCAATTATCCAAAAGAATGCAGACGAAATTTTGTTTAAAAAACATGTATATTTTAAACATGTATTGGGCTCACAACAGATGTTCTAGAAATAATAAATTTTGAAGAAAATTCAAACAAAAGTGTAATTTGAACGCAATTTTGAAGGAAAATTTATTTTCTATGAAATTTTCTTCAAAAACAATCTAGAAAATTTAAATTTTAAAAACATCCAAAGTCGAAGAAGTTTTATGGAAAAACTAAATATTGAAGAAATTTGTTAGCAAATTGCAAATCACCAAAAAAAATATTAAAATTCAATTTCAACGAAATTTTTTAGAAAAATTTAATTTCTAGAAATGCAATTTCGACGAAATTTTCTAGAAATGTACATATTTCGTCGCAGTTTGTGAAAGGATTCATTTTTACAAAACCTTCAAGAAAATAAAATTTCTAAGACATTTTGTAAAACATACAACTTTTTCGAAATATTCTAAAAAGAAATAAAATTCTTTCTTGAAAATTTCATAGAAATTGGAATATTGTAGAAAAAGTTGCCATAAAACTAAAATTTTCTAAAAAAATCGTTGAATTTTAATTTTCTTGAAAATTTTGGTAGCATTACTAGAAATAATTAATGTCTTTTTAGAAAATTTCGAAAAAGTTGTATTTTTCATAAAGAAATAAAAATTGTATTTCTAGAAATGAATTTTTTTCTGAAAAATGTCGTTGAAATTGCATTTCAGTAAATATTTTTTGCGGATTTGCAATTTTCTAATTGAACTCTTGAACATTTAATTCTTCCATCGAAATTCTACGACTTTGAATTTTTTGAAAATTAAATTTTTCTAAATTATTTTTGAGGAAATTTCTAAAAGAACATTTTTAAAAAAATAATTTTCCTTCAAAATAGTGTTCTATTTAAATTTTTCTGGATTTTTCGGAATTTTTTATTTCTAGAAAATCTGTATTTAAAACACTTCTTTTTTATACGAAATTTCCTATCATTCTTTTGGATAATTGGATAATAATAACACAGTGCATCAACCAAATTGGGAATGGGATGAAACCAATTACAAATGAATGTTGACATTATCCCTAACAAAACCTTCAAGGGTTTTTTTCAGTTCAATGCTAGATTTTGTTTTACACGCATTTGAAGTTGGTAATTTTCCAAAATCACCAACTTCAAATGCGTGCAAAAAAAATCCCGCACTGAACTGAAAAAAACCCTTGAGGGTTTTGTTATGGATAATGTCAACTTTCATTTGCAATTGGTCTCATCCCATTCCCATTCGGAAAGTTCGATTTTGTATCACAGTGTAATTATTTAAATTGATACGAGTAATCAATATTTAATGAAAAATTCGTATTCTTTCCTGTTTTTCAAAATTCTACCAAATTTATTAAAGTTCGTCACTAAAATTCGTATTTTTGCCTTAACGCCAAATCTGAGACGAGTTTTTGTATAATTTGTTAATAGGAACTTTAGAAATTTATAATTTTTTTTTGTCGAAATTGCATTGTGTAAAATTGTTTATATAAATTGTATTTTTCTAAAATATTGCGTCGAAATTACATGTTTCTAGAAAATTTTAAAGAAATTGTATTTTTTTAGAAAATTTCAGCGAAGTTGCAAAAATAGCCTTTTCTAGAAAATGTCATGAAAATTGATTTTTTTTAAAACATAGTTAAAATTGTATTTTTCTTGATAAATTCAACGAAATTGAATTTCTTTTTAGAAAATTTCATCGAAATTGCATTTTTGTATCGAATTTTGTAAAAATCAATGTTTTCTAAAATTTTTTTTAAATAGCTTCTTCTAGAAAATTTTGTAAAAATTGTATTTTTCTACAAAACTTCGTTGAAATTGGACTTTTCGAGTAAAATTCGAAACTGTACTTTTTTAAAAAAATATTGAGAAATTATAATTTTGTGAAAGTTTTTAAGAAATTGATTTTTCTAAAAAATTTCGACGAAATTTAATTTATCTAGAATTTTTTTTTTTACTCAACAAAAGCGCCCACACCATGAAAACGAAGCAGGAACGTCGAATAGATTCAACAGTCTTAATAATGATGCAATGGAAGAAGAAGTCAATGATGTGGAGACTCAACCTAAACCGCCACCTATCTTCATACCAGATGTTGGCGATATAAATAAAATGGTAACTAATTTAAGTAGGGTAATTCCATCTTCGGATTTTAGTTACAAATCTCTAAGAGACGGTCAGGTTAGGCTAGTCATTAAAACTGTTGAGAACTATCGCAAGATTGTTAAACATTTAGAAAGTTCTAATAAGAGTTACCACACTTTTCAACTAAAACCTGAAAGAGCTTTCAGAGCAGTGATTAAAGGCTTACATCATTCGACGCAAATCTCTGATATAAAAGCATACTTGTTATCTTTCGGACATCAAGTTCGCAGTGTTAGAAATGTAATTAGTCGAGGTACAAAAATTCCACTTCCCATGTTCTTCGTCGATCTAGACCCAAATCCGAACAACAAAGACATTTTTAACATCCGATCATTTGATAATGCAATTATTGAAGTAGTAGCTCCTAAAAAATATGATGATATTGTGCAATGCTTTAGATGTCAGGAATTTGGACACACTAAATCATATTGCCGAAAACCCTTTAGATGTGTCAAATGCGGCCTTGGTCACTCTACTGCAGAATGCACAAAAACTCCAAACACTCCACCACAATGTGTACATTGTCTACAAAAACATACAGCTAGCTACAAAGGTTGTCAAATATACCAAAATCTTGTTAATAAAAGAACAACAAAAGTTATCAGGCCTAACGTTGAACGAGTAAACCACAACAATAATAACATATATACACCTGTAAATCCAAATAACCCAATGACATACGCACAAGCAATAACTGGCACGGAAAACAATGGAAATAGACTCTTACAAAAAATTGAATCAATGCTGGAAAAACAGATAGAGTTGACAAACACTCTAATGAATATGATGTCAATATTAATAACAAAATTATGCAATTAGATCTGATAATTGCAGAGTGGAATGCAAATGGCATTTCTAATCATATAAATGAAATAGAAACGTTTCTTAATCTTAACAGTGTAGATTTATTTTTAGTATCTGAAACGCATTTAACCACTAAGTCTTTTATACGCATAAGGGGGTACGACATAGTAGCCGCCAATCACCCGGATAATACAGCTCACGGAGGAGCTGCTGTTCTAATAAGAAGAGGTATAAAATACGAAATTCAGGAAAGTATTTCAGAAAAATTTTTGCAGGCAGCTGGAGTAAAAATTATATGTGGCAGTAACAATAAAGTATCTATATACTCCATTTACTTCCCACCGAGATACAGTATAACTTGTGATATATATGAGAACTTTTTCAAAAAACTTGGCAATAAATTCATAGTTGGTGGTGACTTTAACGCCAAGCACATTTGGTGGGGATCCCGATTATGTAATCCGAAAGGAAAAGAATTACACAAGTGTGTCATCAAACACAACTACAGTACCTTATCTACAGGAAGTCCAACATATTGGCCAAGCAATCCTCGAAATATTCCCGATTTGCTCGATTTTTTCGTTTACTCTGGTATATCACAATCGCTTCTGGATATTGTTGCATGCGACGATTTAAGCTCCGATCATACCCCCATTCTGCTAAATTATAAAACAGTTCCCTCCAAAATTTCCAGAAATAAACAACTTTTTTCACACAAAACAGATCTGAGATGTTTTCAAGATTGGATCGAAAGGCATTTAACTCTTAACGTTTCACTTAAAACTGGAAATGATGTTGATGATGCAGTTGAAGATTTTGTAAAATTAATTCATGAAGCAGCGTTTCAATCTACTCCACAAGACGATTCTAATAAATCAACAGATATATATGTGTCTCTAGAAATAAGAAAACTGATTAAAGTAAAGAGACGACTGAGAAAGATATGGCAAAACACTCGCCTCCCAACAGACAAAACCAATTTTAATCGGGCTGTTCAAAACCTTAAAAATCGTTTACAGCAAATTAAAAGCGATTCGACGGGAAGGTATCTGTGTGAATTGAGCCCATTAAATAACAACGAGTATAATTTATATAAAGCTACAAAATATCTAAAAAGGCCTCAAAAGAGAAATACTCCAGTAAAAAATTCGGACGGGTCCTGGTGTAGATCTGATAGCAGTAAAACTAAAGCTTTTAAAACTTATCTAGAAGAAACTTTTACTCCGTTCTCACTCTGTAGTTCCTCCGATTCACAGAAAATTAGTGCGTTTCTTGACATACCATGTCAAATGTCTTTACCAATCAAATCTTTCACTCTTCAAGAAGTTAAAAATGAAATAAAAAAGTTAAACGGCAAAAAATCACCTGGATATGACAACATTAACTCCACAGTTTTAAAAAATCTGCCTAAAAAAGGAATAATTTTTCTCACAACATTATTTAACTCAATAATAAGAACTTCCCATTTTCCCTCTCAATGGAAATATGCAAAAATAATTATGGTGCTAAAACCAAATAAGCCAGAAAAACTCCTCAGCTCATATAGACCAATAAGTTTGCTGCCAATATTATCAAAATTGTTCGAGAGGCTCTTCCTGAAGAGGCTGTTTCCAATTTTAGATTCACTGAAGATTATGCCTGAACACCAGTTTGGTTTTAGACAGAATCATGGGGCTCCAGAACAGTGCCACAGAGTTGTTAAGGTCATTAGAGAATGTCTAGAAAATAAATCGTATTGTTCATCAATTTTTCTAGATGTCAAACAAGCATTTGACAGAGTGTGGCATGATGGACTGCTCTTTAAACTTAAACAATTGCTACCAGCCCCTTTCTACTTGGTACTGAAATCTTATTTAAGCCAAAGAAGTTTTTATGTTTGTATTAATGATGATGAATCTGAAATTGGAAATATAAAATCTGGTGTACCACAAGGAAGTGTATTGGCCCCAGTTTTATACACTGTTTTTACTGCTGATATGCCCGCTAACGAAGATATTACCATTGCTACTTATGCCGATGACACGGCTATATTGGCTGTAAGTCAAAATCCCGTTGAAGCGTCTGCTATTATACAAAGACAAATTGATAAACTTCAAACTTGGTACAATAAATGGAACATAAAAGTCAACCCAGAAAAATCAGTCAATGTAACTTTTAGTCTCAGAACTCAAGAATGCCCGCATGTATCCCTAAATGGACTCGTAATTCCGACATCAAACAATGTAAAATACTTGGGACTTCGTATAGATAGACGACTAACTTGGAAAGACCATATTATATCTAAAAGAGAACAAGCAGATAAAAAAACGAAGAAAATGTATTGGTTACTTGGCCCGAAATCGCAACTCAGTCTCGAAAATAAAGTAACTCTTTATAAAACTACTTTAAAGCCTGTATGGTCATATGGCATTGAACTATGGGGTACAGCAAGTTCATCAAATATTGAAATTTTACAAAAATATCAATCTAAAACTTTAAGATTATTATCCAACGCGCCTTGGTTTGTCAAAAATAGCTGTATTCACAATGATCTTCGAATCCCTAAAGTAAGAGATGAAATAGCACGGTTTAGTACTAAATACCTTAATAGACTAAGTAATCACCCAAATATCCTAGCCATAACTTTATTAGATGACAGCAACGAAGTAAGAAGATTAAAGAGAGCTCACATACTAGATCTCCCTTTTTTAAGTTAATATTGTAAATAAATATGTATATATATATATAAACTTATTCTAACAATGGAAAATGTTAAATATTTTGTTAAGTTCATTGGATCTTAACGACTCTGTCAGCTTTAAGATATCAATAAATTTGCTTATTATTTTGTATTTAAATAGATTGCAAATAAAGAATATATATATAAAAAAAAAAAAAAAAGTTGTATAGAAAATTTCGTTGAAATTCTATTTTCCTAGAAAATTTTGTCAAAACTTTGATTTTATAGAAAATTTTGCCAAAATTTTATTTTTATAGAAAATTTTCTCGATTTTTATATTTATAGAAAATTTCCTCGAAATTTTATTTTTCCAGTAAATTTTGTCAAGAAATTTAGAAATTTATAACTTTTTTGTTGAAATTGCATTGTCTAAAAATTATATATAAATTGTTTTTTTCTAAAATATTGCGTCAACATTTCTATTTTCTGCAAAATTAAAAAAAATTGTCTAATTTTTATTTTTTCTAGAAATTAAAATTTAACGAAATTGCATGTTTCTAGAAAATTTCAAAGAAATTATATTTTTTAGAAAATTTCGTCGAAATTGTAAAAGTAGCCTTTTCTAGAAAATGTCATGGAAATTGTTTTTTTTTTTTTTTTGAAAACTTAGTTAAAATTGTATTTTTCTTGATAAATTCAACGAAATTTAATTTCTTTTTAGAAAATTTCATCGAAATTGCATTTTTGTATCGAAAATTGTAAAAATCTATGTTTTGTAAAAAATTTTTTTGAAAAAGGTTCTTCTAGAAAATTTTGTAAAAATATTATTTTTCTTCAAAACTTCGTCGAGATTTCACTTTTCGAGTAAAAATTTAAACTACTTGTTTAAAAAAATTCTTTGAAATTTTATTTTTTCTAAGAAAATTCATCGATTTTAGAAATTATATTTTTGTGAGTTTTTTAGAAATTGATTTTTTAAAAAATTTCGACGAAATTTAGTTTTTCTAGCAATGTTGTCGAAATTGGTTTTTACCGAAAATTTCGTCTAAATTTTATTTTAACCGAAAATTTGGTCAAATTTAATTTTTATTCAAAATTTCGTCAAATTGTATCGAAAATTTCGTTGGAAAACTATTTTCCTAGAAAATTTCGTCAAAACTTTATTTTTATAGAAAAGTTTATCAACATTCTATTTTTATAGAAAATTGCGTCGAATTTTTATATTTCTAGAAAATTTTGCCGAAATTTTATATTTCTAGAAAATTTTGTCGAAAGTTTATTTTTCTAGAAATTTTCTAAGAAAATTCATCGATTTTAGAAGTTATATTTTTGTGAAAGTTTTTTAAAAATTGATTTTGACGAAATTTAATTTTTCTAGAAAATTTTTGTTGAAATTCGTTTTTACCGAAAATTTCGACGAAATTTTATTTTAACCGAAAATTTGATCAAATTTTTTCGTTAAATTTTATGTTTCTAGAAAATTTTTACGAAATTTTATTTTTCTGGAAAATTTCGTCGAAATGTTATTTTTCTAGAAAATTTCATCAAAATTTAATTTTTCTTGAAAATTTGGTCGAAATTTGGTTGAAATTCGTTTTTACCGAAAATTTCGACGAAATTGTATTTTAACCGAAAATTTGATCAAATTAAATTTTTATTCAAAATTTCGTCAGATTGTATCGAAAATTTCGTTGAAAAACTATTTTCCTAGAAAATTTCGTCAAAATTGTCAAAATTTAATTTTATAGAAAATTTCGTCGAATTTTTATATTTCTAGAAAATTTTGTCAAAATTTTATATTTCTAGAAAATTTTGTCAAAATTTTATATTTCTAGAAAATTTTGTCAAAATATATGGTCTTACATAGACATATGGTCTTAAACGAAATTAAATTCTGACTGAATTTTTATTTTTCTAGAAAATGTCGAAAATTTATTTTTCTAGATAATTTTGTCGAAATTTTATTTTTTCTGGAAAGTTTTATCAACATTTTTTTTCTAGAAAATGTTGTCGAAACTTTTTTTTAGAAAATTTGACGAAATTTAATTACTCTAGTAAATTTCGTCGATATTTTATTTTTCTAAAAAATGTAGTCAACATTTAATTTTTCTAGAAAATTTTGACAAAACTTTATTTTCTAGAATATTTTGTCGAATTTTTATTTTTCTGGATAATTTTAACGAAATTGTATTTTCTAGAAATTTAAGGTTTCTAAAGTATTTTATTGGATTTCTCCAACAAAATAATATTTTTTTCAGAAAATGTCATCAAAAGTGTTTTTTTTTGTCAAAAATTTATTTTTCTATAGAACTTCTTCGAGTTTGGATTTTTTGAAAATGGAATTGTTTCGTAGATATTGAAATTTGTTGTCAAAACTTAAGTTTGACAACAATTTTTAGAATTGCAAATTGCCATATTCTTCTTG
This sequence comes from Eudasyphora cyanicolor, assembly GCA_963930755.1. NCBI lineage: Eukaryota > Metazoa > Arthropoda > Insecta > Diptera > Muscidae > Eudasyphora > Eudasyphora cyanicolor. The sequence goes on along the minus strand of OZ005737.1, from coordinate 49,146,617 downwards.
AAAAAATTTAATTTTAAAAAAATTCTAAAAAATTTATTTAAATTCTGATAAAATTTTATAAAAAAATTATATCTTATTCGAAATATGCAAATTTCGATGAAATTATCTAAAAAAAATTTTTTTGGACTAAATTTAAATTTTTTAACAAAATTTAAATTTTTCATAAAAATTTAAGGGAAATTCTGAGGAAATTTTTTAAAAAAATGATTTCTAAATTGAAATAAGAAAATTTTTAGAAAATTGAATATTGACAAAATTTAGAAAAAATAAAATTTTAACTAAAATTTCTAAAAACATATTGGAATTTTGTAAAAATAAATATTTTTAATCGAAATATTAAAATTTCGACGAAATAATCTAGAATAATTTTATTCAGACAAATTTAAATTCTTGGAAAAAATTTTTAAAAAAAAATTTTGTTATGAAGTTTGCCAGAATAATTAATTTATGACATTTTCTAGAAAACCTAAATTTTTGGCGAAATTTTCTAGGAAAATACAGTACTTACCTAGAAAATTTCTAGCAAAATATAATATTTAACAAGTAAGAAAGTTTCAGTCGGGTAAACCGACTAAGGTATACCCTCACTTTGTGAGTAATGTAATATTGAATATTACTCGAATTATTCTGTCAATTTGTGTGGGAGTTACCAGAAGGGGTTTATATAATACACCTTTTTTTCGCTGAACATTAGATACTTTAAATTCATTGCACTGTGCCGACTTATAAGCATTTATGTGCACTGGTATAAACGTTATGAGACATTAAATTGTGGTATGATTTGGGAATTTTTGTGTGGGAGGTACAAAAAGGGGCGTGGCAATAACGCCCATTTTTCACAGGGCTATAGACACTATAAAAACATTACACTGTAAAAAATTTCAAGTATTTGTATACACTGGTTTTAATGTTATAAGCTGTTAACTTTTGGTGCAAAAAGGTACCTTTGTGTGGGAGGTACCAAAAGGGGCGTGGCAACAACACCCATGTTTCCCTGGACTGTAGGCAATATAAAAGCATAATACTGTACAAAGTTTCAAGTATTTTCATACACTGTTATTAATGTTATAAGCTGTTAACTTTTGGTGCAAAATGGTGCATTTGTGTGGGAGGTACCAAAAGGGACGTGGCGACTTCGCCCATTTTTCTCGAGTTGATAGCGACTAATAAGCTAATACTATGTGTGAAATTTCAAAAGATTCGAATAAGTAGTATAGCAGTTATTAAAGAATCAATATTTCACAACATTTTAACCCTTTGTGGGGGAGGTACTAGAAGGAGTGGACCAATATGGCCCATCTTCGAACTTAGCCGGAGATAGGAAAAAATATTACCACATACCAAATTTGAGGTCAATCGGTTACTCCTTTCGAGAGTTATCGTGCGCACCAGCCAGCAGACACACAGACATACAGACAGACAGGCAGACGGACGGACATTGCTCATTCGACTTAAAATGACCCAAAACGGATTTCCTCCGAACATACTTGGGGTCTTAGGTCACTCCTTCGACGTGTTACACTTTTTTCCGTAGCAAATGATATATACCCTCGTCACACTAAATTGAGGTTATAAAAAAATGCAAATGCAAAATTTTTTTAATGTACTTTTCAAAATTTACAAGTTCAGTGGATTATTTTATATCAAAATATCTCCTATACTTCTTAACCAAATATTCTAGTCGACACTAATTTTATAGCTATAACTATCATCCCGATTTCTTACTATAGAGACAAAATTCGGGTTCGATTCCCACCAGAGGCACTTGTTATTATTTAATATGATTATGTCAATCACATTATTATAAGTAAAAGTCGTTTGTCGTTCAGTTTAGTTAATTTAGTTAATTTCCCCACTGTGCCACACCGTCAGTGCTTGCTTTAATTGGCATTACTGGCTGCATTCTTAGTGAAACTTTTTGCGCGAATGCAAGTTCTCTTTTAACAGAAGTTCTTCTTTCCCTCTTTTGTATTTTTACTTTAGAAAAATATTCTGAAAACTTTCTTGACTTCATCCACACCGAAAGTTTTCCTATTTACTTACGGGATTAACGAACACAAAATGCGAATTACTACTTTGCTACTGCTGTGAACCCAAAAAAAAAGACGAAACAACTAAACTTTCGTCAAAATGTCTGCTTAAGAGGGATATGACCTTCTGGAGGGAAGGAAACTGCTGTACGGTGACAAGGTGGCAAAGTGTAAGCAAGTCTTTGCGAACAAAAAGACATCACTCAAGAATTTTTTATAAAATATATACCCGTACATGCAATTTAAATGTTGTCAAGAACAAACAGTGAAAATATAACATGAATATTTGTTTTGTCCAGTAAAACAAATGTTGATCCAAAGAAATGTTACATTATTTCTCAAACAAATGTTTAATACCCTTTCTAATCGTAATAGAAAGAATCGAAAAGAAATTTGAAATAATCGAAATGAAACTAGACAGCGGAATTAAATGCAATTTTGATTTTTTAATAAAATAATAAATAATACAAGTAAGAAAGTTTCAGTCGGGTAAACCGACTAAGGTATACCCTCACTTTGTGAGTAATGTAATATTGAATATTACTCGAATTATTCTGTGTGGGAGGTACCAGAAGGGGTTTATCAAATACACCTTTTTTTTGCTGAATATTAGATACTTAAAATTCATTGCACTGTGCCGACTTATAAGCATTTATATGCACTGGTATAAACGTTATGAGACATTAAATTGTGGTATGATTTGGGCATTTTGTGTGGGAGGTACAAAGAGGGGCGTGGCAATAACGCCCATTTTTCACAGGGCTATAGACACTATAAAAACATTACACTGTACAAAATTTCAAGTATTTTTATACACTGGTTTTAATGTTATAAGCTGTTAACTTTTGGTGCAAAAAGGTACCTTTGTGTGGGAGGTACCAAAAGGGGCGTGACAACAACACACATTTTCCCCTGGACTGTAGGCAATATAAAAGCATAGTACTGTACAAAATTTCAAGTATTTTTATACACTGTTATTAATGTTATAAGCTGTTAACTTTTGGTGCAAAATGGTGCATTTGTGTGGGAGGTACCAAAAGGGACGTGGCGACTTCGCCCATTTTTCTCGAGTTGATAACGACTAATAAGCTAATACTATGTGTGGAATTTCAAAAGATTCGAATAAGTAGTATAGCAGTTATTAAAGAATCAATATTTCACAACATTTTAACCCTTTGTGGGGGAGGTACTAGAAGGAGTGGACCAATATGGCCCATCTTCGAACTTAGCCGGAGATAGAAAAAAATATTACCACATACCAAATTTGAGGTCAATCGGTTACTCCTTTCGAGAGTTATCGTGCGCACCAGCCAGCAGACAGACAGACAGACAGACAGACAGACAGACAGACAGACAGACAGACAGACGGACGGACATTGCTCATTCGACTTAAAATGACCCAAAACGGATTTCCTCCGAACATACTTGGGGTCTTAGGTCACTCCTTCGACGTGTTACACTTTTTTCCGTAGCAAATGATATATACCCTCGTCACACTAAAGTGAGGGTATAAAAATGTTGGACTTATTATGCACAGAATTGTCCAGTTACCATGTTACTATTATATTTTGAATAAAAAACAAATAAATATACAGTGAATGAATGAATTGCCCATCACTGCCCCCTAAGGCCCTCCATGTAACAAATTGTGGTGATTATAAACAGAAAAACGCAAACGACAATAATTTAATTTCTAAAAATAACTTAGACTTCTTATCAGCTTCAGTTTGTACGAGTAAATACAAATGTTTTCAAGCTCTCAAAAAAGAGTCGAATGGTCGCCGCGGCATAGCCTAAATCTCAGACACGATAGTTGTGGGTTTGATTCCAGCCAGAGGTTCTGGAATTTGCCAAAATATGTATTGTTGTTATTTATTGTTAGTCTGTTTTATATATCGAGACGATTTCATTACTGGAATCATGAATAGCGACCCTATAATTCTGAAAGGGCATGCATGTTGAGTAGAACATATTTGTAGAATAAACTTATGGTCCAGATAGCCTTAGTTTTGTTTTACAGTGGGCTAAAATTATAATTTCTTGGTCGAAGGGTGCATTATACTAAATGAAAAAAATGTTGTGAGTTAATGTCTGAGAGATTTCTTTTTGTCTGAGCTATATAGTCGAATTTTATGAGAATCATTTTTGTGAAAGATCTTATCCCTCTACCTCCTATCTTTATGGGTCAATTTGGGCATTTCATAACATTTTCTGGTGTATGTAATATGGTGTGCTAAAAACGATAAAGCTCTTCAAACTCTTTTAATTAAAGGAAATTATGAGGACTATAAATGTTAATTATGACTTTTTCACGTGTAAACAGAAGTTTAGTAACTGTCGTTAACACAATTAAGAAAAATTAAAAAATTTTCACAAAAAATAGTTTTTTGTTGGCTCGAAAAAACTATAATAAAATAGACAAAAATCGGAAAAAAAATGTTCCAGTTTTTGAAAGCTCTTAATGAGGAAACCAGTGCCTATTTGAAGAAAATCTATGCATAAATGTAGAAATGTTAGTCCTTCTGGGAGAAATAAGAGAATTTCAATATAATCCGGTTTTTTTAAACCCCATTGTTTGTAAAAGAGTGTATATAACACTTGCTGTGTGCCAAAAGTGTAGCACATGGAAGGAGTGACTTAAGAGACCCCAAGAATATTTGGCGGAAATCCCTTTTGGGCCATTTTATGCCATGTGAGCAATGTCACACGTCAGCCTGTCCGTCTGTCTGTCTGGTTGGTCCACACTATAATTTCCGACAGGATTAACCGATTGCATCCAAATTTGGTATGTGTCAATACTATTTTCTATCTCAGGATATGGTTAAAGATGGACTATGTTTGTCCACTCCTTCGAGTAGCTCCCCCACAAAGGATCAACATTTAATAAAATATTGATTACCACATAACTTCTATACTACTACTAAGAATCTTTCGCAATTCCACACATAGTATTAGTTTCTTAAACGCTATCATCATGAGAAAAATGGCGAAGTTGCCACGCCCCTTTTGGTACTTCCCATACAAATAGGCTATTTTTCACAAAAAGTTAACGGCTTATAATATTGATTCCATTCCATACAAATACTTGACATTTTGTGAAGTGTAATGCTTTAAAAATTGGATTTATCACCACGCCCTTTTGGTAACTCCCGTACAAAAGGTCCCTTTGTGTGGGAGGTACTTCACCCATTTTTCTCAAGTTGATAGCGATAAATATACTATTACTATGTGTGGAATTACAAAAGGATTCGGATTAGTAGTATAGAAGTTATTAGACAATCAACATTTCAGTAAATTTTAACCTTTTTGAGTGAGGTACTAGGAGGAGTGGACCAATATCGCTCATCTTCGAACTTAGCCTGAGATAGAAAAAATATTATCCCGTTCGAAATTTGAAGTCAATTCGTTACTCCTTTCTAGAGTTATCGTGCGCTCCAGACAGACAGACGGACGGGCAATGATCCAATGACTTTAAATGGCCCAAAAGGGTCATAATTGGGGTCTTAGGTCACTCCTTCGATGTGTTACACTTCTGTCCGTAGCAAATGATATATACCCCCGTCACACAAAAGTGAGGGTATGAAAAGTATGAACATTTACTTTGTTGAATTTCCCTATTTTTACAATATGGGTCATAATTTATACATTTATCCATAGACTTTTAGGGCATTTTTTTCTTCGATAGGATGCTTGTTATCAAAAAATGGAACAACATTTCTTTGAAAAAAGTTAAATTTATTATAATTGTTTTCACGACAGTTACTAAACTTCCGTTTCTACGTGAAAGTGATTTTTTCAACATTTCTAGCCCATTTTGGACTATTTCCTTTAATTTAAAGGTTATCAAGCTTATACCACAAAATATATGGTCCAAATACTAAAGGTACTTTTAAACAAAACTTTACCATAAACAACAATTGTTTTGGTTTCATAAAATAGTATGCCTCAATCTATACAAAAAAATTTTTGTTGCACAGTGTTGTTATCAATCACTAAAGAGAGGGTGTAAAAATGCGGGGCAAACCTACACGAAACCAGTAAGGAAAGGCTAAAGTCGGGCGGTGCCGACTATATAATACCCTACACCACTCTCGTAATATTGAATAACTCTGATATATAAATTTTGTAATTCATGTATAAATTGTTTACATAAATTTACTTTTGGGACATTTTATACTTAAATAATACCCTGTACCACAGTGTGGTGTAGGGTATAAAAACGATTGGATCTAAAGAGCCAAATCGGATGAAACATATATATGGGAGCTATAGCTAAATCTTTACCGATTTTCTTCAAATTCGGCAATGTTAGTTCATGAATCAAGAAACTCTACCATTCTAAATTTCAAAACGATTGGATGTAAAATATAGCTTCTATAGAACTAAAGGGCCAAATCGGACGAAACATATATATGGGAGCTATAGCTAAATCTTAACCGATTTTCTTCAAATTCGGTAGTGTTGGTTCATGGATCAAGAAACTCTACCATTCTAAATTTCAAAACGATTGGATGTAAAATACAGCTTTTATAGGACTAAGGGGCCAAATCGGACGAAACATATATATGGGAGCTATAGCTAAATCTTAACCGATTTTCTTCAAATTCGGCAGTGTTGGTTCATGGATCAAGAAACTCTACCACTCTAAATTTCAAAATGATTGGATGTAAAATACAGCTTCTACAGGACTAAAGAGCAAAATCGGACGAAACATATATATGGGAGCTATAGCTAAATCTCAACCGATTTTCTTCAAATTCGGCAATGTTGGTTCATGGATCAAGAAACTCTACCATTCTAAATTTCAAAACGATTGGATGTAAAATAAGCTTTTATAGGACTAAATGGCCAAATCGGACGAAACATATATATGGGAGCTATAGCTAAACCTTAACCGATTTTCTTCAAATTCGGTAGTGTTGGTTCATGGATCAAGAAACTCTACCATTCTAAATTTCAAAATGATTGGATGTAAAATACAGCTTTTATAGGACTAAAGGGCCAAATCGGACGAAACATATATATGGGAGCTATAGCTAAATCTTAACCGATTTTCTTCAAATTCGGCAGTGTTGGTTCATGGATCAAGAAACTCTACCACTCTAAATTTCAAAATGATTGGATGTAAAATACAGCTTCTACAGGACTAAAGAGCAAAATCGGACGAAACATATATATGGGAGCTATAGCTAAATCTCAACCGATTTTCTTCAGATTCGGCAATGTTGGTTCATGGATCAAGAAACTCTACCATTCTAAATTTCAAAACGATTGGATGTAAAATAAGCTTTTATAGGACTAAATGGCCAAATCGGACGAAACATATATATGGGAGCTATAGCTAAACCTTAACCGATTTTCTTCAAATTCGGTAGTGTTTTTTCATGGATCAAGAAACTCTACCATTCTAAATTTCAAAATGATTGGATGTAAAATACAGCTTCAACAGGACTAAAGAGCAAAATCGGACGAAACATATATATGGGAGCTATAGCTAAATCTCAACCGATTTTCTTCAAATTCGGCAATGTTGGTTCATGGATCAAGAAACTTTACCATTTTAAATTTCAAAACGATCGGATGTAAAATACAGCTTCTGTAGGACTAAAGGGCCAAATCGGACGAAACATATATATGGGAGCTATATCTAAATCTGAACCGATTTCAACCAAATTCAATAGCGATCTTAACAGCCACGAAATACTCTAAACTGCAAAATTTCAGAACGATCGGAGGGAAATTGCGACCTGTAGTCGACGAACAACTTTACATGGACAGACGGACGGACAGACATCGTTAAATCGACTCAGCTAGTGATTCTGAGTCGATCGGTATACTTTAAGGTGGGTCTAGCTGTGTTATTTTCAGGTGTTACAAACATCTGCCGTGTACCACAGTGTGGTGTAGGGTATAAAAAGCGCATCCAGTGCTTTAAAAATCGCAAAAAATTTCTGTTCTGTTTTATACGTATACGTATTACGTATACGTATTTTTCAATATCTTACTGAACGATATATTAAGACTTTGATGGCATTTATGCGATTTTTAAAAAACTGGATGCACTTTTTTCGGGTAGGTTTGTTCCGATCTTTTTCTCCTATTCAATATCTACAACTTTGCTCAGACACAAAAGAGATATTCCGTACGGTATACCGAGAAAAATATAGAAAAAGTGCAAAAAAATCTACCATGAGCAAAAAAAATCGTATGGCCATTTAATTATTAATTGAGCCAACTTGACTAAACGAATGATGCAGAAGTTCTTATTTGTGGTACTGCTTTCACGTCCAACTTTCAAAATTGAGTCCCAAAATCATGTGTTGTACTGGGTAAGTTATGCTATAATCAATATTTACCAAATTTCAAGTCAATCGGTTAGTCCTGTCGAATGTTATCGTGCGCACTATCAATATAGACAGATGGACAGGCTGACGGACATTGCCAAAATGACTTAAAATAGCCCCAAACGGATTTCCGCCAAATATTCTTGGGGTCTCTTATGTCACTCTATCGATGTGTTGTACAGGGTGGCTGATGAATATTGCTACATTAAGAAACTCAAATAACTTTTTTTTAGTGTATGAAATTCAGTTTTCTTTTATTCATGTTAAAACTCATTAAATTTAATTAAATATAGCTTAATTAGTTTTAAAAATAATGGAATTTAAATGCCCCCCTGCTCGTTGATGCATGTGCGGCATCTTACAAAAAGTTATTCATTACTTCTTGGAGAGTTGAGACGGGAATAGCCGCAATTGTTTCTCGAATGGATTGCTTTAGTTCATTCAAATTTGTTGGTTTTGCTTTGTAGACTTCCTGTTTGCAATAACCCCACAAGAAAAAGTCGGATGCAGTAAGGCCAGGCGACCTGGGGGGCCAACGGTATGTGCAGTTTATGGATATCAGCTTATTGGGAAATTTTCGCCGCAATTCTGTCATAACAGGCCGGGCTATGTGAGGAGTTGCACAATCTTGCTGAAACCACACAGAGTTGAAAGAAATTTTCATTCGGCGTAATTCTGGATAGAACAACTTCTCAACATGCTCAAGTAACGGCCTCCAGTAACTGCAACGGTGTGACCGTTTTCTTCGAAGAAGTAAGGCCCGACAATGTAGCGTGATGAAATTGCACACCACACTGTGACACGAGGTGGATGCAATTCCGTCTCATGGAGTATCTGTGGGTTGGAAGCACTCCATATTCGACAATTTTGTTTATTTATGTTGCCGTTTAAATCGAAATGGGCCTCGTCAGACATGAACATACTGTTCAACATGTTTCCGTCCTCTTCCACCAATTGAAGCATCTTCTTGCAAAATTCCCAGCGAATCGGGGAGTCTGCTGAGTTCACTTTGTTGGCCATTTGAATTATATAAGGGAATAACTCCAAATCTTTGTGCATAATTGACTGCAATGAATGTCTGCTTATACCCATTTGAGCAGATAAGGTTCTTGTCGAAACTCTTGGATTGTTTTGTATGGCATCAGCTACAGCAGCGATTGTTTCCTCCGTCCGAACTGAAGGGTTTCGATGGTAGGGTCTTCTGTTGACTGTCCTATGCTCGGAAAAATTGTTAACAAGTCTCTTTGTGGTCCATCTGTCCGAAACTACGGACTTCAGTGCGTTATAGCGGCGGACAATCCAAATTCTTGTTTCAGTGTCCCAGTTATCCATTTTTGTTAAATCTAAAAATCAATCTGCAAAATAAAACCAGTAAGGAAAGGCTAAGGTCGGGCGGTGCCGACTATATAATACCCTACACAACTCTCGTAATATTGAATATCTCTGATATATAAATTTTGTAATTCATGTATAAATTGTTTACATAAATTTACTTTTGGGACATTTTATACTTAAATAATACCCTGTAGGGTATAAAAACGATTGGATCTAAAGAGCCAAATCGGATGAAACATATATATGGGAGTTATAGCTAAATCTTTACCGATTTTCTTCAAATTCGGCAATGTTGGTTCATGGATCAAGAAACTCTACCATTCTAAATTTCAAAACGATTGGATGTAAAATATAGCTTCTATAGAACTAAAGGGCCAAATCGGACGAAACATATATATGGGAGCTATAGCTAAATCTTAACCAATTTTCTTCAAATTCGGCAGTGTTGGTTCATGGATGAAGAAACTCTACCATTCTAAATTTCAAAATGATTGGATGTAAAATACAGCTTTTATAGGACTAAATGGCCAAATCGGACGAAACATGTATATGGGAGCTATAGCTAAATCTTAACCGATTTTCTTCAAATTCGGCAGTGTTGGTTCATGGATCAAGAAACTCTACCATTCTAAATTTCAAAACGATTGGATGTAAAATACAGCTTTTATAGGACTAAATGGCCAAATCGGACGAAACATATATATGGGAGCTATAGCTAAATCTTAACCGATTTTCTTCAAATTCGGTAGTGTTGGTTCATGGATCAAGAAACTCTACCATTCTACATTTCAAAATGATTGGATGTAAAATACAGCTTCTACAGGACTAAAGAGCAAAATCGGATGAAACATATAGTGGAGCTATAGCTTAATCTTAACCGATGTTCTTCAAATTCGGCAATGTTGGTTCATGGATCAAGAAACTCTACCATTCTAAATTTTAAAACGATCGGGTGTAAAATACAGCTTCTATAGGACTAAAGGGCCAAATCGGACGAAACATATATATGGGAGCTATAGCTAAATCTCAATCGATGTTCTTCAAATTCGGCAATGTTGGTTCATGGATCAAGAAACTCTACCATTCTAAATTTCAAAACGATTGGATGTAAAATAAGCTTTTATAGGACTAAATGGCCAAATCGGACCAAACATATACATATATGGGAGCTATAGCTAAACCTTAACCGATTTTCTTCAAATTCGGTAGTGTTGGTTCATGGACAAAGAAACTCTACCATTCTAAATTTCAAAATGATTGGATGTAAAATACAGCTTCTACAGAACTAAAGAGCAAAATCGGACGAAACATATATATGGGAGCTATAGCTAAATCTCAACCGATTTTCTTCAAATTCGGCAATGTTGGTTCATGGATCAAGAAACTTTACCATTCTAAATTTCAAAACGATCGGATGTAAAATACAGCTTCTGTAGGACTAAAGGGCCAAATCGGACGAAACATATATATGGGAGCTATATCTAAATCTGAATCGATATCAACAAAATTCAATAGCGATCTTAACAGCCACGAAATACTCTAAACTGAAAAATTTCAGAACGATCGGAGTGAAATTGCGACCTGTAGTCGACGAACAACTTTACATGGACAGACGGACGGACGGACAGACATCGTTAAATCGACTCAGCTAGTGATTCTGAGTCGATCGGTATACTTTAAGGTTGGTCTAGCTGTGTTATTTTCAGGTGTTACAAACATCCGCCGTGAAACAAACTTATAATACCCTGTACCACAGTGTGGTGTAGGGTATAAAAAGTGCATCCAGTGCTTTAAAAATCGCAAAAATTTTCTGTTCTGTTTTATACGTATACGTATTACGTATACGTATTTTTCAATATCTTACTGAACGATATATTAAGACTTTGATGGCATTTATGCGATTTTTAAAGAACTGGATGCACTTTTTTCGGGTAGGTTTGTTCCGATCTTTTTCTCCTATTCAATATCTACAACTTTGCTCTACGGTATACCGAGAAAAAATATAGAAAATGTGCAAAAAATCTACCTTGAGCAAAAAAAATCGTATGGCCATTTAATTATTAATTGAGCCAACTTGACTAAACGTATGATGCAGAAGTTCTTATTTTTGGTACTGATTTCACGTCCAACTCTCAGAATTGAGTCCCAAAATCATGTGTTGTACTGGGTAAGTTATGGTATAATCAATATTTACCAAATTTCAAGTCAATCGGCTAGTCCTGACGGACATTGCCAAAATGACTTAAAATAGCCCCAAACGGATTTCCGCCAAATATTCTTGGGGTCTCTTATGTCACTCCATCGATGTGTTATACAGGGTGGCTGATGAATATTGCTACATTAAGAAACTTAAATAACTTTTTGATGAAATTCAGTTTTCTTTTATTCACGTTAAAGCTCATTAAATTTAATTAAATATAGCTTAACTAGTTTTAAAAATAATGGAATTTAAATGCCCCCCCTGCTCGTTGATGCATGTGCGGCATCTTACCAAAAAGTTGTTCATTACTGCTTGAAGAGTTGAGACGGGAATAGCCGCAATTGTTTCTCGAATGAATTGCTTTAGTTAATTCAAATTTGTTGGTTTTGCTTTCTAGACTTCCTGTTTGCAATAACCCCACAAGAAAAATTCGGGTGCAGTAAGGTCAGGCGACCTGGGGGGCCAACGGAATGTGCAGTTTCTGGATATCAGCTTATTGGGAAATTTTCGCCGCAATTCTGTCATAACAGGCCGGGCTATGTGAGGAGTTGCACAATCTTGCTGAAACCACACAGAGTTGAAAGAAATTTTCATTCGGCGTAATTCTGGATAGAAAAACTCTCTCAACATGCTCAAGTAACGGCCTCCAGTAACTGTAACGGTGTGACCGTTTTCTTCGAAGAAGTAGGGTCCGACAATGCAGCGTGATGAAACTGCACACCACACTGTGACACGAGGTGGATGCAATTCCGTCTCATGGAGTATCTGTGGGTTGGAAGCACTCCATATTCGACAATTTTGTTTATTTATGTTGCCGTTTAAATCGAAATGGGCCTCGTCAGACATGAAAATACTGTTCAACATGTTTCCGTCCTCTTCCACCAATTGAAGCATCTTCTTGCAAAATTCCCAGCGAATCGGGGAGTCTGCTGAGTTCACTTTGTTGGCCATTTGAATTATATATGGGAATAATTCCAAATCTTTGTGCATAATTGACTGCAATGACTGTCTGCTTATACCCATTTGAGCAGATAAGGTTCTTGTCGATTGTTTTGTATGGCATCAGCTACAGCAGCGATTGTTTCCTCCGTCCGAACTGAAGCGTTTCGATGGTAAGGTCTTCTGTTGACTGTCCTATGCTCGGAAAAATTGTTACAAGTCTCTTTATGGTCCATCTGCTCGGAGGATTGCCGCCAAACGTGCCCCTATACTCTCTTTGAACCGAAACTACGGACTTCAGTGCGTTATAGCGGCGGACAATCCAAATTCTTGTTTTTGTGTCCCAGTTATCCATTTTTGTTAAATCTAAAAATCAATCTGCAAAATAAAAAAAAATAGCCAGATTCATTAAATAGAAAAAAAGTTATTAAATTTTTTTTGGTAGCAGCTTTTATCGGCCACCCTGTACTTTTGGCTGGCAGCATCTGATATATACCCTTGTTCACAATAGGTTGTGTACTAATATAAAAAACGAATTTTGTTGAAATTCTCTTATTTCTACCAAAACTACTATAATTTTTACACTTATGCATAGATTTTCTTCAAATGGGCATTGCTTTCTTCGTTAGGAATCTAGCGTTCAAAATATGGAACAAACAATTTTCTGGCTATTTTTTTTATTTTTGAGGGTTTATTTTCGATTTTTTTGAAAAAAAAAACACGTAAGAAAGTTCAGCGGTTTACCCGCTAAGGTATACCCTTTGTGAGTACTGTAATATGAAATACGCAAATTAATTTGTCAATTTTTATGGGGTTTGAACAAATACTCCTACTTTTCGCTAAACAGTAGATACTACAAATATTGCAATGTACCGAATTGTAAGAGTTTATGTGGTACTGGTATATCAGACGAGAAAAATGTTAATTGTACCTAAAAATTGGCGATGTCTCCGATTTTGATGAAACTTGGTGGAAATGTTAAATATGGTGCGCTGATATACTCGTATATAGGATATAAATTTTTGTTGAAAAATCTTCAAAACTATGGTTATTTCCATAACTACCGGCGACCCCAAAATTATTTTTCTTAACATAGGGCACAAAATGGGTTATCATCTAGTCCACATTTATTCAATTTAAAAATATTACTTTTTGAAAAAATCTAGATTTTAATTAGTGTTTTAAAAATAAAAACATGTCGTGCATTTTCCAAACAGCATCCACTTCGATATTACTAAAGCTGAAATCTTTAGGAATCTAGCTTAAAACAAAATATTTAAATATCCCTCGTAGAACAACAGTTATAAGCATTTGAATGCAAGCACTTTTCGATATTTCTTGCCCAATTTCTTATGTTTAAATATCTCCCATAGATTGGAAGATTTTTCAACAAAATTGTATATCCCTTATCAGAGCACAATATTTAACATTTCCACCAAGTTTCATCAAAATCGGAGATCATCGGCAATTCAAGTCTTTGTACGCACAAGTATTTAATTTATAATCTGTTAACTTTTGGTGCAAAACAGTACAAAAAGGGCGTGCCAATTACGCCCACTTTTCACTGGACTATAGGTATTATAAAAGCATTACACTTTACAATATTTCAATTATTTGCATGAAGTTATAAGCAGTTATAAGCAGTTAACAATCCACCATAGGATTGGGGGTATATTCATTTTGTCACTCTAAATATTGATCTGAGACCCCATAAAGTATATATATTCTTAATCGTCGTAAAAGACGATTAGCCATGTCCGTCTGTCCGTCCGTCCGTCTGTCCGTCCGTCCGTCTGTCCGTCCGTCCGGCCGTCCGTCCGTCCGTCCGTCCGTCCGTGGTAATCAGGCTACAGTCCGCAATAATAGAGCTAGGTTGATCAAATTTGGTACAAATACTTTTTATAGTTGCAGGATGTTTGGGATTTGCAAATAGGCCATATCGGTCAATGTTTTGATATAGCCCCTATATATAGCATCTTATTTTTATACCCTCCACCATAGGATGGGAGTACTTTTTACTGTTCTCATCTACTCTACATATACAATATTTTTATACCCTCCACCATAGGATGGGGGTATATTCATTTTGTCACTCCGTTTGTAACACCTCTAAATATTGATCTGAGACCCCATAAAGTATATATATATATTCTTAATCGTCGTAAAATTCTAAGACGATTTAGCCATGTCCGTTTGTCCGTCCCTCCGTCTGTTGTAATCACGCTACAATATATAATACTTGAGGTAGGTGGCTGAAATTTGGTATAGATACTTCTTATAGCTGCAGGTAACTTGGGATTGAAAATAGGCAATATCGGTCCATATTTAGATATAGCTCCCTATTCCTACTGTTCTCGTCTACTATTTTTTTGTGTTTTTCGCTGTAATTATACCCTACACCACACTGTGGTACAGGGTATTATAAATATGTTTCATGGCAGATGTTTGTAACACCTTAAAGTATACCGATCGACTCAGAATCACTAGCTGAGTCGATTTAAGCATGTCTGTCCGTCCGTCTGCCCATGTAAAGTTGTTCGTCGACTACAGGTCGCAATTTCACTCCGATCGTTCTGAAATTTTGCAGTTTAAAGTATTTCGCAGCTGTTAAGATCCCTATTGAATTTGGTTGAAATCGGTTCAGATTTAGATATAGCTCCCATATATATCTTTCGTCCGATTTGGCCTTTAGTCCTATAGAAGCTGTATTTTACATCCAATCGTTTTGAAATTTAGAGTGGGAGAGTTTCTTGATCCATGAACCAACACTACCGAATTTGAAGAAAATCGGTTAAGATTTAGCTATAGCTCCCATATATATGTTTCGTCCGATTTGGCCCTTTAGTTATATAGAAGCTGTATTTTACATCCAATAGTTTTGAAATTTAGAATTCTAAAGTTTCTTGATCCATGAACCAACACTACCGAATTTGAAGAAAATCAATGAAAATTTAGCTATAGCTCCCATATATATGCTTCGTCCGATTTTGCTCTTTAGTATTGTAGAAGCTGTATTTTACATCCAATCATTTTGAAATTTAGAATGGTAGAGTTTCTTGATCCATGAACCAACACTACCGAATTTGAAGAAAATCGGTTAAGATTTAGCTATAGCTCCCATATATATGTTTCGTCCGATTTGGCCCTTTAGTTATATAAAAGCTGTATTTTACATCCAATCGTTTTGAAATTTAGAATGCTAGAGTTTCTTGATCCATGAACCAACACTACCGAATTTGAAGAAAATCGGTTAAGATTTATCTATAGCTCCCATATATATCTTTCGTCCGATTTGGCGTTTAGTCCTATAAAAGCTGTATTTTACATCCAATCGTTTTGAAATTTAGAATGGTAGAGTTTCTTGATCCATGAACAAACACTACCGAATTTGAATAAAATCGGTTAAGATTTAGCTATAGCTCCCATATATATGTTTCGTCCGATTTGGCCCTTTAGTTATATAGAAGCTGTATTTTACATCCAATCATTTTGAAATTTAGAATGGTAGAGTTTCTTGATCCATGAACCAACACTACCGAATTTGAAGAAAATCCGTTAAGATTTAGCTATATCTCCCATATATATGTTTCGTCCGATTTGGCCCTTTAGTTATATAAAAGCTGTATTTTACATCCAATCGTTTTGAAATTTAGAATGCTAGAGTTTCTTGATCCATGAACCAACACTACCGAATTTGAAGAAAATCTATATAAATAAAGGGCCAAAATCGTCCGATTTGGCCCTTTAGTTATATAGAAGCTGTATTTTACATCCAATCGTTTTGAAATTTAAAATGGTAGAGTTTCTTGATCCATGAACCAACAGTGCCGAATTTGAAGAAAATCGGTTAAGATTTAGCTATAGCTCCCATATATATGTTTCGTCCGATTTTGCTCTTTAGATCCAATCGTTTTTATACCCTACACACTGTGGTACAGGGTATTATTTAAGTATAAAATGTCCAAAAGTACATTTATGTAAACAATTTATACATGAATTACAAAATTTATATATCAGAGTTATTCAATATTACGAGAGTGGTGTAGGGTATTATATAGTCGGCCCCGTCCGACTTTAGCCTTTCCTTACTGGTTTTAATAATTTTCTGTAACATTTACTGTTTGTAACGTTTACTGTTTGAATAATGTCTGTTGTGGTTTGTTTTGTATTTTTAATTTGGTTTAAAAGTCCATTTTCACTACCTTTTCATAAAATTTTATACTTTAATTTAAAGTCGCGAAAGATAAAAAACTTAAAAGCTAAATATCTCAAAACTACTAAAATGGAGATACGACTTTCTGTCTTAGGACGGCAGTGCAGGTAACTTGGGATTGAAAATAGGCAATATCGGTCCATATTTAGATATAGCTCCCTATTCCTACTGTTTTCGCTTGCTTGTTTGTGTTTAGGACTCCATATCACACCAGAAAATGTTATGTTGTTGTTGCATGGTGATATTTATAATTATACGAAATTGATAAATATCGCTTTTATGCTTATGCTTAAGTATTTTGTCTTGAAATATTGTATGACACTTGTAGTTATCTATGTGTAACGAATTCTTCTTTTAATTATCCTTTTAAATTGTAACACCTAAAAACCAAAAATTCTTCAACAATTTTGTGCATTCCAACGAGTATACTTATCATATTATTCGATTAGTTATCCTTATCAAATGCAGGAATTGTAAAATACAAATGAATTCCATGGAAACTAACCTAATGTCTGTCCGTCTTAACAGACAAACAAAAAATACAAAACATTGAAAACCACAAACATTTTACAATGTAGCCTTTAGTTTTGTTAAGACGACAAAGGACAACAAGAAGGAGAAGAAGAAGAAGAATAATGACCTGACACCGGTCATGTCCTGGCAATAAGAGCAGATACATGTGCCGACATAAAACCCCATACACGTGCTTATAAACATACATACATTTCAACATAGATATGTATGTATACATATATATATTTGAACGAACATCCATGTCACATGTCTGATGCAATAAGTGTAATAATTTTCTTAAGGACTTGAAAAGAAAATCCACTTAACAAATGCCCACAATTGCTGTGGCTGTTGTGGCATGTTGTTGTTGTTAATATTGCTGATATTGTTGTTGTTCTTCTGTCATAGTGTCCTTAAATAATAACATAGAACGACGGACAAACATAGACACCGACAAAAAATTTATTTAATTTTACAAATTTTGCTTCAAAGAGATGCTAATCTTAAAAAATAAGGACATTTATACTTAAAATTGCAACAATTTTCTTAATATTAAATAAAATTTCCTAATTCCAAATATTACCATGTTTTTGGAGTGAACTCTTTAAAATTAAGTACGTGTTTTTTCTTCAGTGCACTCAAATACAATACGTACTTAGTCATCTCAGTGACAACAACAGCCATTGAGGACTTGCAACAGAATCAAGAATATGTATAGCTGCTATACGAGAGTACACAAAACATGTTTGACATACATACGTACTCGTAACAACAGACTAATTTCCAAATGTCCACTTAACATGACATTAAGGAATGGCCATAACAGTAAAGGATCTTCGAGTACATCCTTTGAAAATGATACTCCACGACGAGAGAGAAGTTATGCTCCTGTTGCAAAAGGGTTTGGAGTGTAGAAGACATGTCTGAATGTCTGTGAAACGAAGTGTTGAAGTTTTGTGGTCTTCTGGGATATGAGAGAGCTGGAAATCATTCTACTGTGTGGGTATTTAAATAAAAAGTTTTGCAAAAGATTCATAACATTCATTGGTTTGCAGTTTTAAGTAGTTACACTCAAAAGAAAACGAATGATAAACAAAAAAGAAAGTTCAGTCGGGAAAACCGACTTAAGAATCCCCTCACCTTCAGTCCCAAATAAAAATTCGTAAATTTTGTTGTTTTATTTAAATTATTATCAATTTAAATTGTATTTAATAACTTTTAACTTTTGGTGCAAAATAGTCCATTTGTGCGGTAGGAATCAAAAGGGACATGCCATAGACGTCCATTTTTTTACTAGACTGGACTATAAAATCATTACACTACAGCAAATTTCAAGTATTTAAATGAACTGATATTAACGCTATAATCAGGTACAAAATTTCTGTTGGAGTTAGCAAAAGGGGCGTGGAAACTTCGCCCTTTTTCTCCGACTAATAAACTTATACAATA
Source organism: Eudasyphora cyanicolor (assembly GCA_963930755.1). Classification (NCBI taxonomy): domain Eukaryota; kingdom Metazoa; phylum Arthropoda; class Insecta; order Diptera; family Muscidae; genus Eudasyphora; species Eudasyphora cyanicolor. The sequence goes on along the minus strand of OZ005737.1, from coordinate 49,127,594 downwards.
TGTGGAATTGCAAATGATTCGAATAAGTAACAATAGGGGTGGAAGAATAATACTATCTTGTACTAAATTTGAAGTCAATCGGTTACTCATTTCGAGAGTTAACGTGGGGCACCAGTCAGAAGGCAGATAGACGAACGGACAAATGCACCAAATCGAATTTAAATGACCCAAATGGAATTTCCACCAAACATACTTTTGGATCTTAGGTCACTCCTTCGATGGTTTACACTTTTGGCTCGTAGCAACTAGTTGTACCCTCTTCTGTAAGGTGAGGGTACAGCTAGTAGGTACAACACTATGCAACACATTTTTTTTATGTCCGAGACCTAAACATTTTTTTGTATGGTTTAAGGTATACTATTTTATGAAACCAAAACAAATTTTTCTATATTAAAGTTTTTTTTTTAATTTCAATTTTCATGGAAGTTACCTTTAGAATAGGGACCATATCGATAAAGCCGGGATACAATTTAAATTAATGAGTATAGTGAGAAATGGAAAAAAGTCGTTAAAACAATTAAAAAAATATTTTTTTTCAAAAATGTAACGAAGTAAACAATGCGTATGTGCAAAAAGTCTTTGGATATTGTAAAAATAGGGAAGTTCTCAAAATTAATTCTTCATTCAGATTTAATATAGCTCCCATATATATGTACCTCCGATTTGGCATATATGCACTGTATAAACAACATTTTTGAACCGATTTATACTAAAATTGACAGAGAGTAGTCTCGTGATACACTTAGAGACAATACAAAATTTGTTGGAAATCGGTTCAGATTTAGATATATCCCCCATATATATGTTACCCCCGATTTGACATGTAAGCGCTGTAAAAATGTTATTTTATATCCGATCAGTGCGAAATTCGGCAGAAAGAGGTTTATTATTACTCGAAGGAATACTGTCAAATTCGGAGAAAATCGGTTCAGATTTAGATATAGCCCCCATATATATGTTACCACCGATTTGACATGTAAGCGCTGTAGAGCCTGTATTTTATATCCGATCAGTACGAAATTCTACAGGAATTGGTCTTTTTACATGAATGAGTATTCAGGGAAAATTGGTCCAGATTTATATATAACCTCCATATATATGTTCCTCCTGATTTGGTCTCATCGCGCTATAGAAGTTGTACTTTACTTTCGATCATTAATATTTTCCGGAAAGATGTTTCTCAATTTAGGAACGAATATTGCTTAATTTAGCGATTATCGGTTCAGAATTAGATATATTCACATTAGGGCGGGTCAATTTAAAAATCGCCCATTGCTCAGTGAAAATCGTATTCTAGGGATCGAAATAAGAAACTTTGCCGAAGGAACCATACCTCTAAAACGAATTCTCATGTCCCGGAAAAAATCCCACTTTGACCCACTTAGAGTGCTCCAATCGAGTCCAAATGTATGGAACCTTCAGGGGGTTCCAGGGGGTGTGCCACAGGCATGGGTTAGTCGGGCCTTTAAAGTTAGTGGGGGTCGGTCATACATTTGGACTCGATTGGAGCACTCTAGTCATAGTGGGATTTTTCAAAATTTGCCCCTACCCAAAAGTTCGACCCAAATTCCGGGACATCAGAATTCGTTTTAGAGGTATGGCTAGAATACAATTTTCACTGAACAATGGCGACTTTTTTTGCCTCCCCAAAAATCGACCCGGCCTAATCCACATATATATGTTCTTACTCAACTACCAATTATTCCAAATTATTATCGCAATGGCCCTTATCGCATTGTTAGGGAGGTGTAGGGTATTATATTGTCGGCCCCTCCTGACTTTTTCCTTTTCCTTACTTGTTTTTATTTTGTCAATTTTGTTTGGGAGGTACTAAAAGGCAGTAACGCCCATTTGTATGTCGTCACCTTAGAGAGGATGACATATATCATTTGCTACGAGCCAAAAGTTTAACACATCGAAGGAGTGACCTAAGACCCTAAGTATGTTCGGCGGAAATCCGTTTTGGGTCTTTGTAAGTCATTTGAGCAATGTCCGTCGGTCCGTCTGGCTGGTGCGCACGATAACTCTCGAAAGGAGGAAACGATTGACTTAAAATTTGGTATGCGGTAATATTTTTCTCTATCTCAGGCTAAGTTCGAAGATGGGCCATATTGGTCCACTTCTTCTAGTACCTCCTCCGCAAAGGGTTAACTTTTAGTGAAATATTGATTCTTTAATACTTTCTATACTACTTACTCGAATCTTCTGAAATTTCACACATAGTATTAGTTTGTTAGTCACTAACACGTCAAGAAAAATGGGCGAAGTGGCCACTCCCTTTTTGGACCATTTTGCACAGTAGTAGTAGTATAGAATTATGATATAATATTATCATATTTCATTGAATTTTGTCCCTTCGTGGAGGAGGTACTTGAAAGGGTGGACCAAAATAGTCCATCTTCGAACTTAGCCTGAGATAGAGAAAAATATTACCGCATGAAATAGAAAAAATATTGGCATATGGGCAAATCCGCGGGTCGCGAACTTACGTTCGTACACTTTTGATGCACAAAAAATATAGAAACACACAAATTTCCCCCACATTTTTATACCCTACACCACACTGTGGTACAGGGTATTATGACTTTGTGCATTTGTTTTTAACACCCAAAAGGAGAAGAGATAGACCCATTGTTTATTATACCGATCGACTTGTAATCACTTTCTGAGTCGATTTAGCTATGTCCGTCTGTCTGTCCGTCTGTCTGTCTGTCTGTCTGTCTGTCCGTCTGTCTGTAGACGTATTCTTGTAATCAAAGTACAGGTCGCAATTATGGTCCGATCTCAACGAAACTTTGCACATATCTTTTTTTAGGCCCAAGCACGATCCCTATTGAATTTGGTTAAAATCGGTTCAGATTTACATATAGCTCCCATATATATGTACCTCCGATTTGGCATATATGCACTGTATAAGCAACATTTTGTAACCGATTTGTACAAAAATTGACAGAGAGTAGTCTCGTGATACACTTAGATACAATACAAAATTTGGGGGAAATCGGTTTAGATTTATATAACCCCCATATATATGTTGCACCCGAATTGACATGTGAGCGCTGTAGAAACTGTATTTTATATCCAATCAGTACGAAATTCGGCAGAAAGAGGTTTCTTATTACATGAAGGAATACTGCCAAATTCGGAGAAAATCGGTTCAGATTTAGATATAGCCCCCATATATATGTTACCACCAATTTGAAATTCAATAGCTGTAGAAGCTGTATTTTATATCCGATCACAGCGAAATTCGGCAGAAAGAGGTTTCTTATTACACGAAGGAATACTGCCAAATTTGGAGAAAATCGGTTCAGATTTAGATATAGCCCCCATATATATGTTAGCACCGATTTGACATTCAAGCGCTGTAGAGACTGTATTTTGTATCCGAACAGTACGAAATTCGACAGAAAGAGGTTTCTATTTTACATGAATGAGTATTCAGGGAAAATCGGTTCAGATTTATATATAAGCTCCATATATATGTTCCTCCTGATTTGGTTACAAGGCGCTATAGAAGTTGTACTCTACTTCCATCATTACAAATTGCTTAATTTAGCGATTATCGGTTCAGAATTAGATATATCCGCATATATATGTTCTTACCCATTTACCAATTATTCCAAATTATTATCGCAATAACCCTTATCGCATTGTTAGGGAGGTGTAGGGTATTATATAGTCGGCCCCGCCCGACTTTCTGCCTTTCCTTACTGGTTTTTGGTGATTTGATTGCATATTGGTAACTCTATGTTAGGTGCAAAAGATGGGTTTCATCGAGTTTTAGTTTTCATAATGATAGCATTAAACATGTGGTCACGAACGTACGCGAAATAGAAGTCAACTTTGGCTGAATCTAGTAACATGCAAAAATCTGCGAAAAGGAACGGAATAATCTAAAGCTATTAATTTATTTTAAAAGAGGATTAATGTAGCTTTCTATCGAATATTTGCGCAATAAATTATATCTATTGTTTTTTTATACCCTCCACCATAAGATGGTGGGTATATTCATTTTGTCACTCCGTTTGTAACACCTCTAAATATAGATCTGAGACCCCATAAAGAATATATATTCTTAATCGTCGTAAAATTCTAAGACGATTTAGCCATGTCCGTCCGTCCGTCTGTCTGTAGTAATCACGCTACAGTCCGCAATAATAGAGCTAGGTTGATCAAATTTGGTACAAATACTTCTTATAGTTGCAAGTTGTTTGGGATTGCAAATGGGCCATATCGGTCCATATTTAGATATAGCTCCCATATAAAGAGCATCTAACTAGTTGTGATTCCTACTGTTCTCATCTAATATATTTTTGGTGTTTTCGGTGTTATTTTCTTTATGTTTGAGTTATTTTTTGAGGTCACATGCTATCCATGGTGGAGGGTATATAAGATTCGGCATGGCAGAACGCTGGCAGAATGCTTTTACTTGTTTCTAATTGGCTTAGGTGCCGGTAGCGAACGTACGGTCGCGAACGTACGATTTTTCCATAATTTAAACGTTAAATTAATCGTTAATCGATTTTTTTTGGTCTCCTTGCATTTTTCTCTTCTTAATTGATTGCAATAGAGAAATTTTGTAGAAAGAGTGCAAGCATAGCATATGTTTTTATATGTAAAATAATTAAATATAAAAATGACTGTAAAATTAGCATAAAATGGAAAAAATAAAATTTTTCAGTGTTTAGGCAAATTTCCTCATAAAAAAAACTGAGATATGCTATGAAACCATTATATTTTAAAAATTTAGACATTTTGTATTAATTTTTTTATAATTATTCACAATAAAATGCGATGATTACCAACATTTTATTTTTCGGCCCTGGTTGACCATTCGCCGGAAATGCCCATATACAGGGGTTTCCAAGAGGAGGTTTTATTTTGAATCACCCGGTATTTCGGGTTTCATTAGACCTTACTTTTTCGAAAATGAGGTTGGATTAACAGTTACGGTGAATGGATTGCGCTATCGAGAGATGATTAATTATTTGTAGTGGTCGGAGTTGGATGGTATTGATCTGGACAACGTGTACTTTCAACAAGAAGGCGCTACGTGCCACACAAGCAACGAAACCATTGCTCTGTTACGGGAAAAGTTTCCGGACCGTGTTATCTCTCCAAGAGGTGATCACAATTGACCACCGAGATCTTGTGCTTTAACATCTTGCGACTTCTTCCTCTGGGGCCACGTGAAAGATAAGGTCTACGCCAACAGCCCAGCGTCGATTCAAGGCCTCAAAGATAGAATTCGTGAGGCTATCGAGGACATAGGGCAGCCACTTTGGTTATGGAAAATTTCATGAAAATGATATGATCCTGTAAGCGTGGTCGAGGTGGCCATTTGGCTGATGTTGTTTTTCATTATTAATGGCATACTTTCCTCTTTATTATGAAATAAACATCCGATCGGCATTTTGCTTTGAATACCAAAATAACACCTCTTGTTGGAAAACCCTTTACCAAATTTGAAGTCAATCGGTTTAACCTGTCGAAAGTTATCGTGCGTACCAACCAGACAGACGGACAGGCTGACGGACATAGCTAGGTTCGTTTAGGTTTAAGAGAGGATATTTTTAAAAACGTCTCATGTCCATGGACATACACTTAAGCCAGTGGTTCGGCCTGTTGTGCGCTCCTTATTTATGATCTTTTTAACCCTCACGAATTACAGAAAATCGGTACTAGACACGACTTTTCTCAGTATCTTCCAGTCATATCCTCTGAGATGAGTAAAGTCTGGTAATATGTCGGACCCGAAATATTGGGATCTTGCATATGTGAAAGCCGGGCATTGACACAGAAAATGTTCCATCGTTTCGATGTTTTCCCTGAAAGCCCTGCATTCGACGTTTTCTGCTAGTCCTATACGATGATGATGTGCTTGTAAGCTTGAGTGTCCCGCTAGAACACTCATCATCTTACTAATATCGATCTTATTAGTTTCAGAAAACTACTTGTTTTCTTCTCATTTGGGTCACCCCACAGCCTCTTTGCAGTTGCTCCTACTGTTACGCTATTCCACACAGTTTTGTGAGACATGACTGCTAAGTGCTTCAACTCATCCTTCGTGGCTTCGAAAGGTGTCCAATTTTCCAAGGTTATTATTCGAAGTTATCTGCCCTTTGAAGCCAAACTGTTTGCCTGTTCATTTCCAAACTGAAAATACGCAATTGATGGGCTGAGTAATCATTTATCGTTCTTTTACAGTCCAACACAGTTCTGGATTTGGCTCTTTCCGATGTTATTGCTTTAATCGCCATTTGGCTTTCTGTGAAGATGTTGGCATATTTAAGCTTTGTGTTATTACTGGGCCAGTTCACACACTGCGCGAACTTCTGCTTGAAATACCGTGTTATGGTCAGGGAGGCGGAAGTGAAGTTCGACTTCTGGTTCATCAATAAAAAGTCCCTGCCCGTCCTTCCTGCTAGATTGGACCCATCCGTGTAGCAGCCGGGTCCCACTGGCACATGGGCCAGTGTTCTGTTTTCCCAGGAGCGTCTGTCTGGCACAAACGAATCACATGTAGCTGTAAGCCACACCTTGGGATTGCCCTTGGAGATTTCTGGTGTTTGAATGTGACCAACTAGAGATTCTAAAATCTTCTGATGCTACGACCTGTGGTCTCGATTTATCCATTCGCCCATCTTTTACAGTGCTGCCACGTAATTTATACGGATGTATATTTGTTGGATGTGCAGTATAGTATCCAACGCTTTTGTTGGTGCGGTTCTAATTGCATCGCTTATGTCTAGACAGCACATACGTTGCACTTTTTTCAATGGTATTACGTTGTACTTCTTGTCCATTGATGTGCACAACACTACAGAGGCGTAGGTGATTATTGGTCTAATCCCGCTCATGTAAAGCCAGTATGTTATAGCTCTTCTCCACAACGGCCCACATCAATAAGCCTTGGTAACTCTTTCTTCAATATGATCGTTTCCAAATCAGTTTCTGATCCAAGTTTACTCCCAAGTATTTTACCATTTTAGATATGAAAATATTCTTATCCAGGAATAAAGGCACGGTAAAAGGGTGGATCTTCGTTTTCCTTGTAAACAGACATATGTAATTCTGTTTTGTCTGGGTTAACATTTAATCTCGTTGGCTGTACCCAGTTATATGCTATGTTAAGTGCCTCATCAGCTCTTCTACATAATTGGTTTGGATATATGCCCCGTACAAGTATTACAACGTCGTCTACATAACAGACTGGTTTAAGTCCTTAATTTGTAACCTATAGAAGAGGCGATAAAATGCCCACCTGAGGTATTCCACGATTTACCTTGTCTCTAATTTCTACGTCATATGACCCAAAAATAATCCACCTATTCCTTACCATATTGTTGATATGGGTTTTCATAGCCCAGTCTACCTGAAACTCGTCTAAGGACTGGATAAGTATATCGGTCTGCACAAAAAAAAAACTTTGGTGTCTATGTTAATAACGTTTCTGTTTCCTATTCATGTTACATTTTTTTTTCGAGCGTACTTGTAAAATGTCAGTTAAATACATAACCACTTATCATTATGTATGAAAAATTCCTAAAATTGTTGAAAATTAGGCGCATAAACACATTTACCATTCGCTCACAATAAAGTGGGTCGCAAGAGGAAATATGTTTGTTATTGACATGTTGATAATTAAGCATAGCTTGTTGTGTGAGAGTAATCGATATATACCTTATTGTTGAGAGAATGTTCATAAACTGTCGTAGAGATTTATATAACTAATTTATAAAGTAATTTTCAGCGAAACTAGTATAAAAGAAAATATCAGAGGTATAGAGAGAGTATAAACGAAGATCCCTGAAATATCATAGGTACTTGAATCGAACTTTGAGGTCTAACTTTTTATTTTAATCGAGCTTTGTGTTATTTCTCTTTACTTCAGTCAATTAATAAGACCTTAATTTATATTAGAGTAAACCTCTATACTAAATTCGACATCTAAGGCCATCCTTCGAAAAAAGTGCAATTCTGAGGTCCTCTGAAGTCTACACTTTTACATGCATCGATCTTTGAGGTCTAGCTTTTTACTTAAATCGACCTTTGAGTTATTTCTCTTTTTTTCAGAGTACCTCTAAGATTTTTCTCTTTAATAGAATAAGACCTCAGAGGTATTATCCTACTAAGTCGACACCGGAAGTCTTACTCCGTTAGAATCGACTTCTGAGGTCTTACTCTGCTAGAGTCCACTTCTGAGGTCTTACTCTACTTTAGTCGACCTCTGACTTCTTACCCTGGAATCGACTACTGAGCTCTTTTTCTAAACAATAGTCTACTTTCTCTACACTAGATTTTCCTCTACACTAGATTCGACTTTTGAGGTCTTCCTCTATACTATAAGTAAAGTCGATATTAGAGGTCTTCCTCTATACTAGAATCGATCTTTGAGGTCTTCCTCTATACTAGAGTCAACCTCTGAGGTCTTCCGCTATACTAGAGTCAACCTCTGAGGTCTTCCTATATACTAGAGTCAACCTCTGAGGTCTTGCTCTATACTAGAGTCAACCTCTGAGGTCTTCCTCTATACTGCAGTCAACCTCTGAGGTCTTCCTCTATACTAGAGTCGACCTCTGAGGTCTTCGTCTATAATAGAGTCGACCTCTGAGGCCTTCCTCTATACTAGAGTCGACCTCTGAGGTCTTCCTCTATACTAGAGTCGACCTATGTGGTTTTCCTCTATACTAGACCTCATAGGACTTCCTCTATACTAGATTCTTCCTCTATACTAGGGTCTTCCTCTATACTAGAGTCTTCTCTCTATAATAGATTCTTCCTCTATACTAGGTTCTTCCTCTATACTAGAGTCTTCTTCTACTCTATACTAGGGTCGACGTTTGAGGTCTTCCTCTATACTAGAGTCTTCTTCTACTCTATACTAGTGTCGACCTTTGAGGTCTTCCTCTATACTAGACTCAACCTCTGAGGTCTTCCTCTATACTAAAGTCGACCTCTGAGGTCTTCGTCTATAATAGAGTCGACCTCTGAGGTCTTCGTCTATACCAGAGTCGACCTTTGAGACCTTCTTCTATACTAGAGTCCACCCCTGAGATCTTCTGTGGGCTTTATTTACATCAGAGTCGATATCTTTAAACTATTGCTTTCATTCACTGAATTCATGAGTAATATTCTTTTTTTATTTCATTCATAATTGCTCTTCATTTCAAAGTAGCCTAAGTACTCTTAAGAAAAAACCAAAAATAGTCCACTAAAACCGCATTCACTTTCTTTTGATGTGCAACAATATCATCGCCCAGTTAACAATAAAACATAATAACATTACAAAGATAAATATTTATGCACACAAAAAAATGCAAATAAATTATTTACAATTGAATAAATTGTAAAGCTTGGATGAGAGATGAATATTGCGCTAAGCTAATGGCGAAGAAGACGACAAAGGCGGTATTATTCCGTTTACGCTTTTGCTGCGAAATGTAAGACATTTAAGTCTTTATGTTGACGCTTTTTGTACTAAATAACTAAAAGCAAGAATGAAAGAAAGAACGCTGCACAGTACAATGGCAAACAAGAAAGCGTAAAATTGCATTTGTGCGACTGTGTCCTCGAACACTGCAAAGGACTTTAGCTTTTGGAGGATACAACAAACAGTAAACAACAAATATGTAAAGAGAAAAATGGAAGAAAAAAATTCAAAGAAAACGAAAGCCAATGCAATATTCTTCTGTCACTTGTTCAGGAGTTGCTTAAATTCAGCTGTTGTATTTCTTTAGTTTTTGGGGAAAAAATATATTTTTAATGTTTCCGTTCCCGATTCTTTTTACTGCAAAGTGATGTTGCTTTATTTGTCCATATTAGGGTGTTTCGTCAAATGGATATTTTAAATATAAACTAACAAAAATTAAAACTATAAAATGTTATTAACTTAAATAAATACAATTAAAATAATTTAAGTAGTATTAACTTATTTTTCTTTAGTTTACATATAAAATGTCCTTATACTAATGTTCTATTGTCTTTGGAGCCCAATCAAATCCGCTGTCTTTAATATTAGGGCACTTTTTTAGTGTATGTATATTTAAGTAATTAGATTGATTTTTTTTGTTTTGTTGCAAGAAATTGTTTTTCGGAATACTTTGTTTTTTTATATTTTTAAGTATAGATATTAATAAAATTGTCGTTTATTTCTCTGTTGCAGTTATTGTTTTTAGTCTTGTGTAACACGAAAATTTGACCCAACTGAAATGTCTACTATCTCCGCCTCATTAAATCATCACCATGAAATTTGACGCCTTATAAACAATTCGTATAATCTCATTTTTGTATCATTTGGTTGTTATTGCTTGATTCCAGCTTGATGTTTATTTGTATATATATATATATATATACTCTTATACATCCTGCCAGCCATTCATCCATCCGTGCATTCATTTCTTCTATCATGCATTCAATTCCTCCTCGGGAAATTGAGGCATCATTTTGTATTTTATCATGGTTTTTGTTACTGTTGTTGTTGTTGTTTGGGATAAAACTGCATTCAAATGCATCTGTTTACGTCAGTTAGACTCAAGTATAACAGGAGCAACAATAGCAATGCAACAGCAATAGCAGCAGCAGCAGCAGCGACAGCAATTGTAATGACAATAGCAGAAGCAACAGCCGCAACAATAACAATAAAACCACCAACAGCATTAATGCACAGTGGGCCGTACTAGTAAATACATCATTTTGTTCGTTAAATTCCAAATAAAGAATATTTTAGTGTAAAAAGGACAATATATTTTTTATGTAGAATTTTATTTTATTTCCAATAGGTATGATATGATTTTGAAGTGACGTTTCGGCCATTTGTAATATGTCATGATCTGCCATTTGTTTTTCGTTGTATTCAGTAGTGTTTACAATTTCAACAGTTTAATTATCAAAATAACGTTCTCCAATTGCAACTTTTCGTGGGAAAAGTCAATTTTTTTTTAAATCCAAAAGAAGCCACTTAACAGTCGACCTACTACCTTGATATTTTAGCTCTCGTTAAGAGCTATCTTTTTTCCATTGACCAATTCCCTATCAGACGTACCGTTAAGGAGCTAGAGCAAAAATAAACTTTCCGTTCACATTTAAAAATGAAGCTAAGTCCATTTTTGTAAAATAAAACCAGTAAGGAAAGGCTAAAGTCGGGCGGGGCCGACTATATAATACCCTACACCACTCTCGTAATATTGAATAATTATGAAATATAAATTTTGTAGTTCATGTATAAATTGTTTATTCTAAATTTCAAAACGATTGGATGTAAAATACAGCTTCTATAGAACTAAAGGGCCAAGTCGGACGAAACATATATATGGGAGCTATAGCTAAATCTTAACCGATTTTCTCAAATTCGGTAGTGTTGGTTCATGGATAAGAAACTCTACCATTCTAAATTTCAAAATGATTGGATGTAAAATACAGCTTCTTCAGGATATGGGAGCTATAGCTAAATCTTAACCGATTTTCTTCAAATTCGGAAATGTTGGTTCATGGATCAAGAAACTCTACAATTCTAAATTTCAAAATGATTGGATGTAAAATACAGCTTTTATAGGACTAAAGGGCCAAATCGGACGAAACATATATATGGGAGCTATAGCTAAATCTTAACCGATTTTCTTCAAATTCGGTAGTGTTGGTTCATGGATCAAGAAACTCTACCATTTTAAATTTCAAAACGATTGGATGTAAAATACAGCTTTTATAGGACTAAAGGGCCAAATCGGACGAAACATATATATGGGAGCTATAGCTAAATCTTAACCGATTTTCTTCAAATTCGGTAGTGTTGGTTCATGGATCAAGAAACTCTACCGTTCTAAATTTCAAAATGATTGGATGTAAAATACAGCTTCTACAGGACTAAAGAGCAAAATCGGACGAAACATATATATGGGAGCTATAGCTAAATCTTAACCGATTTTCTTCAAATTCGGCAATGTTGGTTCATGGATCAAGAAACTCTACCATTCTAAATTTCAAAACGATTAGATGTAAAATACAGCTTCTAAAGGGCCAAATCGGACGAAACATATGTATATATGGGAGCTATAACTAAATCTTAACCGATTTTCTTCAAATTCGGCAATGTTGGTTCATGGATCAAGAAACTCTACCATTCTAAATTTCAAAACGATTGGATGTAAAATACAGCTTCTATAGGACTAAAGGGCCAAATCGGACGAAAGATATATATGGGAGCTATATCTAAATCTGAACCGATTTCATTCAAATTCAATATGGATCTCAACAGCTGCTAAATACTCTAAACTGCAAACTTTCAGAACGATCGGAGTGAATCGACGAACAACTTTACATGGACAGACGGACGGACGGACGGACGGACAGACATGCTTAAATCGACTCAGCTAGTGATTCTGAGTCGATCGGTATACTTTAAGGTGGGTCTAGCTGTGTTATTTTCAGGTGTTACAAACATCTGCCGTGAAACAAACAGGGTATTATACCCTGTACCACAGTCTGGTGTAGGGTATAAAAAACACTTTCCGGTCGACCTACTACCTTGACACCCATGAGCAATATTTTAGCTCTCGTTAAGAGCTATCTGTTTGTCTTTGATCGATTGTGGCTACGTGCCACACATCAAATGAAACCATTGAATTGTTGCTAGAAAAGTTTGGAGATTCGATTATTTCAAGAAATTGTGATATTGAATGGCCTCCAAGAAGTTTGTGATTAAACACCATTAGACTATTTCTTGTGGGAACCTGCCAATCATGACATACGACTTGATTTAGTGGAAAAAGTGATCGAAAATTGGGTTCATCGAATTCGTTCCTGCAAAGAAGTCGTAGAGGCCATTTGAATGACGATTTATTTAGAACTTAATTGTATCGATTGTAAAGCGTGATCCATATCGAGGTTTCCTACTTTTTTAAAGAAAAACCAGTAAGGAAAGGCCAAAATCGGGCGGGGCCGACTATATAATACCCTACACCTCCCTACCAATGCGATAAGGGTGATTGCGATAATAATTTGGAATAATTGGTAAATGGGTAAGAACATATATATGTGGATATACACGGACCAAAATCGCCTTTTTTTGATATGTTTGAATCGAAAGAAAATATATTTAGAACACAAATTTTTAAATATTATATATTTCCTAGCAAATAAATTTTATTTGAAAATCAACAAAATATATTTGTAACGCATTTATAAATATATTACAACAAAATATCATTGCAAACTAACTTTCTCAAATAAAATATGCGTTTAAATACAAATAAAATTATTGTTTAGGAATTTCTTCAAATATATTTTATTTAAAAAAGATTTTCAAAACTTTTGCTGACTTTTTCGAATTTCAGTTTTAACTTTTCTTGGTTTCGAATTGTACCTTCCAGATTTAACTTCTGTTTTAAATCAGTCATTAAAATTTTAATATAATAAATCAATCATTTAAAAGTAAATAATTTATTTTGATCCATGTTTATACGATTTCGTTTATTATATTACAAACATTAACAATTTCTAAAAATTAACTTAGAGTTACTGAAAAATTTAACACAATTTAGGTATTTTCTGAATACTTAAATGCAAATAAATATTTGTTTCGGAAATAATGGTCCCAAATAAAAATATATTGGGATGTAAACAAAGATTTGTTAGAACAACATCTTCCCAAATATATAATTTTTATGTGTACCAAATATTATATATTTAGAGTGTACCTTAAACATATATATGTTTCAAGCCGAATATGCTTGGGAAAATATACTACAGGAGCGATTTTTTTTCAGCGTGTACCTAATTCTGAACCGATAATCGCTAAATTAATCAATATTCGTTCCTAAATTGAGAAACATATTTCTGGAGACTTTTGTAATGATCGGAAGTAAAGTACAACTTCTATAGCGCTTTGTAACCAAATCAAGAGGAACATATATATGGAGGTTATATATAAATCTGAATCGATTTTCCCTGAATACTCATTCATGTAAAATAGAAACCTCTTTCTGTCGAATTTCGTACTGATCGGATATAATATACAGTCTCTATAGCGCTTAGATGTTATATATGGGGGCTATATCTAAATCTGAACCAATTTTCTCCGAATTTGACAGACGGACATAGCTAAATCAACTCAGAAAGTGATTCTAAGTCGATCGGTACAATAAACGATGGGTCTATTTCTTCTCCTTTTGGGTGTTACAAACAAATGCACAAAGTTATAATACTCTGTACCACAGTGTGGTGTAGGGTATAAAAACACAGAAAATTCGAATTGAATGGGGAATGTTTATTATCATTTGAAAGAACATTCGTTGGCATTTATTTTTTGAAGATTATGTCTATCAAATGTTGGTCACGGCTACGTCTCAGATGGTCCATCCGTTGAGTCCAATTTTTGATGACTCGTTCGAGCATTTCGACTGGTAACTGGCGAATGACACGCGTAAACGTTGTTCAGGCGTAAGTCTTTCCATGATGAAACAAACAATACTTAACAAAAATAACATGACAGCATGACACGACTCACACGTGATCTGTCAAAAAAAGGGTATTGAAAAAAGTATCTTTACTTGGATCACCCGTTACTTCACCTTAAATAAAAAACTTTTGAATTTCCCTAACAATAAGCGTGTTTTTTTTTCAAAGAAATCATATCACTCTTATTGAAAAACCCTTTTATAAGAGCAGAATATAAACTGATTTCTCCCATCATCTTTTCTGACTGACAACAAAATTTTCCACACGATGGAAAAAATTTCGGTCAGATGTACCCGATGAGACAAATGTTATGGCCATATCAATTTATATTTGAAACCAGTAAGGAAAGGCAGAAAGTCGGGCGGGGCCGACTATATAATACCCTACACCTCCCTAACAATGCGTAAGGGTCATTGCCATAATAATTTGGAATAATTGGTAAATGGGTAGAAACATATTATCTAATTCTGAAACGATAGTCGCTAAATTAAGCAATATTCGTTCCTAAATTGAGAAACATCTTTCTGGAAAATTTTAATGATCGGAAGTAAAATACAACTTCTATAGCGGTTTGATACCAAATCAGAAGGAACAATCAATATAAATCTGAACCGATCTTCCCTGAATACTCATTCATGTAAAAAGACCTCCTTCTGTCGAATTTCGTACTGATCGCATATAAAATACAGTATCTACAGCGCCTACATGTCAAATCGGGGGTAACGTATATATGGGGGCTATATCTAAATCTGAACCGATTTCTTCCAAATTTAACAGTGTTCATTCATATAATAAGAAACCTCTTTCTGCCGAATTTCATACTGATCGGATATAAAATAACATTTTTACAGCGCTTACAAGTCAAATCGGGGGTAACGTATATATGGGGGCTATATCTAAATCTGAACCGATTTTCTCCGAATTTAGCAGTATTCCTTCATGTAATAAGAAACCTCTTTCTGCCAAATTTTGCACTGATCGGATATAAAATACAGTTTTTACAGCGCTTACATGTCAAATCGGGGGTAACATATATATGGGGGCTATATCTGAATCTGAACCGATTTTCTCCGAATTTAGCAGTATTCCTTCATGTAATAAGAAACCTCTCTTTGCCGAATTTCACACTGATCGGATATAAAATAACATTTTTACAGCGCTTATATGTCAAATCGGGGGTAATGTATATATGGGGGCTATATCTAAATCTGAACCGATTTCTTCCAAATTTAACAGAGTTCATTCATGTAATAGGACCCTTTTCCTGCCGAATTTCATACTGATCGGATATAAAATAAAGTTTTTACAGCGCTTACATGTCAAATCGGGGCTAACATATATATGGTGGCTATATCTAAATCTGAACCGACTTTAACCAAATTCAATAGGGATCGTCCATGGGCCAAAAAAAAGATATGTGTAAAGTTTCGTCGAGATCGGACCATAATTGCGACCTGTACTTTGATTACAAGAATACATGCACAGACGGACAGACAGACAGACGGACATAGCTAAATCGACTCAGAAAGTGATTCTAAGTCGATCGGTATAATAAACGATGGGTCTATTTCTTCTCCTTTTGGGTGTTACAAACAAATGCACAAAGTTATAATACCCTGTACCACAGTGTGGTGTAGGGTATAAAAATGGGTAATTATTGTATTTTGTTGCGAAAAGGTATATGCAATATTTGGAGATAAATAAAAAATATTTAAATATTTATATTCGTCTTTTTTATGAAAATTTCAAATCTAGGTCACATTTTCGACAATCTTAGCGGTGGCTAGAATATGAAAACCTATATCATTTTTTTGTAGAAGTGTGTTACACAGTAAAGTGCAAAAGGCATTTTGAGTCCGACTTTTTGTTGTAATTGAAGCCGGAGTTAGAAATCATGTGGGATGTGGTTGATAAAACGCAAAAAGTGGCGTGATTTATTGTACAGTGAGTAATAAAGTAGTAAAGCCATGACATAATTGAATTTTTGAGAATTGTGGGAGTTTCCTTTCGGTAATATAATAAGTTTTGAATTAGCCTCGATTTCTGGAGTCAAGGCGTACACATTACAAAAATATTATTGAAGGCCTAAAATAAACATCTCTAAAACATCTTTTACGAGCTCGCCAGGTTTTGTGGTAATCGGTTGCTTGATTAAGAAACTGTCAAATTATATCTTTTTTTATACCCTCACTTTAGTGTGACGAGGGTATATATCATTTGCTACGGAAAAAAGTGTAACACGTCGAAGGAGTGACCTAAGACCCCAAGTATGTTCGGAGGAAATCCGTTTTGGGTCATTTTAAGTCGAATGAGCAATGTCCGTCCGTCTGTCTGTCTGTCTGTCTGTCTGCTGGCTGGTGCGCACGATAACTCTCGAAAGGAGTAACCGATTGACCTCAAATTTGGTATGTGGTAATATTTTTTTCTATCTCCGGCTAAGTTCGAAGATGGGCCATATTGGTCCACTCCTTCTAGTACCTCCCCCACAAAGGGTTAAAATGTTGTGAAATACTGATTCTTTAATAACTGCTATACTACTTATTCGAATCTTTTGAAATTCCACACATAGTATTATCTTATTAGTCGTTATCAACTCGAGAAAAATGGGCAAAGTCGCCACGTCCCTTTTGGTACCTCCCACACAAATGCACTATTTTGCACCAAAAGTTAGCAGCTTATAACATTAATAACAGTGTATAAAAATACTTGAAATTTTGTACAGTATTATGCTTTTATATTGCGTACAGTCCAGGGGAAAATGGGCGTTGTTGTCACGCCCCTTTTGGTACCTCCCACACAAAGGTACCTTTTTGCACCAAAAGTTAACAGCTTATAACATTAAAACCAGTGTATAAAAATACTTGAAATTTTGTACAGTGTAATGTTTTTATAGTGTCCATAGCCCTGTGCAAAATGGGCGTTATTGCCACGCCCCTCTTTGTACCTCCCACACAAAATGCCCAAATCATACCACAATTTAATGTCTCATAACGTTTATACCAGTGCACATAAATGCTTATAAGTCGGCACAGTGCAATGAATTTAAAGTATCTAATGTTCAGCAAAAAAAGGTGTATTTGATAAACCCCTTCTGGTACCTCCCACACAAATTGACAGAATAATTCGAGTACTATTCAATATTACATTACTCACAAAGTGAGGGTATACCTTAGTCGGTTTACCCGACTGAAACTTTCTTACTTGTTTCCGTAGCAAATGATATATAACCTCGTCACACTAAAGTGAGGGTATAAAAATGGGTAATTATTGTATTTTGTTGCGAAAAGGTATATGCAATATTTGGAGATAAATAAAAAATATTTAAATATTTATATTCGTCTTAAGTTACACCATTTTTTTATGAAAATTTCAAATCTAGGTCACATTTTCGACAATCTTAGCGGTGGCTAGAATATGAAAACCTATATCATTTTTTTGTAGAAGTGTGTTACACAGTAAAGTGCAAAAGGAATTTTGAGTCCGACTTTTTGTTGTAATTGAAGCTGGAGTTAGCAATCATGTGTGATGTGGTTGATGAAACACAAAAAGTGGCGAGATTTATTGTACATGGAGTAATAAAATAGTAAAGCCATAACATAATTGAATTTTTGAGAATTGTGAGATTTTCCTTTCGATAATATAATAAGTTTTGAATTAGCCTCGATTTCTGGAGTCAAGGCGTACACATTACAAAAATATTATTGAAGGCATAAAATAAACATCTCTAAAACATCTTTTACGAGCACGCCAGGTTTTGTGGTAATCGGTTGCTTGATTAAGAAACTGTCAAATTATATCTTTTTTTAATTCCTCCCATTGTGCGTAGGCTGGGTGAAGCTATAACTTTGAAAAATATTGTTCATTCATTCATTATCTATAGTCATTTGAAATGTTGTCTAAAATACAAAATACGAAAACATTTAAAGTTCTGGAGAAAACAGTTAAAGTCATACGATTTGCATTATAAAGGACTGCCGAACAAATTTTAAAATTTCATAAAACTTTGGTAGCCTTTCCTGAAAGACTACCCAGTTTGGCTTAGTCTATCTCTATCTATATATATGTGTAAATATATGGATACCTCCATTCTAAACAATGCTAAGTGCAAAAGGCTAGTTTTTTAGGAGAGGCGATCAAAGTTTGATGATTTTTTTTAAATTTGTGTGGAATTCCTTTATAGTCCAAATCGAATGACCTGTACTGTTTTGTGAATAACTTTTGATTGGGTTGAAGAATAAACACCATATTTTGACTGAATATAATTTGGAATATTTAGAAATAAAAAATGCAATCTTCCTAAAAACATGCTATGTCGACTTAGCCTGATTTAGAATAGAGGTACTGATATAAAAATGATATCGATATTAAATCGTAGTACTTTACCGATTTTAAAAACGTTTTTTATACCCTACACCACACTGTGGTACAGGGTATTATAAGTTTGTTTCACGGCAGATGTTTGTAACACCTGCAAATAACACAGCTAGACCCACCTTAAAGTATACCGATCGACTCAGAATCACTAGCTGAGCCGATTTAACCATGTCTGTCCGTCCGTCCGTCTGTCCATGTAAAGTTGTTCGTCGACTACAGGTCGCAATTTCACTCCGATCGTTCTGAAATTTTGCAGTTTAGAGTATTTCGCAGCTGTTAAGATCGCAATTGAATTTGGTTGAAATCGGTTCAGATTTAGATATAGCTCCCATATATATCTTTCGTCCGATTTGGCCCTTTAGTCCTATAGAAGCTGTATTTTACATCCAATCGTTTTGAAATTTAGAATGGTAGAGTTTCTTGATCCATGAAACAACATAGCCGAATTTGAAGAAAATCGGTTAAGATTTAGCTATAGCTCCCATATATATGTTTCGTTCGATTTGGCCCTTTAGTCCTATAGAAGCTGTATTTTACATCCAATCGTTTTGAAATTTATAATGGTAGAGTTTCTTGATCCATGAACCAACACTACCGAATTTGAAGAACATCGGTTAAGATTTAGCTATAGCTCTCATATATATGTTTCGTCCGAGTTGGCCCTTTAGTCCTATAAAAGCTGTATTTTACATCCAATCGTTTTTATGAATGAACCAACATTGCCGAATTTGAAGAAAATCGGTTTAGATTTAGCTATAGCTCCCATATATATGTTTCGTCCGATTTTGCTCTTAAGTCCTGAAGAAGCTGTATTTTACATCCAATCATTTTGAAAGTTAGAATGGTAGAGTTTCTTGATCCATGAACCAACGCTACCGAATTTGAAGAAAATCGGTTAAGATTTAGCGATAGCTCCCATATATATGTTTCGTCCGATTTGGCCCTTTAGTTCTATAGAAGCTATATTTTACATCCAATCGTTTTGAAATTTAGAATGGTAGAGTTTCTTGATCCATGAACCAACATTGCCGAATTTGAAGAAAATCGGTTAAGATTTAGCTATAGCTCCCACATATATGTTTCGTTCGATTTTGCTCTTTAGTCCTGTAGCAGCTGTATTTTACATCCAATCATTTCGAACTTTAGAATGGTAGAGTTTCTTGATCCATGAACCAACACTACCGAATTTGAAGAAAATCAGTTAAGATTTAGCTATAGCTCCCATATATATGTTTCGTCCGATTTGGCCCTTTAGTTCTATAGAAGCTATATTTTACATCCAATCGTTTTGAAAATTAGAATGGTAGAGTTTCTTGATCCATGAACCAACATTGCCGAATTTGGAGAAAATCGGTTAAGATTTAGCAATAGCCACCATATATATGTTTCATCCGATTTGGCTCTTTAAATCCAATCGTTTTTATACCCTACACCACACTGTGGTACAGGGTATTATTTAAGTATAAAATGTCCCAAAAGTTAATTTATGTAAACAATTTATACATGAATAAAAAAATTTATATATCAGAGTTATTCAATATTACAAGAGTGGTGTAGGGTAATATATAATCGGCCCCGCCCGACTTTAGCCTTTCCTTACTGGTTTTATTATATGAACGCTTCTTAGCCCCAAAGTGGACGGTGTCAAAGGAGGGCGTGGCCTTATTTAAAATTAGAATATCTCAGAAAATAATCATCGTATAAGAATAAAATTTGGTGCATGCGTTATTCAAGCTATTATCTAAAACTTCAACACACATGGACGGGATCGGATAAGTGGGCGTGACAATGTTTGAAATGTAATATCCCGAAAACTATTGACCATAGATAAACGAAATATTGATAGTTAGTTATTGGGGTCAATATTAGTAATTTCAGATAGAGTGGGCGGGATTGAATAAGTGGGCGTGGCAATTCAAATTTTTAATATCTCAGAAACTATGTATCGTAGAAGAACGAAATTTGTTATATAAGTTATTGGAGTCAATATTAGTTTAGCCACAGAATAATTTCAAAAAATAATTAGAATAATATCAAAAAAATAAAAAGTGGGCGGGGCACGTGGTCGTGGTATTATTTAAAATTTGCATATCTCAAAGAATGTTGATCGTACAAAAACGAAATTTAATACATATGTTAGTAGAGAAACTATCGAGAACTTCACTAAAAATGGGCGAGGCCGGATTAGTGGGTGTGACAAAAGTGAACGTATGATTATTTAAAACGTAATATCTTGGGAACTGTTTGCCGGAGACGAACGAAATTTGGACTTTACCATATTGGATTAAATTTTAATAACAGAGCATTTAAACCATTGGGCATTGTTTAAAGAAATAATGTCACGAAATGAGTTGATCAAAGATGAACGAAATTTGATATGCATGTTACGTATCAGCAATTTCGCCAAAAGTGGGTAGGTACACGGGGCAAAATCGCCTTTTTTGATATGTTTGAATTTATTTGAAAATCAATAAAATTTACTTGGAACGCATATATTAATATATTAGAACAAAATATATTTGCAAACTTATTTTCTAAAATAAAATATGTATTTATATACCAATAAAATTATTGTTTAGGAATATCTTCAAATATATATAATTTAAGAAAGATTTTCAAAACTTTGCTGAATTTTTCTAATTTTTCTAATTTCATGTCAGCATTTTTTTCAATCCTTCGAGTAAATTAATGTTATAAAAAATTATACGATTTCAATTAAAAATGTCTAAAAAATTATCATTAAATTACTGAAAAACTTAACACAATTAGGATTTGTTTAGAACAACATCTTCCCAAATATATAATTTTTGTGTGTACCAAATATTATATATTTAGAGTATGCCATAAACATATATATGCTTCAAGCGATTTTTTTTCAGCGTGTACAAATAAATGGGCGTGGCATTCTGTACTAAGGTAGTATCTCAGAAATCGTAGCAGAATTAAATTTAGTTTTTCAGTTGGTAGATTCTATGGAAACAACTTCACCTGCAGTGGAAGTGGAAGGGATGGGATAAGTAGATGTGGCTCCTATAACTATTATCTTTAAATTCGGTGTTTGTTCTTATGTTAATCGAACCCGTTGCTAAACATGTTGCTCCCTTCTCTATCTATGTGCGTATAAACATATGTATATGTGATATGTTTTTAGGTGAATAGCGCAAAAAAAACTAGATCACCTTATTTTTGGCATTTTGGTTTTATTTTTAAATAAATAATAATTATTATTTTTAAATAAATACTAATAGTGGACTTGATTTAAATCGCAACATTGAATTATTACGATTGGTAGAACCGCTTTATAAACTAAAATTTGACTGAAAATTTGACAACATTTAAATTTACCAAACTTTTTTTTTTTGCTTTAATATGAAAAGAAATGAACAATGTAAACAACTATTTTTGAATTTTTTGGCAACATTGATTTACCGCTTCTGTATCAGCTGTTTTGTGTGGGATTTCTAAATGAGTTATCAAATAACAATCAAGTACTGTGAATTTTATAGTCATTTCAAATTAAATTTTTCATAATAATAAGTCACAGTTTTTAAAAAACAATAAATGGAAAATAATGTCAAAGATGAGTACTTTATTAGTATATAGTGATATTTTCGCGAACTTAGATTGGTTAAATTGGTAAAATTGAAGCAGCCTTAAGATGATCTAATGGAATTATGAATTGAAATTTTATTTAGACTTACACAAAAATGATAGCACTTGCTAGATATAACACCACAACAGCTCCATAGGATAGTCATTTACCTTCCAATTCTAATATATTTTAGCTGCGAATCTGTGCAAATTTTTTTAAAAAATGCATTTTTGCAGGTGTCAAATTTAGTACTAATAAAAAACTTTTTTTTTTGAAATTCAAATTTTTGTTACTTCTTTAAATTGTTAAAAACAAATCTACTGTTAACTTCTAAAGTTTATGTACACTCGAAATTTTTTTTAACAAAAACTTTTTTGGATTTTATGAAAATTTTTTTTTTTTACTTTTACATCCCTCCCTCTTGTCCAAAATGTCATTCAAATCGGTCAAGCTGTTGGTTGTAATTAATTTTGGCCAAGAAAAGGAGTCAAATTTCCTAAAGTGGGATGGTCAGAATTGTTGCTATATCTTAATAATGTAGTATCTAAATCGACGATTGTTGAGATGTTTGAAAAATAACTTTATAAAACAGTTTTTCTGGATACATTTTTAGCAATACAACTTTTATTCTTAATATTCCTATATTACAATTCATTCTATAGATCAATATTTATTATATTAGCACAATTTCTGCATGGAAACAGTCGGCTATCACACTGACGATTTTTTGACGAATTTGAGGAATAGTTTTGACTGGTCCCTAATTTTGATAATTTTCAAAATTTCAATAGGCAAATTCGTATATAGTTTATAAAGTACTCCTGGGAACAGAAATTAAAAAAAAATTATAAACATTAGAGGCAATTTGATTTATACAATAAAGCAATTCTGCACTTATTTAAAAAATTCAAAAAAAAATTTATCGTCTAAAAACCGGTATAAAATATATTACTTGTATAAAATATTTTTGAAAAAATTTCGATTATACAATTCCATAAATTATAGCAATTTTTTCCCACTGTGCACTATCATTTAAGAATGCACATTAAACATCGCCACTTGGCGGTTCCAGGATTGTTATTGTTCATTCTTATAAACACATACACACACATACACTTAGACGGGAACAAAACAAATCCGGCAAAATAGGTTTCTTTTGTGCTATTAACTGCAATATTGCAATGTGTGTGAGTATTCATGTACAACTGTTTGTATGTATTTGCGCGTTTTATAGCGGCATGCTGCGTTCATACAAATGTACTCTCTCGCAAAAGACAGCAATAGTGGTTTCCTTTTGTATTCCTTACTGCAAATGTGCATTGTGTAAACATGGGAGAGAGTGTGTACGTATGTATATCTATGAGAAAAAGAGCGCGGATTGCATATGTACAATGTCGGGTGTATTCTATGGATGCCATATGCCATGCAACTGACTATACATATGCGACTATGGGTGTCTCTGTGTATGTGTGAGAGTATTAACTATTTTACGCTTCCGTCTCCGGTTGGCGCCTGTGGCTGGTGTTTTGCTGGCGAACTGTGTAGGACGGGGGTGGGGGACGAATTTTACAAACAACACTTTATTTGAATTATTATGATAATTTTGCAGACAGCATTCGTGTTTCATGTTGTCTGATAATAAAACCATAATGGAGCTGGCAGCAAAAAAGAATAAGCAAAGCGAAAAGAAAATAAGAGATGTAAAAGGTTTTGCAAGACCCAATTTAAGGAAAGGAAAATCGCCGATCAAACCGACAGCTTTATAATTTTATCTATTCTGTCTTGAAAAAATTAATTAAAATATTGATATGGATTTTGTTTTTAGGAAATGGACCGTATTAGGCTCAATTATTTGTCGATATGTAACATACGAAAAAGTTAATGCAACGAAGAAGTTTGGTGGAAATCCGATCCGAAATCCGAATTAAGATAATTGAAGTTATTTTTTTCCTTTGTTTTATTTCTTTTTGGTAGTTACCGAATTTTGTAGGGTATAAATATGTCGTTATTCTATGCCTAACAACATCTAACCACGTTACTAGTTATACTATATAACGGGTTTTCCTATAGGGATGATATGATTTTGAAGTGACGTTTCGGCCATTTGTAATATGTCATGATCTGTCATTTGTTTTTCATTGTATTCAGTAGTGTATACAATTTCATCATGGAGATATATACGCAAGAATAACGTTTACAAATTATTCAGTTTTATTATCAAAATAATCGTTCTCCAATTGCAACTTTTCGTGCACTAAGTCCATTTTAATCCAAAAAAAACCCTTTCCAGTCGACCTACTACCTTGACACCCATGAGCAATATTTTAGCTCTCGTTAAGAGCTATATTTTTGCCATTGACCGTTTGCCGATCCGACGTACCGTTAAGGAGCTAGAGCAAAAATAAACTTTCCGTTCACATTTGAAAAAATATTCTAAGTCCATTTTTTTAGTTAAAAAAAAACACTTTCCATTCGACATACGACCTTGACACCCATGAGCAAAATTTTAGCTCTCGTTAAGAGCTATATTTTTGCCATTGACAGATTGTGGCTACGTGCCACACAGAAAATGAAATAATTGAATTGTTGCGAGAAAAGTTTGGAGATTCGATTATTTCAAGAAATTGTAATTTAGAAGTTGTGACTTAACACCATTAGACTATTTCTTGTGGGGTTATTTGAAGTCATTGGTCTTTCGAAGTAAACCAGACTCTCTTCAAGCTTTACAAGTCAATACTGAACGTGTCATTCATGACATTAGACTTGACTTAGTGGAAAAAGTGCTCGAAAATTGGGTTCATCGAATTCGTTCCTGCAGAAGAAGTCGTGAATGGTATCGATTGTACTTCACATTAAATTAAAAACTTTTGAATTTCCTTAACAATAAGTGTGTTTTTTCCAAAGAAATCATAACACCCTTTTTGGAAAACCCTGTACTTATTTCCCTCCCTTTCTTCTTGATTCGAGTTTCATTTCTTCCTCGCCGTCTGCTTATTATGGCTAAGTCAAAATGCAAATGGGGTGTTGGTAGTAATACCAACTTTGCCGCTTCAGAGCTATCAGCAGGAACAACACCAGTGTCTCTAGAAGTACTGCGCTTTACGAGACAGAAGCAGCATGTTGCTGCTACTGCATTTTGGGTTGTCCTGATTTCTTTGTTGCTTCAAGTTTCTTGTATTGTTTTTTCTGTTCGTTCTTTGTAGTTTTGTTTATAGTTAATAGTCTTATGCCTCATAAATAAATTTATGAGTATTTTATTTGCTCAACATTTCACTTAGGAGAAAAACTCTTCTTTCAATGTTCTTCCCAGCTTTACGCCCAACCACCCTTTTGTCTACCAGTTCAGTCATTTTGAAATGCTAAATATGTAGTCTTAAGTTGTTAGATAAAATATTGGTTTTTATGGAAAACGCCTGAAGAAAAGGGAAGAGGAGGAGGAAGATTTACATAAACATTTAAGAGTTGACATTTAGACTATTAAGTTTTTCGTATAAATCAGCATAAATGTTGGGATGTTGATATATTAATTGATTGGAAATACGAGTATTTGGAGAATTTAATGGAAAATATAAACAATAGATACAATATTTCATAGTTTTTTTTTAAATATGGTTCTCATAGGTGGATAAATATAGTGACCTGTGGTCCGGGAAATGTTGCCATAAGTATTGATATACATATTAAAATTCACATTTTCTATAGAACACACCTCGTAAACTATACAAAATTTTGAAATCACAAAACTCACAGAAGCATTTCAATAACAAAAAAACGATTTAAATTTGTGAAATTTTTGAATGAGCAGAATGAATGGTTTAAATGGTTTATGGGCAAATATCAAAATTTTAACACAGGGGTAATGTATGTTGTTTTACCCTTTTCTCGCTTTGTGTACAGATTCGGTGCATGAGTTGATGGAATTAGATATACCACAAACATAAAAGATTTTTCCCAAAAAAGTTTGTTATTATCTAAAAAACTTTAGAAGTTATAAGCACATACATTTCAAAATTGTGAAAAAAGCCCTAGAAATGTTCATATCTGTATCCATTCTTTTATAAGTTGTGGCCAAACTATTTATTCTGAAGTTACTGGTCAGTTACAAAAAAACACGAGGGACACATGGAGGAAGAATTTTTCGTGAGCACTGTTCATGTGAGATCTTTCCGCAAAAAATTATAGCTCATAACTTTTTGAAATGCGATTTCAAGTGTTTTTTGTTTTTTGACCACGGTCAGCGCGGCCCGCGATGTAATGAAATAACACTAAAGAAGCGCTTATAGCGGCTTTAAATATTTATAAATCTATATAGGTGTCGTTGATGTGCTCTTAATGGAACCACCGATATAGCTTCCCAAACCTTTGTTAAACTTGCGTGAATTTTTTTATAGTGTATTTCGCGGAGCACATCGACAGTTATGTATAGGTTGAGCTGAATTAATTATCCCAGATGGCTTTTGACCTGGTGAATCAAAAAATCAGGGGGCCGTAATAAAATAATGAATCGCTGAAATTTTATTCACTTTTTTCAATTTTTGCAAAAATTGCAAATTTTTTCCTTGGCATTTTTAATATGTTCTTCGGGCGTACTGCTGTGGGGCACTTAACAATCATGGATACTTATTTGAATATTAAAGTCTTGTACGCGAAGAACGTGACACTTTTGCCTCAGCAATGATCGTCAATGCACACCCAGTGCGGGGTACAGATATGGCGGAAGTGTATATGAAATAAAAGGATTTTTAACGCTCTATTCCGAAATCGGAGGGCCGTCATTTTATTTTGATGATTGTGCAAATTATGCACATTGCAAAAATTTTCCAGAAAAATAATGTTCTTATGATAACGATGAAATCATAAAATTTTTGTATTAAAATACAACACATATGATGTGAACTTCGAATTTTGAAACAAACATAACTTTTGAACTAATAACGATATTATCCTCATTCCTTTTTTAGGCCACAGAAAATTGCCTCATATAATCGTGAAAATTAGACTTATATTTTTCCGATTTTTATATTTCGCGGTACTCGATATATTATATAATTTTTCAATTAAAAATTATTTTGATTCGCTATATTTATCCGAATAATGAAGCTACAGCGAATATTTTGTCATAGGCTGATAGAAATGCAAATGTTCTATGATTGTAATTTTAGTTTTCCGAATTCGGATGAAAATTGCATTTTATACAATGTTTTTTTAAATTTCAATTTGGAACCGCCATAACTTTCGCGGCCTTTAATGAAATTTATTCACAACAACGGTTTTTTCATGTTTATATTTTTATCTTCGTCTATTGTAAAAGACGCTGATGTTCTCGCCAAAAAAATCTCGATAAAAAATTTACTTCAAAATTAAAAAATTTTGATATTTGCCCTTATACATTTTTTATTTATGGGATTATTATGATCGTAAATATTTTTTTTTTTAAATACAGTATATTATTGTGACATTTTTTGCAATTAGCTGTGAAAAATGATGTCCTGTAGGTGATGTCCATTTTCTGCTTCGCATAATGTGTTCCATAACTTTTCGCAAAATTTTGGAAAAAATCAATTATTTTTGTACGTTGTTCGATTCATAATTTATTCCCCAAGTCTCCTTCACAAATTGCAAAAAAAAAACAAAGAAAAAATAATAATTAAAAAGTTATAAAGAAATCAAACCATATAGCTCATTCTGTGCCACCCTGTATTATAACTTTTTAAAGAAGTGGGGGATATGAAACGAATGTTATTGGCACGCCCCTTTAAGTACCTCCCACACAAATGGACCATTTTGTACCAAAAGTTACCAGCTTATAACTTTAATACCAGTGCATACAAGTACTTGAAATTTCGAACAGTGTAATGCTTTTATAGTACCTAGAGTCCACAAAAAAGGCACGACCCTGTTTTGTACCTCCCACACAAATGGACCATTTTGTACCAAAAGTTTACAGATTTTCACTTTAACACCAGTGAATATAAATACCGGGTGTTTTTTTTACAGCTTTGTTTTTCGAATAGAGATAAAACTGGCATTTTGTGGTCAAATCTGGCAACTCTAATGTCATTTATGTTCAGTTTGGTTTGCCATTTCATCATGAACAGGTTGACAAAAGAACAACGCTTGCAAATCGTGCAAATTTGTTTCGAAAATAATGGTTCAGTTCGTGAAGTTTACCGCAAGCTCCGTCCATTTTATGGTCGACATAATCGTCCATCAGAGCAATTAATTCGGTTAACCATGGATCGTTTTCGCACTACGTTTACTCTATGTGATAATACGCATCCGCAGAGACGTCGAACAGTGCGCACCGAAGAAACAATTGCCGCTGTAGAGCAAAGTGTTGAAGAGGACCCGAATGAATCGATTCGCCACCGTGCACAGCAATTGGAGCTTTGGAGAGCTAATGGAGACCGGTATAGAGGCATGATAACCGACTATTTTGTTCCCGAATTGGATGGCATGAATGTGGATGAGTTGTGGTTCCAACAAGACGGCGCTACATGCCACACAGCGCACGTCACAATCGATTTATTGAAGGAAACATTCGATGAGCGCATAATTTCGCGGAATGGACCTGTCAATTGGCCACCAAGATCGTGTGATTTGACACCATTGGATTATTTTCTTTGGGGATATGTGAAGTCGCTCGTCTACGCCAACAAACCAGAAACGTTAGGGGAATTGGAAGCCAACATTCGTGGCGTTATTGCCGACATACGGCCCCATATGCTCGAAAAAGTGGTTGAAAATTGGACCTGTAGAATTGGCTTTATTCGAGCCAGCCGCGGCGGCCACATGCCCGAAATCATATTTAAACATTAATGGCATAAAATTATCCTTCCAATAAAGCCAAATTGATGGACCTTAAAACGATTTTCTTGTGTTTTATTTCAATTCGAAGTTCTATACCCCTAAAAAAAACACCCATACTTGAAATTTTGTACGGTATATGCTGGTAATGCTTTTGTGGTATCTAGAGTCCAGAGAAAAGTGACCGTTATTGGCAAGCCCCTTTTGGGAACTACCACACAAATAGACCTTTTTGTACCAAATGTAAACAGCTTTTAACTTTAATACGAGTACACACATTAAAGTTATTAAATGCAATTTAAATTGATAATAACACTGTGCTAGCCAAAAACGTAACAGAAAGGAGACCCTATAGATAGACCTATTTTGGCCATGCTGAATCCAGTGGCATTAGCCGCGAAAACAAGAGCTAACCTAGAAAAACGGCTAGCGCTACTGGATTCAGCAATGTCGAAATAGGTATATCCATAGGGTCTCATTTCTGTTACATTTTTAAAGTGTAATTTAATTAAAACAAAAAAAAATACGAATATTTCTTGGGACTTAAGGTGAGGGGATTCATAAGTCGGTTTACCCGACTGAACTTTCTTACTTTTCTTATGATTTTTATACCCCACGGGTTACAGAAAATCGGTACTAGACACGTATTTGCTCAGTATCTTCCAGTCATATCCTCTGAGATGAGTCAAGTCTGGCAATATGTCGGAACCGAAATATCGGGATCTTGCATGTGTGAAAGCTGGGCAGTGACACAGAAAATGTTCCAATGTTTCGTTGCACTCGTCCTTTTCTGCTAGTCCTATGCGATGGAGATGTGCCTGTAAGCTTGAGTGTCCCGTTAGAACACTTATCATCTTACTAATCTCGATCTTGTTTAGTTTCAGAAAACTACTTGTTTTCTTCTCATTTGGGTCACCCCACAGTATCTTTGCAGTTGCTCCTACAGTTGCTCTATTCCACACAGTTTTGTGAGCCATCACTGCCCAGTGCTTCAACTCATCCTTCGTGGCTTCGAAAGGTTTTAAATTTTCCAAGTATATTACTCGAAGTTCTCTGCCCTTTGAAGCAAAGCTGTTTGCTCGTTCATTTCCAATCACTCCGTTGTGTGCCGGTACCCAGAAAATACGCAGTTGACCATGGACTGAGTAATTATTTATCATTCTTTTACAGTCTAACACTGTTCTGGATTTGACCTTTTCCGATGTTATTGCTGTGAATATGTTGGCATATTTAGGCTTTGTGGTATTACTGAGCCAGTTAACACACTCCGTGATTGCTCGAACTTCTGCTTGAAATACTGTGTTATGGTCTGGGAGACGGAAGTAAAGTTCGACTTCTGGTTCATCAATAAAAAGTCCCAGACCCGTCCTTCCTCCTAGCCTGGACCCATGAGTGTAGCAGCTGGTTCCCACTGGCACATGAGCTAGTGTTCCGTTTTCCGAGGAGCGTCTGTCTGGCACGAACGAATCACAGGTGGCTGTAAGCCGCACTTCAGGAATGCGGTCGGAGATTTTCGTTGTTTGAATACGACCGACCAGTGATTGTAATATCTTCCACACATAGTATTAGTTTATTAGTTGCTAAAACCCCAAGAAAAATGGGTGAAGTTGACACGCCCCTCTTGGTACCTGCCACACAAGTAGAACA
The DNA here is from genome assembly GCA_963930755.1 of Eudasyphora cyanicolor. Lineage (NCBI taxonomy): Eukaryota > Metazoa > Arthropoda > Insecta > Diptera > Muscidae > Eudasyphora > Eudasyphora cyanicolor. The sequence goes on along the minus strand of OZ005737.1, from coordinate 49,096,717 downwards.
TATTGGGTCTTATTTCATTTGCCCCTGTGGGAATTGTTTCACTTTTTAAAATTCGGAATTATTTCCTTTTTGTTTGGACTTTCTTCATTGAGAGTTATTAAATTTGGGAGTAATTTCACTGTACAAATATTTGAGCATTTCTAATTTTCATTTTAAAAAAATATGTACATGGAATTGTAAAATACACCCCGAAGGAATTATAAAAAATCCTTAACATAAAATAAATTCGTTAAGTTTCCTTTAATTATTCTATAGCATTAATCGACATTTCGGGGCAAAAATCGTCAAATCGTCATGTCCTATTAGTTGGCTCTAAAAATGGTCAAAATGGCGATAAATCGTCATTCCAGGTATGTATGTACAATAGGCCGGTTCGATTTGCGGGGAGGCAAAAAAAGTCGCCATTGCTCAGTGAAAATCGTATTCTAGGGATCAAAATAAGAAACTTTGCCGAAGGAACCATACCCCTAAAACGAATTCTGATGTCCCGGAATTTGGGTCGAACTTTGGGTAGGGGCAAATTTTGAAAAATCCCACTTTGACCCATTTAGAGTGCTCCAATCGAGTCCAAATGTATGACCGACCCCCACTAACTTTGGAGGCCCGACCCACCCATGCCAGTGGCACACCCTCTGGAACCCCCTGGGGGTTCCATACATTTGGACTCGATTGGAGCACTCTAAATGGGTCAAAGTGGGATTTTTTCCGGGACATCAGAATTCGTTTTAGAGGTATGGTTCCTTCGGAAAAGTTTCTTATTTTGATCCCTAGAATACGATTTTTACTGAGCACTTCACTGAGTGGGGGCCGGTCATACATTGGGCTCGATGGGAGCACTCTAAATGGGTCAAAGTGGGATTTTTTCCGGGACATCAGAATTCGTTTTGGAGGTATGGTTCCTTCTGCACAGTTTCTTATTTTGATCCCTAGAATACGATTTTCACTGAGCAATGGGCGATTTTTAAATCGACCCGCCCTAATGTATTATGTCCCCAGCCGGTTTTTGGTACGTATAAGTGTTTTTAATTAAATTTGCTCGCATTGATTATACGCCACTTATGACTTTGTGGATTTGATTTAATGTCGACTTAAAATCGTTATGAGAGTCGATTTAGTTGAGTATATTGCTGTAATGAAAGTAGAGTTCGCAGTATGAGCTGGTGGCTCAGAAAAGTTGTCTGAAAAATTTTCTATTTTAGTTGGGGGAAATTATTTCATTTCAAAATAGCTCCAATATAAAGGGTGATCCAACCAAAACGCAAGACGTTAATTGTAAACAAAACAAAAAGCTTTCAGAGAATTATCTTAATATTTTTTATTATGATAGAAGGATCCATGACAATTATGTGTGAAACAAATATCGGCTAAATGATCCCCACGGCCGCGGTGGCAGACCTCTATCCGATGGTCCATATTTTCAATGACTCTAAGACATAATTGAGGTTCAATGTCATCTTTTAGCCTTTGAATTGTTCTTGACTTGTTGACTTACACTTTTTATTTTAAATATTCCACAAGAATAAAGTCAAACGGTGTCAAATCACATTATCATGGCGGTAGATAAGTCCAGATGCTCAATTTCTGGCCACAAGAAGTCCGTTATCATCTCGAGATAGCGAACAACGAGTCGAGGCGGCTCTTCTGCCACGCAGAAGAGCGCAGAAGAGCGTGTTCTGCGGAAATCTTCTGATTTCCGCAGAACAAATTGGGCAAGTATGCAAAGGTGTTTTCATATCTCCTACAGACCCGGTTTGCTGAAACGTGCGCACAATTCTCCCGATTGTGGACACATTTAGTCGATTATGCTGATCAAAAAAACACCACGAAGTGCACGAAATGCATTTTGATTTGAAAGCCAATTTTCATAAAAGGCCTCAGCAATCTTAACTAGAGTGATCAAAACCGGTTTAAAATAAACCGGCCCACCGGTTTTTTGCTTCCACCGTCCCCGGTTTTTCTCAAAATCATGAATTTCGAACAACCGGTGCAACCGGTTTTTTTCGTTTGTTTCCACCGGTTTTCCGGGTTTTTTATTATCACTAAAATATTAAAAATTATTTACAACTTTATATACAAAATATCACAAATTAAGATAATATGAAAGATCTCCTTATATGGCCTAAAAGGACTCGGCAACTTTGCTAGAATACGAAGCCATTCACCAATTTCTATACAAATTACAAAAATGTAAAGAAAATAAATGATTCATACGCGCAGAAGTTATGTGAAAAGTAAACGCATTCTCCCACTTCCAAACCGAAACAAAAACAAGTAAGAAAATTTCAATTGGGTAAACCGACTAGTGTATACTCTTATATATTTATATATATACCCACCTGCACTAAAGTGTGTATATAAAATATATATGTATAAAGATTTAGTACCTTTATTAAATATTCTATTTAATACCCCGAAATATTAATATTTTCTTGACTGAACTACATAAGGGGAATTGCATGTCAAGTGAGTTAATTTTTTAAAGGGATGTCTTCTGTCGGGATGAAAATTGCACCAAGTAGCCCTATCAGATAGTAGTTATGAGACACAATTCCAACGAAATCGGTTAAGGACTTTCCGAGTTGGAGGGTGTCAAATATTGACATTTATGTCAAACGGTTGTTTTTCCCATCTGAAATGCTAAAATGTTTGGTTGAACGTTAATTTTTTTTCAGATGTTTATATTGATAAATCAACAGGTCCCATCCCATTAATAGGTCACAAAGCTTTTAAAGGAAATTATCTAAGCTTTCTTTTGAGCGAAATATCGGAAAGAAAATAAATTAATTAAAAAAACCCTATAAACACATTTTTTAATTAAAAAGGACCTCAAGCCGAACAATCAAAAAAATAAAATCTCAACAGGTCAACTATAACCCACAATAAATCAAAAATTAAAACATAGGTTTTTACCAAAATTTCAAAAAAGTTTAATTTTGCAAAGAAGTAATGAAAATATATTTGCTAATTTTTTTAAAAGGTTGAAGAAAAGACTATCGATAACACTTTTGGAAATGTTTCTAAATACAATAGCTAATTAGTTATAAGTATGAGATAAAAGGACCGTTTGACTCAAATGACAATATTCATCACAATCCAACTCATAACTACTATCCAACAGGACTAAATTTGGTGCAAGATTCCTGATCAGAAGACTTCGCTTTATTTAATATTAAAAAAATGTTTGTTATTAAAAAGGAAAATGTTTTTCAAACGGCAATTTTCATACTGTTTTGTTATGCAGAAAAAACCGGTTCTACCGGTTTCCCCGGTTTTCTTCGAAGAAAAAAACCGTCCACCGGTTTTTTTATAACTTAAATAAACCATCCACCGGTTTTTTATTTTTTCAAAAAACCGGTTTTTTGATCACTCTAATCTTAACGCGCTGCTCAGCTGTGGACCTCTTCATGGTTGTGTTTGTCAAACACTGAAACAAAGAAATGTCAAATTAAGTTTAAGGTGTGGCTCACAACCAACATCGTGCATTATGGTTGGAACACCCTTTATAAGTACATACACGTGCCTTTATATATGGCTTATATTTCGTCTTGAACAAAGCTTCTCAATTGGTGATCCGCCATCCAAATTCGATCAGAATAAATCCACTCAGGAACTTCAGTGTTCATCTCTTCTTATTATGGCTAATACATACAGACCTTTCATTGATCTCTTCAGTTTTCGAGCAAATGAAGGGTTAACAACTCCTGAGCGATGTTCATCATTCGACAGTTCGTTTTGTCATAAAGTAGGTATTTCTTAACAAATGTAACAATCCAAATTTGAAAAAAAACTACATGAAATGAGGCAACCTATAAGTAGGCATACTTCGTAACGTATCTAAAACTAATATAACAATTCTCCATTTACCTAACTGCTTCAACGTATACATCGGTTTCTGATGTTCCGAGGCATCTAGGATAGGAGTCGTCATTAACATCTACATACTTGGCGTTCTGCACTGAACAAATTAAGCAATTTATAATTCGTCATTAGTCAAAACGCGATGATCAACCTAATTCAAATACTCACACACAATTGAATAGAGTTATTTTGATTCAATTTTTGATATCTTAAAATCGACAACCAGACTAAATACATCTACTATTTATACTTGACAAAAATAAACGAAAAATGCGCTAAAGCTTACAGATTCAATATATTTTGGCTTTAATTTACATTTTGCATTTACATTTTACATTTTGCAGACGCTCGTTAAAAATTCAAAATTACGTTTAAAATCAAACTTCAAAATTCTATTTTATAATTTTTTTCTTTTATATAAATCAACGATTTTACTAAAAAGTTCTGTAATAAAATGTAATGCTTATGGAATTATTTTCAAAGTTTTATTAGATTAATTTATCATGATTATTTGCATAAAACCGTCTGTGTGTTTACAGAGCCTTCAAGATCTTGGAAAATTTAGTGAGAAACCCTGGTCTAAAGAATTCATCATCCAATTGAACATTACCTAAGTTAAGTGTTTTACATAATCTATAATGTTGATTATAAAGACATAGGTTGAGTCTCAGCTCCTATCTATATATATCAGTTTGAAGTTCTATGTTATGTCAGTTTATTCCTATTTTGTACCAAGTACTTCCTGCAAGCCCTTAATTAAGAAGATTTGATTTAAATTTATATATCAAAAGTCTATATATTAACCATTAACATAAACAATTGCTTAAGCTGCTGATAAGTCACTATTATTTACTGTATTTGGTATTTAATTAATTTGATTTTCTGAGGAAATTCACTTTTTCCATTAGGTTTAAAAAAACCTTTGCCACTTTTCTTCAGCAGCATTGGGAAAACGCAGTATTTGGGTTTAGATAACTGCACTTAAGGCAATTTCGGTGTTGATTTGTACACCAAAATACTCGTAAAAGTTCATTAAAACAATCATTTTTTAATGTTGAGTTTTTTCGTTGGATTCTCAGAGGTTTCCTGCGAATTTTTCCGTTTGCTAACATTTGCCAAATACGTTTTTGCTTGAATTTTTTGTGGCATTGGTGTATTCGTGTGTGTGTGTGTTGTTAGTTTTGTTTAAATTGCATAAACAAAACTTTTATTTTACAAAACTCACTCTAATTGTTTTTGTTGTTTTATTTCGGGCGTTGCAAATAAATTCACTTTTGTTTTGAGTCTTTTGTTTAATGAATTCATGCAATGCACGAAACAAAACAAAGCGAGCAAAAAACACCGTAAACTAATTAAAAAGTGAAAATCTTTAAAAAAAACGGGATATTTTGTTTTGGAAAAAACTAACCATTTGACTGGGCAAAAGGATTCAGGTGTTTTAATTAAAGGGCAAAACATGGTGAACCGTGTCAATTTCGGAATAAATAAATTGTTTACAGCAGTAAGTAACCATCAATCAAGTTGAATCGATGATTTCATTGAACCATAAATGTTGTTGAGGATAGAACACATTCAAAACATATCTGTGTATACAATTAGAATATTTTTAGTTTTAAACTAAAATCAAAGGGATTGATGCAGAAATAAATCAAATTTATCTTTATGGACGACAATGAACTCGTCTTTATAGATGACAAAGAAAGTCGCATCTATAGACGACTTTTAAGTCGTCTTTATAGACGAGAGTGAAGTTGTCTTTACAAACGATAGAGAAGTCGTCTTTATAGGCGACATTAATGTTGTCTTTATAGACGACAGGAAGGTCGTCTTTATAGACGACATTAAAGTCGTCTTTGGAGACGACACTGAAGTCATCTTTATTGACGACACTGAAGTTATCTTTAAGACGACAGTGAAGTCGACGACAGGAAGGTCGTCTTTATAGACGACAGGAAGGTCGTCTTTATAGACGACAGGAAGGTCGTCTTTATAGACGACAGGAAGGTCGTCTTTATAGACGACAAGAAGGTCGTCTTTATAGACGACAGGAAGGTCGTCTTTATAGACGACAGGAAGGTCGTCTTTATAGACGACAGAAAGGTCGTCTTTATAGACGACAGGATTGTTGTCTTTATAGACGACAGGAAGGTCGTCTTTATAGATGACAGGTATGTCGTCTTTATAGATGACAGGTATGTCGTCTTTATAGATGACAGGTATGTCGTCTTTATAGACGACAGGTATGTCGTCTTTATAGACGACAGGTATGTCGTCTTTATAGACGACAGGTATGTCGTCTTTATAGACGACAGGTATGTCGTCTTTATAGACTACATTAAAGTCGTCTTTATAGACGACTCTGAGGTCATCTTTATAGACGTCCTTATAGACGACTCTGAGGACGTCCTTATAGACGACTCTGAAGTTGTCCTTATAGATGGCTCTGAGGTCGTATTTATAGACGGCTCTGAGATCGTATTTATAGACAGCTCTCTTTATAGACGACATTAAAGTCGTCTTTATAGAAGACAGGAAGGTCGTCTTTATAGACGACAGGAAGGTCGTCTTTATAGACGACAGGAAGGTCGTCTTTATAGACGACAGGAAGGTCGCCTTTATAGACGACAGGAAGGTCGTCTTTATAGACGACAGGAAGGTCGTCTTTATAGACGACAGGAAGGTCGTCTTTATAGACGACAGAAAGGTCGTCTTTATAGACGACAGGAAGGTCGTCTTTATAGACGACAGGAAGGTCCTCTTTATAGACGACAGGAAGGTCCTCTTTATAGACGACAGGAAGGTCCTCTTAATATACGACAGGAAGGTCGTCTTTATAGACGACAGGAAGGTCGTCTTTATAGACGACAGGAAGGTCGTCTTTATAGACGACAGGAAGGTCGTCTTTATAGACGACAGGAAGGTCGTCTTTATAGACGACAGGAAGGTCGTCTTTATAGACGACAGGAAGGTCGTCTTTATAGACGCAGGAAGGTCGTCTTTATAGACGACAGGAAGGTCGTCTTTATAGACGACAGGAAGGTCGTCTTTATAGACGACAGGAAGGTCTCTTTATAGACGACAGGTATGTCGTCTTTATAGACTACATTAAAGTCGACTTTAAAGTCGTCTTTATAGACGACTCTGAGGTCATCTTTATAGACGACTCTGAGGTCGTCCTTATAGACGACTCTGAGGTTGTCCTTCTAGATGGCTCTGAGGTCGTATTTATAGACGGCTCTGAGGTCGTATTTATAAAGTCTTCTTTATAGACGACATTAAAGTCGTCTTTATAGACGACATTAAAGTCGTCTTTATAGACGACATTAAAGTCGTCTTTATAGACGACATTAAAGTCGTCTTTATAGACGACATTAAAGTCGTCTTTATAGACGACATTAAAGTCGTCTTTATAGACGACATTAAAGTCGTCTTTATAGACGACATTAAAGTCGTCTTTATAGACGACAGGAAGGTCTTCTTTATAGACGACAGGAAGGTCGTCTTTATAGACGACAGGAAGGTCGTCTTTATAGACGACAGGAAGGTCCTCTTAATATACGACAGGAAGGTCGTCTTTATAGACGACAGGAAGGTCGTCTTTATAGACGACAGGAAGGTCGTCTTTATAGACGACAGGAAGGTCGTCTTTATAGACGACAGGAAGGTCGTCTTTATAGACGACAGGAAGTTCGTCTTTATAGACGACAGGAAGGTCGTCTTTATAGACGACAGGAAGGTCGTCTTTATAGACGACAGGAAGGTCGTCTTTATAGACGACAGGAAGGTCGTCTTTATAGACGACAGGAAGTTCGTCTTTATAGACGACAGGAAGGTCGTCTTTATAGACGACAGGAAGGTCGTCTTTATAGACGACAGGAAGGTCGTCTTTATAGACGACAGGAAGGTCGTCTTTATAGACGACAGGAAGTTCGTCTTTATAGACGACAGGAAGGTCGTCTTTATAGACGACAGGAAGGTCGTCTTTATAGACGACAGGAAGGTCGTCTTTATAGACGACAGGAAGGTCGTCTTTATAGACGACAGGAAGGTCGTCTTTATAGACGACAGGAAGGTCGTCTTTATAGACGACAGGAAGGTCGTCTTTATAGACGACAGGTATGTCGTCTTTATAGACTACATTAAAGTCGACTTTAAAGTCGTCTTTATAGACGACTCTGAGGTCATCTTTATAGGCGACTCTGAGGTCGTCCTTATAGACGACTCTGAGGTTGTCCTTCTAGATGGCTCTGAGGTCGTATTTATAGACGGCTCTGAGGTCGTATTTATAGACAGCTCTCTTTATAGACGACAATAAAGTCGTCTCTATAGACGACATTAAAGTCGTCTTTATAGACGACATTAAAGTCATCTTTATAGACGACATTAAAGTCGTCTTTATAGACGACATTAAAGTCGTATTTATAGACGACATTAAAGTCGTCTTTATAGACTTTTATAGACGACAGTGAAGTCGTCTTTATAGACGACAGAAAAGGCGTCTTTATAGACTATAGAAAAGCCGTCTTTATAGAAGATGGAAAAGTCGTCTTTATAGACGACAGAAAAGTCGTCTTTATAGACGACAAGAAAATCGTCTGCTTAGACGAGCTCAGCAATTATTTCAAAGAATTATTTAGTGATTTGAATTACATACTTAACACCACATCCGTTAACCATCACCTCATGTCAAACAATTTTTATAAATCCTACCTTTCATAGAGACATTTGATTGTTTACTTATTTAACCTTAAGCAAACTTTACTTTTTTGCAATTTTACACTTTCTCTCGACGAAATAACTTTGTTAGACATTCAAACGAATGTCTTTGACATATGAATCCCTTTTTAGTTTTTATCACAATCGAAACAAGTAAAACGTTGCGATGTGTTATAAATTGATAATTATCATCCTTTGCAGAATAATCATGAGGAAAACGGAGCAGGCAGACACACAGACTTCGTTGACACATGTATAATTTTCAATTTTAATTACAACAATGTTTACTCACACAAGCACGCATTTACATACACATGCATGCACACATTTTGTAATAACATCATCAGAATTGTGCTACTAGTTTCAAGTCCTTTTGCAACCTTCCGTATCGTTTTGCATCCTTATCGTCAGCAATTACCATGAGCTCTGTTAGCAAAACGCAAAAAAGGGAAGGACGGACGGACCGACATATACTCGTAGACATCATCAAACATTTCATCGTCACCAGCAGAAGTTTTGCGACTGCCGTCTGTTCGGCACAGTTCATATGTTAATCTGCATGTGTCTTTCTGAATATACGTTCCTCACTAGCAACACCACTAAAGGATGCCTTGTGATCTACATAGTTCATATTGTAGAATTATGTTCGTAGCTGCCTTTCGTGTTTTTTTTTTGTTGATTTAGTTGGAAAATGACAAACACTTTCTGTAATTAAATCATTGTCAACAGATAGAGATTTTTCAAACATTTTCCCCCGCTTTTTCTTTTTTTTGTTGTAGTACCACCGTTTGGTGTGTAATGTGCGAATAAATGTTATAGCGTTTCTAGGAAAGAAACTAATGTGCTAGGGAAACATAGCAGTTCGAAGCTGAGGGCTGAAGCACCTAAGACACCTGTTTGTTGAACACAGTTTAATTTTCTGTGAAAACGAGAATTGCTAGGAAAGTTTTACGGCTCCAAGGAAGAATAACTGTAGCAATTGTAATGTAATTTTGCATGCAAAAATTGTTAACTTATGATTTATTTAGATATATGAATAAGTCATTTTTGTGGCAACACTGTTAAGGGTTTATTGTAACCAAATTTGGATCAAGTGAGAAAAATTTTTTTTTGATTCCACAATCTAAAATCTTTCTTTTTTGTAGATTCTGTGTCTCAATCTACAAAAAAAGGATTTTAGATTTTATAAAACAAAACAAATTTTTATGGGACTTTTTTTATTTATTTATTTTTTAATTCCAATTTTCATGTATTTTACCCATAGTAATTGGACCAAATTTTTTGATGTATAAGCCCAATATGGCCTCGATACCCTTTGCATTAAAAAAAAATTAGGCCAATAAATGCTAGGAATATCACTGTCATATAAAAATAGAGGTTTAGTAACTGCGATATTTGGAATAATTGGTATCGTTTCAGTTAAAATGCGCAGTATTCTTTCATAGATCAATAATCGGAGGGCACAAATAGATGGGACTGTACATAATCTAAAGAGATTTTCATCAACTTGGGTCAATAACCTCATTTCTGCCAAATTATATAAAGATCGGACGTAAAATACAGTTTCAATAGCGCTTAAATTCTAAGTAGAAAGGAATATATATATATATATGGGATCTATATCTAAATCTGAACCAAATTCCCCAAACTTAGCAGTATTCGATTTTTCTGTAAATTTTTTAATGATCGGAAGTAATGTACAGCTTAAATAGCGCATTGATACCAACTCGGGAGAAAATGTTGCCCTAGTACGTGGGAGAAATAAACCACAATATTAAAAAAAAATTGAATGAAAATTGGAGGCTGGGGGTGAGTTCAATGTTTAGAAAAATTGATTTTTTTTCTTCTGTAATGGCTTTTTGAAGTTAATTTTAATATCTCGGAATCGATTTAATTTGTATACCCTACACCACACTGTGGTACAGGGTATTATGACTTTGTGCATTTGTTTGTAACACCCAAAAGGAGAAGATTTGACATGTAAATGCTGTAGAAACTGTATTTTATATCCGATCAGTGCGAAATTCGGCAGAAAGAGGTTTCTTATTACTCGAAGGAATACTGCCAAATTCGGAAAAAATCGGTTCAGATTAGATATAGCCCCCATATATATGTTACCCCGGATTTGACATGTAAATGCTGTAGAAACTGTATTTTATATACGATCAGTGCGAAATTCGGCAGAAAGAGGTTTCTAATTACTCGAAGGAATACTGCCAAATTCGGAGCAAATCGGTTCAGATTTAGATATAGTCCCCATATATATGTTACCCCCGATTTGACATGTAAATGCTGTAGAAACTGTATTTTATATACGATCAGTGCGAAATTCGGCAGAAAAAGGTTTCTTATTACATGAAGGAATACTGCCAAATTCGGAGAAAATGGTTCAGATTTAGATATAGCCCCCATATATATGTTACCCCCGATTTTACATGTAAGCGCTGTAAAAAGTGTATTTTTAATCCGATCAGTACGAAATTCGGCAGAAAGAGGTTTCTTACTACATGAATTAATACTACCAAATTTGAGGGAAATCGGTTGAGATTTAGATATAGCCCACATATATATGTTACCCCCGATTTGACATGTAAGCGCTGTAGAGACTGTATTTTATATCCGATCAGTACGAAATTCTACAGAAAGAGGTCTTTTTACATGAATTAGTATTCAGGGAAAATCGGTTCAGATTTATATATAACCTCCATATATACTTTCCTCCTGATTTGGTATCAAAGCGCTATAGAAGTTGTACTTTACTTCCGATCATTAATATTTTCCGGAAAGATGTTTCTCAATTTAGGAACAAATATTGCTTAATTTAGCGATTATCTGCTCAGTATTAGATAATATGTTGCTGCCGACTTACCAATTATTCCAAATTATTATGGCAATGACCTCTATCGCATTGTTAGGGAGGTGTTGGGTATTATATAGTCGGCCCCGCCCGACTTTCTGCCTTTCCTTACTGGTTTTCCATAATTTTTTTTATAAAAAATGATCCATATGTACTCTACCGATGGCGTAAATTTTGGAGTGGGGTCGACTTTGGTTCAGAAGTTACATTTAAATAACTGAAAATCTTTACCAAATTACAGAAAAAAATATTTGTGTGTTTTCAACTACATTCAACTAGGTTTTTTTTCAAATATTCAAATATTTGTATGTGTTTTCAACTACATTCTACTATGTTATTTTTCAAATTTGGTAAAGAAAATATTTACCAAATTACAGTTATTATAATGTAACTTGTGAACCAATGTCGACCCCATTCCAAAATTTACGCCAGCGATAGGGCAAAAATATGGAAAATTTTTTATAAAAAAAACCTGTAAGGAAATGCTTAAGTCGGGCGGGGCCGACTATATAATACCCTACACTACTCTCGTAATATTGAATAACTCCGAAATATAAATTTCGTAATTCATATATAAATATTTTACATAAACTTGCCTTTGGGACCTTTTTTATAAATTTACCTTTGGGACCTTTTTCGATTTTTTTGCAATGTTCATCCATGGACCGAGAAACTCTACCATACTAAATTTCAAAACACTTGGATGTAAAATACAGCTTCTACAGGACTAAAGAGCCAAATCGGACGAAACATATATATGCGAGCTATAGCTAAATCTCAACCGATTTTCTGCAAATTCGGCAATGTTCATCCATAGATGAAGAAACTCTACCATTCTCAATTTCAAAACAATTGGATGCTAGATACAACTTCTATAGCGCTTAAGAGCCAAATCGGACGTAACATATATGGGAGCTATAGCTAAATCTTAATCGATTTTCTTCAAATTCAGCAATGTCAGTCCATGGATGAAGAAACTCTACCATTCTAAATTTCAAAACGATTGGATGTAAAATACAGCTTCTTTAGGACTAAAGGGCCAAATCATACGAAAGATATACACGAGAGCTATATCTAAATCTGAAACAATTTCAACCAAATTCAATAGGGTTCTTTCTAGCTGCGAAAGACTCCAAACTGCAAAATTTCAGATCGATCGGAGTTAAATTGCGACCGGTAGTCGACGAGCAACTTAAGATGGACAGACGGACAGACAGAAGGACGGGCGGACGGACAGACAGGCTTAAATTGACTCAGCTAGTGATTCTGAGTCGATCGGTATACTTTAAGTTGGGTCTACCTATGGTGTTTTCAGGTGTTACAAAAATCTGCCATGAAAAAAACTTATAATACCCTGTACCACAGTGTTGCGTAGGGTATAATTAAGGAAAAAAAAATTTCGAAAAATTGGCAATTGGCGAACGATTATTTTGATAATAAAACTGAATAATTTGTAAACGTTGTTCAGGCGTAACATGACAGCATGACACGACTCACACGTGATCTGTCAAAAAAGGCTATTGAAAAAAGTATCCCTACTTAGATCGCCCTATATATACGCCATCGGCAGAGTACCAATGGACGATTTTTTATAAAATATGTAAAGAAAAAATTAGATCGATTCTGGGGTATCGCGAATTACATTTTTATTTCCGCAAAAAGTGACCGAAATAAATTGTTTAAGTTAAAATTAAATATTTTTGTGGAAGATAAAAATAATGTTTTTTATTAAAAAGGCACGGAAAATCCTTTAAGAAACAATATTTTCTATTTTTAATTTCTTATGTTTTGCAGCATTAAAATTAACTTCAAAAAACCATTACAAAGGAAAACATCAATTTTTCTGAACTTTGACCTCGCCCCCTGTCTCAAATGTTTATTTAATTATCTCCTCACCTTAGAGAAGAGGGAATATATCATTTGCTACGAGCCAAAAGTGTAACACATCGAAGGGGAGACCTAAGATCCTAAGTATGTTCGGCGGAAATCCGGGTTGGCTCATTTTAAGTCATTTGAGAAATGTCCGTCCGTCTGTGTGTCTGTCTGCCTCTCTGGAGCGCACGATAACTCTCGGAAGGAGTAACGGATTGACTTCAAATTTTATATGTGATAATATTTTTTTGTATCTCAGGCTAAGTCCGAGGATGAGCCTTATTGGTCCACTCCTTCTAGTACCTCCCTCACAAAGGGTTAAAATTTAGTGAAATATTTGTTCTCTAATATTTTCTATATCACTTACCCGAATCTTCTGTAATTCTACACATTGTAATAGTTTATCTGTCGCTATCAACTTGATAAAAATGTTCGAAGTTGCCTCGCCCCATTTGGTACCTCCCAAACAAAGGGACCATTTTGAACAAAATGTTAACTACGAATAACTGTAATACCAGTGCATATAAATTCTGGAAATTTTGTGTAGAGTAATGATTCTATAATACCTTCAATCCAAAAGTCCATTGCCACGCCCCTTTTGCTACCTCCCACAAAAAGGATACAATTTTGTGCAAACAGTTAACTGCTAATAACTTTAATGCCAGTGTATATAATTATATGATAATTTTATTGAGTGTAATGATATCATAGTACTTATAGTTCGGTAAAAAAATGGCTTTTTGCACGCCCCCTGTTGTACCTCCCAAACAAAATCGGCGATTCATACCAAAATTGAATGGCTCATAACGTTACGATGGCTGCTATATACATATATATTTCTGGCCTAATAATGAAAATGCGAATATTTATCATCAAAAATGGTTTTATTGTTTTTCAAAGTATTCTCCAGCATAATTTGTACACTTTATTGCTCAAGCGGACCAATCCAAGATTCGTCACCTGTGACGATCTTATAAACGACTTTTGAAGCACCGCGATCGTATTTTTTCAATATTTCTTTGCACCAATCGACACGAGCCTTTTTTTGAGCGATTGTCAAATTGTGCGGGATCCAACGAGAACAAACTTTTTTTAAGGCCAGGTGTTCATGCAATATCGAATGTATGCTGGTGGAAGAAATGCCCAAGGATGCCTCTATCTCACGATATGTCACATGACGATCTTGCATTATCAGTTCACGCACGGCATCAATGTTCTCTGGCACAACGGCCGTTTTTGGACGACCTTCACGACCTTCGTCTTTGAGCGAGAGTCGGCCACGATTAAATTCATTAAACCAGTTTTTCACAGTGCTAAAGGATGGTGCTTCATCGCCATACAAAGATTTAAGTTCATCGATTCACTCTTGTCGTGATAATCCACGTCGAAGTTGTGAGAAATGATCGCACGAAAATGTTCACGAGTTAATTCCATTTTTTTGCCAAATTGATTTTTTCAACTCACTGTAAGCACTTAGTGTTGCCTAGGCAGATATATATAGCAACCCTCGTAATACCAGTGCACAAAACGCTTACAATTTGGTACAGCGCAATGTCTTTGAAGTATCTACTGTTGAGCGCAAAATAGGCGTATTCGTTCAGCTATTCCTGATACCCCCACAACGTTATGGCATCTCCCAGCCGGTGTACAGTATTAAATTACTCACAAAGTGAGGGTATACTTTAGTCGGTTTACTCGAATAAATATTTCTTACCTGTTCCCCAAAAAAATGACAAGAAATCGGTGCAAAATTCAGTTTCCAAATGAAGATATCTCGCCAACTATACACGATAACTCTTAAGTGTAAAAAGTATTTTGTAGACCTTGGTTAGTATGAACAGAATTAAAGATTTTGTACGCCCGAGGTGGCCAACTTTGAGGCCCTGTAAAGCTATCTACTCTACCTCTTTTACAAAATTACCAAGTTTTGTCGCAAACGGTTGTCGTGTTAAGAAACGGCAGAATTATTTCACTTTATTTTAATTTCTTCCACTTTGCGGCGAGACATTGTCTTGTTCTGGCGACTTAAAGGGTTTAAAATTTTTATTCGTATAGATTGAGGCATACTATTTTATGAAAGAAAAACTATTTTTTTTTTCTAGAATTCCAATTTTCATGGAATGTACCGAGATACCATTTAAATTAAAGGAAATTCTGAGGGCTACAAATGCTGAAAACATCAATTTCATGTAGAAACAGAAGTTTAGTAACTGTCGTTAAAACAATTAGAAAAAAGGTTTTTTTCAAAAACAACGTTTTTTGCAGGCACGAAAAAAATATCAAAATAGGAAAAACAATTAAAGACGGATTAAGTTCGGCCATGCCGAATCTTATATACCCTCGGGTACAAATAAAGCCATTATAAAAAATATCAGCTCAATTCGTTGAAATTCTTTCGTTGAGAAATCAAATCTGGAAGGACCTTTTTTTGGTGTTTGTATTAAGTTTTGAGCTTTGGTTGGTTCTGACACATATAGTAACATTTTATGACCAACATTTTTGTAGAACATCATCCCCGGCCTCCACATTTTAAGTGGTGTTTTTTACGATTTGTTAAAATTGGGCCAAAAATTACAGCTATGTGTGGGAGCTAGACGGTTAATATGTTCCACAAAAATATTGGCCTTTATATTTTCTATAAAGTTTCTGAACATACCCTATACCAAAAAAATATATTGTTGATACATAATAGTGAAATACTATTTTTGGTGTACAACGTGATTTTTTGAGCTATTTAGGGTGCCTAGACACGTTCAGATTGTAATGATATATTCACAAAAGTTGTTTAGATTTACGTTGACTACAATTTTGCCAAGCATTGTTAGTAAAAAATTACGAGTCCCTGGAAGTTGTGCTGAAAAAAGTGAAAAACAATATTTTTTCCTTCAATTCTTTTTCGCAAAAAATTTTAAGAAACTTTGTTCAGCATATTTTTAGCTACATTATTGCCAAATATACTTAAGCCGTATCACCAAGTCTGAATTAGTTGTTGGACAAAAGCGGATTACACCTTTTTCGAAGGGCCCACTGATTTTCAGAAATTTTTGAGGCCCATAAAAAAAATTGGTCACCAATTTCGCCAAACCGAGTATAGGGTTATACTACCCTTTGATAGTGGAATCGAACCTATACTGTCAAGTCCGTGTATTTTTTCACTGTTGCACAGTGTTATATGCGAGCTTATTCTGCTTTATCAAGATGATATCATATAGTCGGCTCTGTCCGGCTTTTGATTTTATACCCTCCACCATAGGATGGGGCGTATATTCATTATACCCTACACCACACTGTGGTACAGGGTATTATAAGTTTGGTTCACGGCAGATGTTTGTAACACAGCTAGACCCACCTTAAAGTATACCGATCGACTCAGAATCACTAGGTGAGTCGATTTAACGATGTCCGTCCGTCCGTCCGTCTGTCCCTGTAAAGTTGTTCGTCGACTACAGGTCGCAATTTCACTCCGATCGTTCTGAAATTTTGCAATTTAGAGTATTTCGCGGCTGTTAAGATCGCTATTGAATTTGGTTGAAATCGGTTCAGATTTAGATATAGCTCCCATATATATCTTTCGTCCGATTTGTCCCTTTAGTCCTATAGAAGCTGTATTTTACATCCAATCGTTTTGAAATTTAAAATGGTAGAGTTTCTTGATCGATGAACCAACACTACCGAGTTTGAAGAAAATCGGTTAAGATTTAGCTATAGCTCCCATATATATGTTTCGTCCGATTTGGCCATTTAGTCCTATAAAAGCTGTATTTTACATCCAATCGTTTTGAAATTTAGAATGGTAGAGTTTCTCGATCCATGAACCAACATTGGCGAATTTGAAGAAAATCGGTTAAGATTTAGCTATAGCTCCCATATATATGTTTCATCCGATTTGGCTCTTTTGATACAATCGTGTTTATACCCTACACCACACTGTGGTATAGGGTATTATTTAAGTATAAAATGTCCCAAAAGTAAATTTATGTAAACAATTTATAAATGAATTACAAAATTTATATATCAGAGTTATTCAATATTACGAGAGTGGTGTAGGGTATTATATAGTCGGCACCGCCCGACTTTAGCCTTTCCTTACTGGTTTTGTAACTCTGTTTGTAACACCTCTAAATATTGATCTGAGACCCCATAAATTATATATATTCCTTATCGTCGTAACGTCGCACAATGGGAAAAAAATGGGTAAATACGCGCGCATAGCAGTATTTTTAATCTCACGACTACACCGTTAGAGATAGAGTCCAACGGTTTGGACCATCTCCAAGAGAATTCTTTGGAGAATAATTTGGTGTAGCCAGATTTTTCTTACTGTTACCATTTATCGCACAGTGGGGCTTCAAAATCTACTTTGTGGAAATTAGTGTGAAACTCCGAATATCGTGCCAAATTCTGTGATCTTGATTTTAAATTAAAGCTGACAAAATTTAGTTTAAAATATGTTTCAGGTGCTTGATTGTGTGTTGCTGCGTTTTAAATATGCAGACCATTGAAGTTCAAAAATATGTTTGTCAACATTGCGAAAAAAGTCTACAAAACCTGCCATGCTTTTAAAATTGAAACTAAGACAACTTAAATAGGATAAAATTGTGGGCTGCAATATTTTTGAAAGCTGAAATTTTACTATAATATACTTTACACAATGGTTCGTAGGCTGATAATAATTGAAAGTTAAATTAAAAACAAAAAATAATCGGTCCACCCTAATACACACAAACTGCGGAAGCGTATATATTTTATTGTAACTATATTTTTATTGGTTTTGTAGAAAAAGTGAAGTATAAAAATTACTATAATCCTTATAATATTAACAAGATCTCTATTTTTAATCGTACTTGATAAAACTTGCAGCCGCGTGTTAATCCATTTATTCTCGTCTGTTCAGTACCCTTCGTAATTATTATCCGATTTTGCCGAAATTTCACAAACGTTATTTTTTTTAACCAAGAAGATCGGTCCATATGTTTCGGGAAAATCGGTTCATAGATTGATACAGCTCCCACACATATTTTCTATATTTAAAGAAAAAAAGCACATATTTAAAGTACAAAAATCTGCCATAATCGCAAAAAGTCGCAGATAAACTAGGTACCGTTGGATTCATTCATAAGTCACCTCTCTTCTCTATGTCATATGGTAGTGATCCCACGTGATCCAAAAAAGTTGTATTCCATTTACTGTGGATCATTTTTTTGAAAAGCAAAAAAAAACTGTTGTTTTTACTTTGAAATATCTCTTCATTGGAAGGCGTTAAAAATACGTTTTATACACAAAAATTAAGATGAATAGTACCTTATTATATGTTGCAAGTCTTATCGCATTTCACCAATAAACGCGAATTCTACAAGCATTTTAGTATATGCATTTTATCATCGCAATGTTATTTGCATTTATTAGTAAAAAAGACAAACTTTGAATGGTCATAACTCAAAATCGCCTGGAGATATTTTCATAAAATGTGTAGGTATTTTCATTAAATGTTATCCACAATAAAATAACACTCCCAAAAAATTGATTTTTGAAAGATGTTTTCCCATCGTGCGTCGCTTTGATATAATTCCCCTATAGAAGGGTCGCTCCAAAATACAGTTTTTGAGTCATAGACACCACATTTTTAAAGCAATTTAGCAGAAAAGAATTCATCACAGCAAAATTTTACAAATCGGTTCATATTTAGTTACAGTCAACCTATTGATGTCGCTCCCAAAAAGGCTTATTTAACCCAAAAAGACAAAATTTTCCAATAAATTTTGCTGAATCTTTGCAGTTTTCACATATAGCAAATTTTGTTGCCAATTCAGAAAAGATGATCTGAAAGATATCTGTGCATATTCTGCTCCGATATTCACAAAACACTAGGACACTGTCGGTGAAAAAAATTCAATTTCCATATGCAGATATCTCGGTCTTTTGTAGACCTCGGTTAGTATGAACAGAATACAAGATTTTGTTCAACTAGGGGCCAACTTTTAGGCTCTGTAGCTCCGCGCTGTATACCACAAATCCAAAGCTTAACTATTTACTCTATTACCTCTTCTACAAAAATGCCAAGTTTTGTCGCAATCGATTGTCTGGTTAAAAAATGGCAGAATTATTTCCCTTTATTTTAATTCCTCCCACTGCGCGGCGAGACATTGTCTTGTTCATTGCGACTTAAAAGTTTTAAAGCTCAAAAAATTCTAGATTCGGTTACAATCTCGCTAGCGACCTCTAATGGCTGCACTTAAAAGAAATCCCAAATGGAAGTATTCAGCCTCTTCAGAGTTGACGGGATATGTGAACTCCCAGCGATTCCTCACCGGACGTTGCCCAAGAACTATAATTTTTCTTGAGGTATTACAGAAATATATTAAGAATTTATTTAGAGCCTTTCCCAAATCTTTATACCCTACACTGTGGTTCAGGGTACTATGTGTTTGTGCATTTATTTGTAACACCCAAAAGGAGAAGAGAAAGGCCGTTTATTATACGGATCACTTCGGGAGTCCATTTAATCATATCCGTCCGTCGGACTGCAGTTGTATCGTTGTAATCAAAGTGCAGGTCTCAATTATTGTTCGATTGTGATGGAATTTAGCGCAGTACCCTTTTTCGTCCCAGGGACAATAACTATTGAAATTGAGGAAAATCGGTTCAGATTTATATATAGCGCCAATATATCATTTCTTTACAAATAGGCACAAAGACACCTTCCAAGAAAATAGGAATTTTAATGAAAAATTTACAAAATAGAGTGCAATTTTGGCGAAATCTTATAGAAAATTTAATTTCCAACATTTTTGTTGATCAAGTTTTCTATAAAAATTCGATTTCTTTTTTTTATAAAAGTTTGTGAAATTTTATTTTTTCTTGAAAATTTCGATATTTAAAAAATACTAAAGGCACCTTCTAAGAAAAAAGGAATTTTAAAGAAAAAATTTGTAAAAAAAATTTAAATTTTTTCTAGAAAATTTTGTGACATTTTATTTTTCTTGAAAGTTCCCTCCAAATTTTTTGTTTTTATAAAATTCCATCCATATTGGATATTTTTACAAATACTAAAGGCACTTCCAAGAAGAAAAAAAGGATTCTAATAAAAAAAACTTTTTTAAAAAAAATTTCAAAATTTTTTTTTGACCAAGTTTTTTATGAAATTGTCGATTTCTGTTAATTTCTTTATAAAAATTTAGTTTTGTTAAAATTGAATTTTTCTAGAAAAATTTTTCAATTTCATTGATCAAAATTTGTTGATAAAATTGCATTTATCTAAAAAAATTACTTGAAATTTTTTTCTAGAAAATTTCATTTTTCTTGAACATTTTATCCAAATTAGTTATTTCTATAAAATTATATCGAAATTGCATTTTTTACAAATACCAAAGGCACCTTCTAAGAAAATAGGAATTTTAATAAAAAAAATAAAAAACGTTTACAAAATAAAATACAATTTTGACGAAATTTTATAGAAAAAAGGTAATTTAAAAAAAATTGTTTCTTTATAAAAAAATAATTTTTATTTCTAATGTTTCAATGTAATTTCTCAATTTTTTTTTAATAAAATTGCATTTATCTAAAAAAATTACTTAAAATTAATTTTTTCTAGAAATTTTTTGAAATATTATTTTTCTTGAAAATTTCAACCAAATCAGTAGTTTCTATAAAATTATATCGATATTAGTTTCTTTTTTTACAAATACTAAAGGTACCTTCCAAGAAAAAAGGAATTTTATTAAGAAAAAATTTACAAAATAAAATGTAATTTTGACGAAATTTTATAGAAACATATAATTTCCAACAATTTGTTTGAACAAGTTTTCTATGAAAAAGTCGATTTCTGTCAATTTCTTTATAAAAATTTAGTTTTGGTGAAATTGAATTTTTCTAGAAAAATGTTTCAATTTCATTTCTCAATTTTTTTTAATAAAATTGCATTTATTTAAAAAATTTACTTGAAATTTATTCAAAATTTTGAGAAATTTTATTTTTCTTGAACATTTTATCCAAATAAGTTATTTCTATAAAATTACATCGATATTGGATTTTTTTTACAAATACTAAAGGCAAGTTCAAAGAAAATATGAATTTTAATAAAAAAAATTAAAAAAACGTTTACAAAATAAAATACAATTTTGATGAAATTTTATAGAAAAAGGTAATTTTAAAATTTTTTTGACCAAGTTTTCTGTCAATAGTCGACTTCTATTAATGTCTTTATAAATAATTAATTTTCATTTTAAATGTTTCAATATAATTTCTCAAATTTTTTTTAATATAATTTCATTTATTTAAAAAAATTACTTGAAATTAAATTTTTTCTAGAAATTTTTTGAAATATTATTTTTCTTGAAAATTTCGTCCAAATCAGTTGTTACTATAAAATTGTATCGATATTAGTTTTTTTATAAATACTAAAGGCACTTTCCAAGAAAATAGAAATTTTAATTTAATTTTATTAAGAACAAATTTACAACATAAAATGCAATTTTGACGAAATTGTATAAAAAAATTTAATTTTCAACAATTTTTTGACCAAGTTTTCTACAAAAAGTCGATTTCTATTAATTTCTAAAAAAATCAATTTTGCTCCGATTTGGAATTAAAGCGCGATAGAAACGTAGAAAAATTACTAACAAGTTTAAAGAAGAACAGTTTCGATTTGATTTCAGCTTCCACATACATATATGTTCATTCTGATTAGGCATCTAAGTGCTACAAAAGCTTTATTTCAGACCAGAACTTGCCCATATATCCAAAATAAGATAAACATTTCCCAATCTGGACAATGCGGTTGTAATAACAATATCTCCATTGCCAACTCATCAATTTCAAAATTGAAAATTTTTCCGGTCAGGCTTTCAAAGATCTTAGTTAATTTGTAAAATTGAAGTTTCAAGCGAAACACGAAGAATTTAAAATAAGTAATTCTTTTTTAATATAATAATGCTAATTTAGAAAATTATTGAAAAATCCTGTAACATCCTTCGCAATCGTTTATTTCGTTTATATTGCATATGACATCAATTTTATTTTATTTTTAACAAATTTAAATTGTCAACATATGCTGAGAGCTGATTGTGTGCATATTCCTTCACAGACATACACGTACGGTTGTATCCTTATGGTAGAGTTTGTATGATTTTTACATATACATAAGAGTACATACATTAGTTTGCTTCAATATTCCAATTATAATTAAGACAGCAAACATATACATATGTATATCTAACAAAAGTGATATCATCATAAATTACTTAAATAAACATCAAGCCACAGCATATTGGTTTGTTTGAGCAGCAAATAATAGTTAAAAGTCAAACATTTGCTAAAAGGAATGAATGTGATTTTTTAAAAGGTGAATTTCTCAACAAGGCTAACTTATATGTGATGTTATGTGAAGAGCCTTTCAATTAGTTTGAAGTGCAGATAAGAGCTTTTACTGGGAAATGTCAATGGTGGAAAAGGTTTTTAGTTTTTTACTGATAAATTAATGTTACATTGGGGAATATTTAATTTGAAAATATATGAGAATTTACTCTACGTATAAACTCATAA
The DNA here is from genome assembly GCA_963930755.1 of Eudasyphora cyanicolor. Classification (NCBI taxonomy): domain Eukaryota; kingdom Metazoa; phylum Arthropoda; class Insecta; order Diptera; family Muscidae; genus Eudasyphora; species Eudasyphora cyanicolor. The sequence goes on along the minus strand of OZ005737.1, from coordinate 49,073,874 downwards.
ATCATAAGTTTATTCAATAAATTATTCAATAAATTTATTTCATTAATAACTATTTATTGCTTTCTACAAACAGGCTCAAGAACCCCTCTTCAACTGTCTTCTTAAGATATTTCTTTATATTTATACATAAATTAGCCAGTTTATTTATGAAAAAATACTTTACAATATTGCATATTTTCTTTGTTTTACAATAAAGAAACACGCATTAAGTATGCGTGTTATACATTTACATATGTATTGTAAATGTATATGCATGTTTTATGGCCTCACTAATTGCTGTCTAATATATTTTCGATACGGTTCGGGTGCAAACCCCACTTGATGATTTATGATTTCCGGCAATTTAAAGTTATTCTTTGGTACAATGTTTCACCCATCTACTCCGTTTTGCGGGGGGATAAGGACCAAGGAAAAGGGTTTTCATGTGAAAAACACATTATTACCACATATGATTTCCATAATCAATCATCATAATTATAATGGCTTCATTGCCTATCAAGAGGAGGCCATTTCGTCCCTCTTCAGATTTTGATGCAGAGGTATTTCGAGTGTGTGTGTGTTTTTTATGGCTTGGTAGATATCCTTAAATTTTTATATGGGTGTTCGGATATTTCTTAAGGGTGGAAAATAGATACATGCGGCTATTTCTGTGGGAAAAGTAAGTGCGATAAGAGGTTTGTGATGGAAGTTTTCGTAAATCTACTCAACATACAACTACACAAATATACCAAATGTATTCGAACTGAGCACATACGGGGATGAGAGTCTATCTGAGAATTTTGTTAAAAATTCCACTGCCTTGTAAACAATTTGACAATCTGAAATAGCTATTTTGTCAACGAAAATGGTTGACATTTCTCTTGTAGAACATTAATATTATTATACATATTTTCTATAAAAACAATTGAGAAAATTTCAGTCGAGTTATGTATAACCACATTTTTGTAAAAATGTTTTTTTGGTAAAAAGGGGGTGTGGCAACATCGCCCATTTTTTTCAAGTTTACAAGCGTCTCTGAAGTACATCCATTGTATCCATTGATTTTGGCAATATTTTGTAAATTTTAGAAAAGGATTTAAATTTTGGCAACATTTTCAGAAAAAAACAATGTTTGGAATTTCAAAATAGGACATGTGCCAACGTATTATTTTTGTGAGATTTCCTAGAAAACATCTTCCCAACCGAAGAGCCGCGGTTCAATAGAGGGGTCTTAGCGATCTTCATGAGGGAGCACAGTGTCGTGCTTTCATGTAAACGTTGGTCAAAAATAGTAGCAATTATTGTAGGCGAATGAAAATCGATACAAGTCATTTTTAAGAGTAAGAATGAAAATATAAAAAATTTTGTGAAAATTGATTCAAGGACACGCAATATCCATTTTCATCCTGAAATGGAATTTAAATTATTGTCAGATCTATACCAAACCTGGTACAATTTGTTTCCTCTGTATAACAAATACATAGTTCTGTAGAATTTCAGAAAATTATCTCAAAGGATACGTTCAACACCCTTATATCCTGAAACAAAAAATAGCATTTTTCTGGAAATTGTTGCCAGAATTAGATAAAATATAAAAGTATGAATTTTTTGATGTATAGTTGTATTTTATTAAAAACTAGCCGATGCCCGCTGCACTATGTAGCCCCCAAAAATTCATTTTAGTGATATAGAGACATGTGATGTGTTTCGTATAATAAACTCGACAACCAAAAATATAGTTTTAGATAAATTAGAAGACTACAAAATTTTTCATGCAAATGCACTATCTCAACGTTTACATAGATACTTAAACTAATAATTTCTTACTCTGATCCAGTCAGTGGAAATTTTAATGTGTAAATATATCCTAACCAGCGCATCATATAGCATTTTAGCTCTTAATCCAACCTTTAAATATCAGAAAGAATTATGTTATTCTGGTCGCATCTGTTCAAATTTCGTTAATCTGAGTAGTGTAGAAAGATATCTACGTTCCATGTTTCGATTTAATCGGTTTAGTTGTTATACACCACACTGTGGTACAGGGTATTATAAGTTTGTTTCACGGCAGATGTTTGTAACACCTGAGAATAACACAGCTAGACACACCTTAAAGTATACCGATCGACTCAGAATCACTAGCTGAGTCCGTCCGTCCGTCCGTCCGTCTGTCCATGTAAAGTTGTTCGTCGACTACAGGTCGCAATTTCACTCCGATCGTTCTGAAATTTTGCAGTTTAGAGTATTTCGCGGCTGTTAAGATCGCTATTGAATTTGGTTGAAATCGGTTCAGATTTAGATATAGCTCCCATATATATCTTTCGTCCGATTTAGCCCTTTAGTCCTATAGAAGCTGTATTTTACATCCAATCGTTTTGAAATTTAGAATGGTAGAGTTTCTTGATCCATGAACCAACATTGCCGAATTTGAAGAAAATCGGTTAAGATTTAGCTATAGCTCCCATATATATGTTTCGTCCGATTTGGCCATTTAGTCCTATAAAAGCTGTATTTTACATCCAATCGTTTTGAAATTTAGAATGGCAGACTTTATTGATCCATGAACCAACACACTTCAATCATTTTGAAATTTAGAATGGTAGAGTTTCTTGATCCATGAACCAACATTGCCGAATTTGAAGAAAATCGGTTAAGATTTAGCTATAGCTCCTATATATATGTTTCGTCCGATTTGGCCCTTTAGTCCTATAGAAGCTGTATTTTACATCCAATCGTTTTGAAATTTAGAATGGTAGAGTTTCTTGATCCATGAACCAACATTGCCGAATTTGAAAAAAATCGGTTAAGATTTTGCTATAGCTCCCATATATATGTTTCGTCCGATTTTGCCATTTAGTCCTATAAAAGCTGTATTTTACATCCAATCGTTTTGAAATTTAGAATGGTAGAGTTTATTGATCCATGAACCAACACTACCGAATTTGAAGAAAATCGGATAAGATTTAGCTATAGCTCCCATATACATGTTTCGTCCGATTTGGCCCTTTAGACCTGTAGAAGCTGTATTTTACATCCAATCATTTTGAAATTTAGAATGGTAGAGTTTCTTGATCCATGAACCAACATTGCCGAATTTGAAGAAAATCGGTTAAGATTTAGCTATAGCTCCTATATATATGTTTCGTCCGATTTGGCCCTTTAGTCCTATAAAAGCTGTATTTTACATCCAATCGTTTTGAAATTTAGAATGGTAGAGTTTCTTGATCCATGAAACAAAACTACCGAATTTGAAGAAAATCGGTTAAGATTTAGCTATAGCTCCTATATATATGTTTCGTCCGATTTGGCCCTTTAGTTCTATAGAAGCTATATTTTACATCCAATCGTTTTGCAATTTAGAATGGTAGAGTTTCTTTATCCATGAACCAACATTACCGAATTTGAAGAAAATCGGTTAAGATTTAGCTATAGCTCCCATATATATGTTTCATCCGATTTGGCTCTTTAGATCCAATCGTTTTTATACCCTACACCACACTGTTGTACAGGGTATTATTTAAGTATAAAATGTCCCAAAAGTAAATTTCTGTAAACAATTTATACATGAATTACAAAATTTATATATCTGAGTTATTCAATATTACGAGAGTGGTGTAGGGTATTATATAGACGGCACCGCCCGACTTTAGCCTTTCCTTACTGGTTGTTAAATATATTGCCGCTGCAATAGACGGGATATATATTTCTTAAAAAAAAAAATTAAAAAATGTTGGCCGTGATTGTTTTTCCATTTTGACCTCAGGTTGCACTTGGTTTATACAACACTCATGTCTATGTGTATGCAAAATGTCAGCTCTCTAACTCTACCAGGAGCCTCAGCGGTCAAGTGGTCGAAAATCATTCGGCGGAAAATCGAAAATCAAAGTAGCCTATGGCACTTCCAAGGCAGTGGTCTATCTGTCCACCATGTTTGAAGAAAATAGGTTCAGTAGTTTAGGCGTAATGCTGGAGCAAACAAACGATTTGTCACGCCCACATTTTCCCCGCCAACTTTTTGCAAACATTTTTACCAAAACCTTCTCAAAAACAGAAGAAAAAATTTTAAAATCAGTCCAGTGGTTTAAGCGTCTTATTTTTGTCAAGGTAATATTTATCAAGGAACAAGAAATCTGAAATATTTGCTTACGTAGAAAAATAATATGTTTCAGTTAAGTTCACGGATTAAGTTCGGCCATGCCGAATCCTATGTACACTCCATCATGGATCGCATGTGAATGGTTTTGGGTACAAATAAACTTATTATAACCAATTTCAGACCGATTCGTTGAAATCTAAGGTTTTTGTGGCTTTACGAAGTCAAATCTAGGGGGACCTTTATATGGGCGCTATATAAAAGCATGGACCTTACCGTTGTTGGTGTGGAGGATTCCTGGTATAAATAAACCCCAGTTACCAATTTTCAGCCCGATCAGTTGAAATTTGTGGTCTCTATCACGTTAAGAAGTCAAATCGGGGAGAGGCTATATCCAAAAATGATCTGATATTGTCAAATTTCAATCCCAACATACCAGCGACCTGGCTCAAGTATTATAGATGGTAGCGTGATTACAACAGACGGACGGACGGATAGACGGACATGGCTAAATCGTCTTAGAATTTTACGACGCTTAATAATATATATACTTTATGGGGTCTCAATATTTAGTGGTGGTACAAACGGAGTGACATAATGAATATACCTCCCATCCTATGGTAGAGGGTATAATGCAATTTTTTGCCAAATTTCTTGTCCAAACTCATCGTCTGAAAAATGTGGTATTTATGGCTTACGTGGACTACAACAAAATATAAACTGACTAAATTTTTTGAGATGAATTTTTGCCAAACTAGAATACAAGCTGCAAAATTTCTGCTTAATTGCTTAGAAAATGTGGTGTTTATGTCTTAAACAAGCGTCTTGGGAGCGACTTCTAAAGGTGGACAACAAAACAAAAATTAACTGATTTAAAAACATGTTTACTTTGATGTATTTTTGTCTAAATAAAACACAAACTGCAAAGATTCGCTTAAAATGCTTAGAAAAGTAGTATTTATGGTTTAAATAAGCCTATTTTGGAGCGACATCTATAGGGTGACTATAACAAAATATGAACCCATTTGCAAAATTATTACTGTGATGAATTCTAGCAAAATAGAATACAAACCGCATAGTTTCAGCAAAATTGCTGTGGAAATGTGGAATCTATGGCTCAAAAACCGTATTTTGGAGTGACCTCTATAGGGGAGTTATATCAAAACATTGACCGATATGGCCCATTTGCAATCCCAAACAACCTGCAACTATAAGAAATAATTTTACCAAATTTGATCATCCTAGCTCTATTATTACGGACTGTGGCGTGATTTCTCGACTTAGAATTTCACGACGATCATGAATATATATAAAGTATATGGGGTCGCAGATCAATATTTCAAGGTGTTACCAACATAATGACAAAGGTAGCATACCCCCGTGGGTATACTCCACTATGGTGGAGGGTATAAAAATATTTTTTATATATTTTATACTTATATAAATATGCTGCAAATACTACAGGTAACTTCCATGAAAAGTGGAATATTAGAAAAAAAATTATACAAAACTTTACGTTAAGAAAGAAATGGTTTTGGTTTCATAAAATTGTATGCCTCAATCGATACAAAAAAAAGTTTTTAGGTCTGTGTTATCAAGTGTACTGCAAGAGAAAAAGTATTTTGGCTCTCCTGAACATTTTGATTTTTTGAGATGGGCTATTATTCCAAAAAAACACAGAAATGCCCTCCTCTGTAAGATGAGGGAATAAAAATAAAAAATAAATTTTTTTAGACGTTTTCGCTGGCACAAAAAAATCCTTAAGAAATATAAAACAAGTAAACGCGTTAAGTTCGGCCATGCCGCATCTTTTACATATACTCTCCACCATGGATTGCATTCAATGTTATTACTGGAAAAATCATAGGATGTGGAGCAACGATCCTTTTTGTTGAAGTAAATTATTAAAAAAACGAACGTAGCAATTTTAGGCCGTAAATTCTTAAGCCAAACTCTTCACCTGAAAAATGTGGTATTTATGGCTTATAATAGCTTTTTTGGGAGCTACATCTACACGGGGACTACAACAAAATAAAATTTTATTTGTATAAGTTTTATTGAGATTAATTCTTGCCAAAATAGAATATAAGCTGCAAAGTTTCAGCTAAATTTATTAGAAAGTGTGGTGTTTATGGCTTAAATAAGTTTTTTGGGAGCGACATCTATAGGTGGACTATAAGAAAATATGAACTGATTTAAAAATTTTTACTGTGATGAATTCTTGTCTTAATTAAATACAAACTGCAAAGATTCTGTTAAAATGTTTTGAATATATGGTACTTGTGGCTTTAATTCGTATATTTTGGAGCGACCTCTATAGAGTAACTATAGCGTGATCCATTTCGAGGTTCCCTACTTTTTTAAAGAATAAAACACAGAAAATTCAAATTGAATGGGGAATGTTTATTATCATTTGAAAGACCATTATTTGGCATTAATTTTTTGAAGATTATGTCTATCAAATGTTGGCCGCGGCTACGTCTCAGATGGTCCATCCGTTGAGTCCAATTTTCGATGACTCGTTCGAGCATTTCGACTGGTAACTGGCGAATGACACGCGTAAACTTTGTTCAGGCGTTAGTCTTTCCATGATGAATTTCCAAACTATACTTAACAAAAGTAACATGACACGACTCACATGTGATCTGTCAAAAAAAAGGCTATTGAAAAAAGTATCTCTACTTGGATCACCCGTTATAACATTATACTAATTAATCTGTCAATTTGTTGTCAAAACGTTGTTCAGGCGTAAGTCTTTCCATGATGAAATGTCAAACAATACTTAACAAAAAGAACATGACAGCATGCCACGACTCACACGTGATCTGTCAAAAAAGGCTATTGAAAAAAGTATCTCTACTTGGATCACCCTATATAACAAAATATGTACCGATTTGTAAAATTTTTGCTGTGATGAATTCTTGTCAAAATAAATAGAATACAAACTGCAAAGATTCTGCTAAATTGCTTTAAAAATGTGGTATCTATGGCTCAAAACCCGTATTTTGGAGCGACCTCTAAACAACCTGGAACTATAAGAAATATTTCTACCGAATTTGATCAACCCCCCATCCTATGGTGGAGGGTATAAAACTGTGAGAATGTCAGATGTTTCGTCATCCTCCCCACATGCCCTACACGCAGCTCCTATTCTCCACAACTCCTATTTTATGCAGATGTGCTAGTAAGCCCGTGTGCCCTGTAAGGATACCCATGCTCTAACTGGTCTCTATTTTGCTCAATGTCAGCAAAGTTTTGGTTGTGTCCTTATTTGGGCCACCCCACATGATTCTTGTGGTTTCTCCAAAGGTTTCACTATTCCATGGCGTGATATGGACGTTATTTGCCCATGTTTTCAGTTCAGAACGCGTAGCTGTGAAAGGTTTTGCATTCTCTAGGTTTGTTATTTACAAGTCCCTGGCTCGTGATGCCAAGGCAGTTGCTTTCTCATTTCTTCTTACTCCGTGATGATCAGGCACCAATACGATGCATATTGTGCCGTATTCAGAGTAAGCGTTAATCGCCATTTTACAATCCAAAACTGTCCTCGACTTCACCGTTCTAGACGTTATTGCCCTAATAGCCATTTGACTATATGTGAAGATATTCACATTTGTTCGTCTTATGTTACGCGCCAAGCCAGCTCACACATTCTGTAATTGTTCGGACTTCCGCCTGCAGGACTGTGTTATGGTCTGACGGAATAAGAGTTCGGTTTCCGGTTCCTCGATATAAAGTCCCAGCCCCGTTCACTCCCCTAGTTTCGATCCATCTGTAAAACAGCAAGTTCCAGATGTTGTCTGCACTACGGTTCCATCAATCCAAGATTGTCTGTCAGGTATCATGATCTCACACTCAGCCACTATTGATTTTTCAGGTATCACTATGCAACCCAAAAATTTTTTTTTTGTCTATACAAATTATTTTTTGTATAGATTGTGGCATACTGTTATATAAAATCAAAGCCCAAATTTTTTTTAAAAGTATTTTTTTAAAAAATGCTATTTTCGTCGAAGGTACCCTTAGTATTTGCACTTTAATTTTTGGAGTATATGCCCGATCAGGTCGACTTATACGTTAAATTGAAGCTATTAATGTGGGCTACCAATGTTGGAAATATCTCTTTCACTTTGAAACAGTGGTTTAGTAACAGTCATTAAACAAATTGGAAAAAGAAGATTTTTTTCCAAAAAAAAATTTTATGGGACGAAAAAAAACATAAAAAATAGAAAAAAAATGTATTTTATTTTTTAATAGTTTGCAGCCTATTTGAAAAAATCTATGGATAAATGTAGAAATTATAGCCCTTTTGGTAGAGGTAAGAGAATTTCAAAAAATCTTTTTTTTTAATTTCTGTTTAAATATCGAATTTATTTGTTACTTTTATTTGTATTATGTACATTTGAGTTTATTTACATGTACATGTTTCATTAGAAGTAATTGTGAGTTCTTTGTTGACGTTTGTAAATTTCGGAATCGGTTTCTCTAATGAGGAACCAAATATAATCTCCCATCATTCTTTCATCACAGTGCCCTTGATAACACCGCCCGATGGAAAATAATGGAATTTAAATGCCCCCTCTGCTCGTTGATGCAAAAGTTGTTCATTGTTCATTACTGCTTGAGGAGTTGAGACGGGAATAGCCGCAATTGTTTCTATATAACTCCAAATCTTTGTGCTTAATTGACTGCAATGACTGTCTGCTTATACCCATTTGAGGAGATAAGGTTCTTGTCGAAACTCTTGGATTGTTTTGTATGGCATCAGCTACAGCAGCGATTGTGTCCTCCGTCCGAACTGAAGGGTTTCGATGTTAAGGTCTTCTGTTGACTGTCCCATGTTCGGAAAAATTGTTAACAAGTCTCTTTATGGTCCATCTGCTCGGAGGATTGCCGCCAAACGTGCCCCTATACTCTCTTTGAACCGAAACTACGGACTTCAGTGCGTAATAGCGGCGGACAATCCAAATTCTTGTTTCAGTGTCCCAGTTATCCATTTTTGTTAAATCTAAGAATCAATCTGCAAAATAAAAAATAATTATCCAGATTCATTAAATAGAAAAAATGTTATTAATTTTTTTTGGTAGCAGCTTTCATCAGCCACCCTGTACATAAAGCAAAACATAAGTTACAAGAATACATACGTATGTGTTGTATCCATAAATATAGAAAAATATATATTTCTTACCAATTTGTTCATAATTTTTATCATTAATCATTGTTTCATATTGCGGGCTTTTATTGGATCCAAGGAAATTTGAAACTACTGCTGCAATTTCATCCGACGTCTAAAATGATTCCAAATTTATATCTTTCATCAGTTTCATTATTTTAGGCCCATCAAAAACGCCTTTTTCGATTTTTTGAAAAGAAAGACTTTTAAATAAACTTTTTTTAATATGAGAGTGAATTACCATCTTTCTTTAAGGCTTTTACAACATTTTTAAAGAGCCCCAGCTTAATATGCAGTAGTGAAAAAAAAAACGTTTTCTTTTTTGATGAGAGGTGTGTATTTTATGTTGTTTTCACCCAATGTAATATGTTTTCTTGTTGGCCATTTCTTTGTTCGCGAGTGCGGCTATCCCAGAGGCACAAAAAACTGCAATAATTTGTATATCCGCCTTGCATTCCACACAACATTTTAACGACTGTTACTAAACCAAAGATTCTATGTGAAAGTGATATTTGCAGCACATGTAGTTCCCTCATAATTCCCTTTAATTTAACGCATAACAAGGCTCAATCAGACTTATACTTGAAAAATTATGTTCCAAATACCAAATGTACTTTCCATGAAAGGTGGAATTTAAAAAAAAAAATTACCACAAACATTTTTTTAATATTTTTTTCGTGTTTGTGACACCGAAATACACCAGAAACTGTTACCCACATCCCTTGGACAAAATTTTTGTTGCATAGTGTATTCTATCGGATGCTGATGCTATATCAGTTAAATCCACCGTCACCACTTCAGCTATTTTTTGATGATATGACTTGTGATCGCTTTCGATCCATTCGCCGATCACATTGAGTCTCTACGCCGTTAGGGCGGCTTCATATCTAATCTGTATATCTATTGGTTGGATATTTAAAATTGTTTCCAATGCCCTATTAGATGTGGTCCTCATTGCGTCGGCGAGACAACACATTCGTTGGAACTTTTGTAATATTTTTATGTTGCACTTCTTTTCCATTAATGTCCTCCATACTATTAGAGCCAGTAGCCAGTGTAGAGCCAGTGTGTCATCTTTGGATTGAGGCCCTATTTTGAGCCTATTGCTCTTCTACATAGTGACCAGCATCTGTGAGCTTTGTTTGCTCGTTCTTGCTACTTCCAATTTAGTTTCCTGTCCAAGATTACCCCTAAGTATTTGACATAGTTGGATACTGTAATTGTTTTGTCTAGGAAAAGTGCGTCAACGTATTGACCAATCTTCGTTTTCCTTGTAAACAGACATATGTCTGTTTTGTCTGGGTTTACATTTAGACCTCTCGGTCGAGCCCACTCATATTCAATTTTTAGAACCGTTTTGGGCCTTCTATAAAGTTGATTAGGATTCCTGCCCCTCAGAAGTATTATAAAGTTGTCAGCGTAGCAGACTACGAATCAGGCCGGTCATCCAGGGTTTTTCTTGGGCTGATTTCCTTACTCGAAGCGTACAGCTATATTCGAATGACCTCACGAGTATATCAGTAATTTTATCAACATTATTGTCAATGTCTTCAACGCTTTGACACCCACAATCCTCACAATCCTCTGAGAATTGGACCTGAAAGTTGCCCCAAAAATAAGAACTTCTGCATAATTCGTTTAGTCAAGTTGGTTGATTAATAATTTAAATGCAATACGAATTTCTTTGCTCAAAGTGGATTTTTAGCACTTTTTCTATATTTTTTTCTCCCTATACCGTACGGAATATCTCTTTTGTGTCTGAAGCAAAATTAAACATATTGAATAGGAGAAAAAAATGCGGAACAAACCTTTTGTTGGTACAAACAAATGGTTATACAAATTACCGTAAAAATGTTTTAAATATTTTTTTCGTGCTTTGAAAAACCTGTTACACGATATAATGTAGTGTTGTATTTCCGACCTTGAAGAAAATACAAGTTCCATATTTACACGCTGAAAAAAAATTGCTTCTGTAGTATATTGTCCCAAACATATTCGGCATGAAACATATATATCTTTAGGATACACTCTAAACATATAATATTTGGTACACATAAAAATTATATATTTGGGAAGATGTTGTTCTAAACAAATCTTTGTTTACAACCCCAATGGTGGACTTCTGAGCTAACGGCTATGAAAAAGTCCTGCAACAAGGTATTCAATAAGGCTAAATCTACTGGGGTCGCTAATGATTGGGATGCCTATAAAGAGCAACTCAAGATCTATAAGAAGGAGCTTAGAAAGGCGCTCTTGGTATACCTTCTGTGGTGAAGTGGAAAAGGTCTCCGACGCCGCTAGGCTGAGGAAGATATTATCTGCTTCACCCTGTACAGTGGGATATTTACAGGATGAGGAAAATAACTGGACCAAAAACAGCGAGCAGTCGCTCAATGTACTGCTCGACAAACATTTCCCGGGGAACTCTGTAACAGAACCCGAGGATCAGCAGCAACAACAAGAGTGAGAGTGGACTGCGAGCGTCGCTAGCTTCTTGACTGAGAGATCCAGAATAAGCTGGGCTATTAATAGCTTTGAGCCCTTAAAGTCACCTGGACCAGATGGCATCACTCCAGCAGAAATGCAGAAAATGTGAAAGTACATTATCCCCTGGCTGGAGAAAATTTATGTAGGCTGTATCAGGCTTTCATACGTCCAGAATCGATGGAGGGATACCAAAGTGGTATTCATACCTAAAGCGGGAAAGATATCACACACTAGGCCAAAAGACTTCAGACCAATTAGCCTATCCTCCTTGCTATTGAAAGGTCTGGAAAGACTTTTAGATTATTTCATTAGGGAAAACCTGAATACAAAACTCCTGTCGGGGAACCAACATGCTTAAAATAAGGGCAAGTCTACAGAATCAGCCCTGCACGAACTTGTGAGCACTATCGAATCGTCCCTGCATTTCAAGGAATTCACCATGGTGGCATTTCTTGACATAGAAGGGTCTTTTAACAACATTCACTCAGATGCGGTAATTGCGGCACTCTCACATCTAAAAGTTAACACTAGTTTGATTAGACTAATTCAAAGTCTGCTCACCAGAAAACGCATAACAGGATGTCTAGGGTCCACAACTCTAACAAGGTTTGTAAACAGAGGGACCCCACAAGGAGGAGTACTGTCTCCACTAATTTGGAACCTAGCGGTGAATGAAATCCTGCTAGATCTAGAACGTTGTGGCTGCAAGGTCGTGGCATATGCGGACGACGTGGCAATCGCAGTGAGTGGCAAATTCGTAAACGTCCTCAGAGACATCCTACAGGTGGCTCTGAACAAGTTGGCTGGATGAGCCAGAAGCAGCGGTTTGGGCGTTAACCCCAACAAGACAGAATTGGTTCCCTTTACTAGGATGAATAATGTCCCACATGTGGACCCTCCACCTCGGATAAATGGAACAGATCTAGTCTTTTCTGAAAGTGCAAAATTTTTAGGAATAATTCTAGATAGGAAAATGTTATTTAGACTAAACGTATTGGAACGTGTAAGGAAGGCCAACGTCGCCTTATATTCCTGCAAAAAGGCTGTAGGGTCGCGGTGGGGACTCTCTCCTAAAATCGTCCACTGGATATATATAGCAGTAGTTCGTTCAATACTGTTATACGGTATTGTGGTATGGTGGACGGCAACTGACAAACTAACCATTACCAACCTACTAACAAAGGTTCAGAGAACTGCCTGCCTGAGCATAAGCGGAGCCTTAAGGACTACAGCAACCGAGTCTCTACAAGCCCTACTCCATATACTGCAGATTAATATTGTGGCGAGAGAAGTTGCAACCAAAGCGGCAATAAGATTAAACTCCCTATCAATGTGGAGGTACAAGAACTATGGTCACATGAGGATATCAAAGTGTAGTGCTATGGTAACCGACCGAGTGGACTATATACCAACTGTGTACACCTTCGAGAGAAATTACATCACTATGATTCCCGCCAGAGATGAATGGGTCGGCAGAATACCAGGGTCGGCAGAACCATCTCCACTTTTACACGGATGGTTCGAAGCTTGATGAAAAGGTTGGCTTCGGAGTACACTGTGAAGAACTTAGTCTGGATATAGCTCACAGACTACCAGATACCTGCAGTGTCTATCAAGCCGAAATAATGGTAAATGGCTGAGTCGCAACATAGTAACCAACACTGGGGTTGTCATTTACTCGAACAGCCAGGCTGCCATCAATTCTCTGGAGGCAACATCCCTAAATTCACAAACAGCCTTCGACTGCCGCAGATCTCTTAACGAGATGGCTGAGCAGTTTAATATACACCTCATATGGGTGCCTGGGCATAGGGATATCCCGGGGAACTACAAAGCCGATGAACTTGCTAGGAAAGGGACGACATTGCAAATTCTCGAAGAATTTGCATATATTGGTGCGCCACTATCCACGTGCAAGCTTTGGCTTTGGCTTAGGCAAGAGGCAATCAGGCAGTCCAACGAAAGATGGACAGAAATCGGCACCTGCAGGGTAGCTAGACAAATCTGGCCAAGGTATGACCTGAGAAGGTCAAAATATCTCCTCGCACTAGAGAGGAAACGATTGTCTACGTTAGTACAGGTTCTGACGGGACACTGCTTGATCGGCGAACACGTCAAAAGATTGGGTATTGACTCCAATGACTTCTGCCGAAGCTGTGGAGATGAGGAAGAAGTGGAGAGCATTGAGCACTTGCTTTGCGACTGTCCCGCTTTGAGTAAACGACGACTGGACATACTGGGGTCGGCCTTTTTAGGCAGCCTAACAGATCTTTCCAGTACTGATATTCGTACTATCGATAAATTTATATATCAAACAGGTTGGTTTCGTGGTAACACTAGGGACCTAAACTGGTGTATGTGAGCTTGTAAAAAAAATACGGCTGCCACCCTAACCTAAACCTAAACCTACATCCCAATGTGTTTATTTTGGACTATTTTTTTCCGAAACAAATATTTATTTTCATTTAAGTATTCAGAAAATATCTAAATTGTGTTACATTTTTCAGTAATTCAAAGTTAATTTTTTCAAAAATTTTAACGTCTTAAATATAACAAAATAATAATAATTGAAATCATATTTACTTGGAGGTTTGATCATTGACCAATGATGGCTTGGAATACTCAGAAATTTTAAATGTTTGGTTTAAAACATAAGTTATTGCTGCATTCGGTATCATAACTGGGAGGTTCAAACCAAAAAAAAAAATAAATTTAAATTCGAAAAATTCAACAAAAGTTTCGAAAATCTTTTTTAAATAAAATATATTTGGAGAAATTCCTAAACAATCATTTTATTTGTATTCAAATACATATTTTTTTTTTGAGAAATTTAGTTAGCAAATATTATATGTTGTAACATATTAATATACGAGTTCCAAATATATTTTATTGATTTTCAAATAAAATGTATTTGCTCAGAAATATATAATATTTAAAAATTAGTGTTCCAAATATATTTTCTTTCTATTCAAACATATCAAAAAAGGCGATTTTGCCCCGTGTAGGTAGTCGTCGAAAGCATAGGGATAGCAATTGTGGTGTAGGGTATTATATAGTCGACCCGAACCGACTTGTTTTATTAATTCTAATATTAAGTTAACATTATGTGGAAGATCTACAGATATTACACTTTACTGCATTTCTTAGAATAGATGATTGTGGTTGAATATTTATAAGCAAGCTGCAAACAAACTATAGAATAAATACACAAGAAACTTGAGCTTTTTAATCAGTACATTACAAGCAGCCGTTCAATTCATAATAATATAAAGAAATCATTAACAATTACTAATCAATTTAAAAATAATCTAATATTCACGGCAAAAAGTACACGATGCGAAAAAAGTCAACATTATTCGCAGCTGTGATTATTTGCTCTGTTTTATACGCTTTCGGCCAAGATGGTACACACACAGGCAAGAATCCACTAGGGACTGGCACAACTGAAGGATTTCCTTTGAACATAACGGAAAAGCAACAGGAGCAAATAAGTCTCACTCTATCTCTCTCCTCAATATTATGTGGATCGAAATCGACTGATACACAGAAGTATTTTAAGATCTTTATGGAAGTGATTGTGGAAGAATTTGAAGATTCCGCTGTCGATGAAATCTTGCACGAAGCGATTAAAAAATCGGTGGAGTGTAAGGATACTATAGGGATATTGAAATTCCTTAATGAAACCTATGAAGGAGAGGACCAGTCAAGTTTAAAAATGTTGATACGTTTGGAAGAGCAATTGTTCAAAGTTTTCGAAAATAATCTCAATATTGATATACTTGCAAAGGGTGGATGTATTTTATACAAAATCCAGACTAATCCTAGTTATGAATCTCTGGATATGGATTGGAAGCAAAGAATCAGAAACTTAGAAAAGAAACTAAGTCTCATTCAATCTTTGTCTTCAACATTATGTGGATTGAAATCAACGGAGAAAAAGGAGTATTTTAAGGACTTTATTGCTGCGATTGGTGAGGAATTGGAAATGGCACTTGTGGATAAAATCCTAAGTGATGCAATCAAAAAAGCGCTAGAGTGTAAGGATCCAATAGGTATATTGAATTTCCTTTATGAAACCTATCAAGGAAACGAACAGCCAAATTTAATAATGATGATTCGTTTAGAAGAGCAATTCATCAAAGTTTTTCCGATGAATTTAAATACACTTGCAAGATGTGGATATGTTTTGTACCAAACAAAGACAAATCCAAGTTATGACAGTCTGGACGAGCATTGGAAGCAAAGGGTCCAGAACTTAGAGGAGAAAATAAGTCTCACTCAATCTCTTCATTCATTGTTATGTGGATCGATATATCCTGAGACAAAAATGTATTTCAAGGACTTTATTGATGTGATTAGTAAAGAATTGGAAATGAACGTTGTCAATAGAATCTTAAGCGATGCTATCAAAAAATCGCAACAGTGTAAGAATCCCATAGCAATATTGAATTTCCTCTATGGCATATATCAGGGAGAGGATCAGTCAAGTTTAATAATGATGATACGTTTACAAGAGCAATTCTTTGAAATTTTCGCAAATAATCTCGATATTGACGTGCTTGCAAAGGTTGGATGTATTTTATACAAAATCCAGAAAAATCCATTTTATGACTCCCTGGACCTGAATTGGAAGATAAGGATCAATAACTTAGAGGAGACAAAAAATCTCACTCTATCTCTGTCTTCGCTGTTATGTGGAACGAAATCTTCTGACACAAAGACGAATTTTAAGGAATTTATTGATGTGATTAGTAAAGAATTGGAAATGGGTGTTGTCGATAGAATCTTAAGCGATGCCATCACAAAATCGCAACTGTGTAAGAATCCCATAGCAATATTGAATTTGCTCTACGAAACCTATCAAGGAGACAACCAGTCAAGTTTAGAAATGTTGATTCGTTTAGAAGAGCAATTCTTTAAAGTTTTTGCAAATAATCTTAATATTGATATACGTGCAAAGGGTGGCTGTATTTTATATAAAATCCAGAAAAATCCCAGCTATGAATCTCTGGACCTGAACTGGAAGCTAAGGATCAAGCAGTTAGAGGTCGAAATAAGTCTCACTCAATTTCTGTCTTCAACCTTATGTGGACCGAAATCCTCTGATGCAAAAATGTATTTTAAGCACTTTATTGCTGTGATTAGCAAAGAATTGGAAATGTACACCGTCGATGAAATCTTAAGCAGTGCCATCAAAGAGTGTATAACTAAAGATCCCATAGCAATATTGAATTTCCTTTATGAAACCTATCAAGGCGAGGACAAGCCAAGTTTAATAATAATGATTCGTTTACAAGAGCAATTCTTTAAAGTTTTCGCAAATAATCTTAGATTTGATATACCAGCAAGGTTTGGATATGTTCTATACAAAATTCGCAATAATCCAAGTTATGAATCTCTAGACCAAAGTTGGAAGCAACGCATCAAGGGCTTAGTTTCAAATCTTCCCAGCAGCATTCGATATGTGTTTTTTAAGCATTATTTTTGCTTAATGAATAGCGAATATAATGAGTATATTTATACGACAACCTATGAAAGATTAAGCGCAAATATTGATTCAGTATTTACGTTTTACACCAAGCATACGATAGATTCTGATGGATATATCATAGCTAACATCATCGATTCTACCGATGAAGATAGCACCGATTTTTCGGTTAAACTTTTGAACGCTGGGAATGCGGCCCATTATTATACAAGACTAAAGACGAATTTCGTTGCCGCTTGGAAGTCATCACCACCGCCAGAGCCTAACAATGATATTTGGAAATTAAGCTTTTCGGAAAATGAAAATGTTCAAATTAATCAGGGTGACAATAGCATGTGTGCCACTTCCTTAATGTCTGATCCAATGAGACGGCGCGTAATCACAACGGACAGTTGTTATCCAGCCAAGGCAATGTATTGGAAATTGGGTACATGTGACCGGAGTCGAAGACGGAGAACTACCGCCAAAAGATCCCTTCCAACAATCATGAATTGTTTGAAGTTATATTGTTGTCCAAGCTATACTAGTTGAACTAATTTATTTGTAACTAACACTTGCTTACAAAAGATAACATGTAAATATTTTTTTGTAATTTTAATAGATCTTCAACAATTTTAATTTACTTTCTGTATACGAGTATAATAATTTTCTATAAAAATAAAAGAATAATTTATATTTATATATTACACAGTTCTCCAATGCACCTTACTCTTAAAGCAAATGGTATACTCGTACGTTTGAAAGTATACTCGATTTTAAGAAAGACTGTGCGCAGTGGGAGGAATTGAAAAGGGGAAATAATTCGGTCGTTTATTAAACAGACAAGCGATTGCGACAAATCTTGGCATGCTTGTAGAAGAGATTCTAGGAAAGTTAAGTTATACATTTGGGCCCTCTATGTTATACAGCGCCGGAGCTACAGTGCCGCGAGTACGAGGGCAGTCCCACAAAGAAAACACACAAAATTTGGGATAACTCTTTATTTCTCAACATAATCTCCTTTTAGCTCCATACACTTTTTGCAGCGAGTTTTAACAGCTTCGATACGATGTTTATAGTAAAAACTTTATAGCTCCAGAAAATAGCCATGAACTGCAACCTCCACCTCTTCATTGCTGGCAAAAATTTTACCGCCAAGCCGTTTTTTCAAATTTGGAAACAAAAAATAGTCTCTCGGAGCTAAATCTGGCGAATAAGATGCGAGCTGAAGTGATTCCAACTTCAATTCATTGATTTTGGCCATCGCTATAGTGGATGTGTGAACTGATGCATTTTCTTGATTGTGAGTAAACGCGGCACCCATATTTCTCATCATTATATTTTGAAATGCATAAGACTTCAGCTTCAGCGGGTAAAATTGTAGCTCGCTGCCACGCAGTGCACCCTGGGTAACGCCAAATGATCTACCAAGAAGTGGTTCTTCTTAAAAAACTCCCCTAACACCGGGGTGTAATGCGAGCCCGTGTCCATCGGTCTATGGTTTGCAGTCAGGGGTAATCGACTGTATTTGTACGGAGCCTTGCTGATAGCCGGGCACCTCAGCAAGTAAGAAGTGTTGTGCCACCCAGTTCTTGTCACAGTACGGGGGGCTATGCTGTGGTGGACATGTTTCTCCCCTACAGTAGAGGTTATACTTAAAACAAACTCCCCTAAGTCTGGAGTGTTATGCGTACCGTGCCCATTGGTCTTTTCGGATCGCAGTCAGGGGTTAGCGTAGACTGTGTCTGCAGATACCTGAACGCCTCAGCAAGGACTCAGTCCTTGTCACGTTCTTGGATACTATGACGTGATGGACCCACACTACCCCCACACTCGTGGGATCTATATGAAACCCTTTAAACTAACAAAAACGGACACACTACAACAACCAACCGATACGATAGAAGAACTGATAACGATACAGCTACAACAAATACAACTACGACAAATACACGAGGATCTAATCCTTGGCTTGGAAACAAGCCAAGCGGCCAAAAGCCCTCTTCTAAGGCGGAAGCATTACCTGGCACTTCGGTTTCCTACGGTAGACATACCCGTCCTTCCTTAAGAGGCTTAAGAAAACCGATCCTGCATCTCTGACCAACAAGCATAGAGAATCCCTGAAGTGGGCACGGATTATTTCTGAAGAATAGGATACCGCAACAGCTAATTAAAAGCCTGCGCTTTCCAGATGAACCGGCGGCATTCAAAAGGACCAAACCGTTTAGTGGTAACACAGCTCCTCGGTCCTTCACTGACGTAGCTAAGGACAGTTTGATACTGACGGTCATCAACAGGGGAGAAGACGGCAACATCCCCAAGAGCAAGTGGAGTGAGATAGAGTGCGCACTGTGCTCTGTTTTCTTCGAGGTTCTTGAGGAAGTGCCGGGTCCGGCTCCCAATTGTGTCGAACCCCCTAAAACTTATACAATTTAGTATATGCGCTCTGTTGAGTGCTATCGCTGCGCTTTGAAGAAAATTGGTAAAATGTGGCCGGCTGAGGCTCCGGATGTTGTCAACAAGGAGGAAATCCCGTCTCGGCCCAGGGCACATGCATGGATTCCGGCTATACCAGCCGATGTGGAATCCGTGTCGAAGATGCTGATGGTTTGAAATCCCGGGCTTCCAACTGGCAACTGGAAGATCGGTCGATTGGATGAGGCGGATGGGCATCGGAGGCACGCAGTATTTATACTGAATGCCGAGCCAAGTCCGAAGGCAACTTTTCATATGGATTCAGCAAAATCCGGCTTAAGAGAGCGATGAGGGAGGGAATTCTAAAAGCACTCCTCCAGATAACACTGGTGTAGTATACTTATAAAGGGTCCGCCAAATAACTTTTTTTTTTAAAAACATCGCGCAAAACATCGAGTGTAGCTTCGGCTGTGTGGCACGTAGCGCCGTCCTGTTGAAACCAAATGTTGCCAATATCCTCCTCTTCAATTTTTGTGAACAAAAATTCGTTCAACATGGCTCGATAACTGTCCATTAACTGTAACTGATAACTGCCCATTAACTGTAACGGCCACTCCTTGCTCATGGCCCAATTATGCCTCTGGACCAAAATCCGCACCAAACAGTGACTCGTTTTGGGTGTATCGGCTTTTCAATGTATGCGTGCGGGTTTTCTGTGCCCCAAATGCGACAATTTTGCTTGTTTACACACCCGCCAAGATCAAAATGAGCTTCATCTGAAAAGATGATTTTTTTTTTGGCAAAATCGGCATCTTCTGAAAGTCGATCGCATTCAAGCGTATTTTTCAAAGTTGAAGCGCATACACAACCCTATTCGTTCAGCGGAAGGATAAAACTAATTATCTGTCAAATCAGACATGAGCTAAGTGTTACCATTCACGAAATAAGCACTAGTTGAAAAAAACGTTAGATGGCGAACCCTTTATAATGAGGAACCTTCCTCTTCGCAAGTATCAGAGCAGCATCTGGCGTTTCACCCTTTACCGATGTGCTTAAATCGGAAGAATCCTATGAGGATGAATCCGGTGAGGATGAGCTGCTAGCGGACACAGACGACGAGGCAGTTATAACGGTGTTGGCGAAACCTGACAATGGTCCGGTTCCTATGGATAAACCTCAACAATTCTAAGATAGCATCAGCTGCCTTTAAAGACATATTATGCAAGGAGGTGCCGACCTAGTCCTAATCCAGGAATCATGGTTGAATGGAGATATGGTTTGTGGGCTGACGGTTTAAACTGCTTCAAGGTACAGGTAAAGAAATACGCCACAAGGGAGCGTACTCTCAATGAACAGTATTTTGTTCTGTCTCCTCTGCTATGAAATCTCTCCATGAACAATATTTTGCTTTCTCTGGAGATGATGGATGTCAGAGCTGTTGCCTATGCAGATGGCTTGGCAGTAATAACTGCTAGAGGGAAGTTTCTAGATACTCTCAGAAACATCCTACGGCAGGCCCTTCATACAACCGCAAGATTGGCTTCCGGTAATGGCCTTGGTGTTAACCCGATCAAGACGGAACTATTTCTTTTCACCAGGGAAATAAGTTACCACGAGTTATACCTGTCTCCTTGAGGGGTATTGACATTTCCTTGTATGAATGTGCAAAATACTTAGCTATTTTACTAGACTTAGCTATTTTACAAACACAACATTTTGGAAAGAGCAAATAAGGCTGTGGTAACGCTATATATACCTTTATAAGGCGGCACTAAATGTTATACTACATTTATTGCCGCTAGATATTATAGCAGTGCAATATGCCGCATGTACTGCGACAAGACTCAGGGAACTGTCGCTATGGTCAGGAAATAGCTATGGACATAGTCTCATTCTAGACAGAATGTCTGATCTTCTCGGCAATTGATTACACTATGACTGAATCATTCTTTGACAAGAAGTATCTCACTCTTATTCTTGATAGATCAGAATGGAGTGGTCAGCGAAGATTCGTAACTTCCAAAATCAATAAACAAGTGGGCTTTGGTGTCTTTTCTGAAGAACTTAAGCTATCACGAGCTGCCTGATCCCTGAAGTGCTTACCAGGCAGAAATCTTAGCTATTAAAGAGGTAGTGGAATGGCTGAAGATTAATTAATCCATTTTTTTTAATCCTAGTCGACCTACGACCTTGGCACCCATAAGCAATATTTTAGCTCTCGTTAAGATCTATCTTTATGCCATTGACCGATTCCCGATCTGACGTACCGTTAAGGAGCTTGAGCAAAAATAAACCTTCCGTTCACATTTGAAAATGATGCTGTAAATTTTTTTTAAAACCGAAAAAAAACACTTTCCAGTCGACATATGACATTGACACCCATGAGCAATATTTTAGCTCTCGTTAAGAACTTATTTTTGCCACACAGCCAATGAAACAATTGAATTGGCTTCCAAGAAGTTCTGATTTAACACCATTAAACTATTTAGTGTGCGGTTATTTGAAGTCATTGGTCTTTCGAAATAAACCAGACTCTCTTCAAGCTTTACAAGTCAATATTGAACGTGCCATTCATGACATTGATTTAGTGGAAAAAGTACTCGAAAATTGGGTTCATCGAATTCGTTCCTGCAGAAGAAATCGTGGAGACCATTTAAATGACGTTTTATTTAGAACTTAATTGTATCGATTGTACTTCAGATTAAATAAAAAATTTTTGAATTTCCTTAACAATAAGTGTGTTTTTTTTCAAAGAAATCATATCACTCTTATTGGAAACCACATTTTTTTTCTCTGATAGTCAGTATGCTATCAAGTCCCTGGAAACCATATTCCTCAAATTCAAGAACTGCCCTTGACTGTCGAAGATCTCTTAACAAGATGGCTAAACAATTCAATATTCACCTGATTTGGGTGTCGGGCCACATGGATATACCAGGGAACTGCAAGGCAGATGAACTTGCAAGACTAGGAACCACCTTAGATGCTACATCTGCAAGGTCCTGTTGAAAGATAGTGTACTTTAGGCAAAAAGTGGCACGTGGTCACTTGTCAGGAACTGTGACCACAAAAACTGTTCTTTTTTATTGCCTTAACTTATTGTTTATACCCTACGCCACACTGTGGTACAAGTTATTATAACTTTGTCATTTGTTGGTAACACCCAAAAGGAGAAGAAATACCCCCCCCCCCCTCTTTTATTATACCGATCGACTTTGAATCACTTTCTGAATTGATTTAGCTATGTCCGTCTGTCTGTATGTGTATGTATTCTTGTAATGAAAGTATAGGTCGAAATTATGGTCCGATCTCGACGAAACTTTACACGTAACTTTTCTTTGGGCCAAGGACAATCCCTATTGAATTTGGTTAAAATCGGTTCAGATTTAGATATAGCCCTTATATATATGTAACCCCCGATTTGACATGTAAGCGCTGTAGAAACTGTATTTTATATCCGATAACTATGAAATTTGGAAGAATGAGGTTTCCTATTAAATGAATGAACATATTTAAATTTGGAAGAAATCGGTTCAGATTTAGATATAGCCCCCATATATACGTTACCCCCGATTTGACATGTAAGCCCTGTAAAAATTTTATTTTATATCCGATCAGAAAGTGATTCTAAGTCGATCGGTATAATAAACGATGGGTCTATTTCTTCTCCTTTTATGTGTTACAAACAAATGCACAAAGTTATAATACCCTGTACCACAGTGTGGGAAAATATTTTTTTTGTATTTCTGTAATATTTACAATACGAGTAGTAATTTATACATTTACCCATTGAGTGTTTTAAATATGCATGGTTTCTTTGTCAGGATGCTTGCTTTCAAAGAATGGAACAATGACATTTTTGAATTTTTTGTGGTTTTTTCTTTACAACATATAATAACCTTTTTTGAAAAAAATCGCTTCGATATTCCCAACATTGATAGCCCTTAACATTTTCTTTAATCTAAAGGGTATCAGTGCTCCATCGGGCTTATGCTTCCAATAATATGGTCCATAAACTACTTTTATTAAAAAAATGTCATGAAAAATTGAATTAGAAAAAACTTTACCATAAGATTTTTTATTTTGTTTTATAAAATAGTATTCCTCAATCTATAGACAACAAATTGGTCTCAGACACAAACAAACTTTTTGTTGCAATATATTTTTGTTTGCACACGAACCCATTGACATGTGCCAAATGAACTTTCATTGTAATTTATAGCAATTATAATAATACAACTTTGTGGTTGAATGTTTATAAACAAGTTGCAAACAAGCGATTCAATAAATAGCCATGAACCTAAAGCGTTTTCATCAGTACATTACAAACCGTCACTCAATTTAATAATATAAAGAAATACGAGTAATGAACGTTTAATACTCAATTTAATAACATATTATTATTATCTGCACAAAAATATGCAATGGGAGAAAAGTCTTCATTAATCATAACAGTAATTTCTTGGTCTGTTTTATACGCTTTCGGCGAAGATGATGCTTATGCAGTCCAGTTTCCACTATGGACTAGCCCCACTGAAGGATATCCTTTGAACATCACTGAAAAGCAACAGGAAAAAATAAGTCTCACTCTATCACTCTCTTCAATACTATGTGAATCCAAATCTACAGAATCAAAGATGTATTTTAAGGTCTTTATGGATGTGATTTTGGAAGAATTTGAAATGTACACTATCGATGAAATCTTAAGCGATGCAATTAAAAACTCACAGCAGTGTAAGAATCCCTCAGCGATATTACATTTCCTCTATGAAACCTATCAAGGAGAGGACCAGCCAAGTTTAATAGCTATGATTCGTTTAATAGAGCAATTCTTCAAAGTTTTCGAAAACAATCTGAATATTAATATACTTGCAAAAAGCGGATGTATTTTATACAAAATCCAAACAAATCCAAGTTATTACTCTCTTAACCTGGATTTGCAGCAAAGGATCAATAACTTAGAGGAGAAAATAGGTCTCATGCAGTCTCTGTCTTCAAAATTATGTGAATGGAAATACCCAGACAAACAGATGTATTTTAAGAACTTTATTGCTATAATTAGCGAAGAATTGGAAATGAGCGTTGTCGACAGAATCTTAGGCAATACAATAAGAAAATCGCAACAATGTAAGGATCCCACAGCGATAATAAATTTCCTCTATGAAACCTATCAAGGAGAGGACCATCCAAGTTTAATAATGATGACTCGTTTGCAACAGCAATTCTTCGAAGTTTTCCCGAAGAATTTCAATATACTTTCAAGGTGTGGATATGTTCTACACAAAATCAAGACAAATCCAAGTTATGATAGTCTGGGCCCGAATTGGAAGCAAAGGATCACTAACTTAATCTTAATATTGCCAAGCAATATTCGCTATGTATTTTTCCGCTCTCACTTTTGTTTAATGAATAACTATTACAATCAATACCTCTATATTGCTCAATTTTTAGAAAAAATTAATGGAGAAAGTCTTCAGGCATTTACATGGTATGACAAGCTTAAGATAGGCACTTTGGGGTACATCAATGCAAAAATAATCGATTCTACTGATGAAGACCTCACCAATTTTTCTGTTCAACTTTTAAGCAATTATAATAATACTACGGCCTATTATTACACCCAGCTTCGTACAAAATATGTTGCTGCTTGGCTATTACCACCGCGAGAGTCTTACAATGATATTTGGAAAATAACCTTTTCGGACAAGGAAATTGTTCACATCCACCAGGATGGCAATAGCATGTGCTCCACAAACATCATGTATGATAGAGTGAGGCGATATGTAAGTACAACGGACAGTTGTTATCCACCCCAAGCAATGTATTGGAAATTGGGAACATGTAACAGGAAGCAGAGCCGGCCAACTAACCCAAAAGGAACCTTAAAAACTAACGCCAAAGGATTATACCAAACTACCACGATTTGTGTGGCATTCGATTATTGTCCAATATAGGTACACTTTAAATAACTTTACATATTGTGTATATAAATATTTCTAGATTAAAAAACAATTCAAATTAAATTGTTTTTGCTTCTTTAAATAATATTTGAGTATATGATAATTTGCAATAATAAACACAAATAAATTAGACCTGCAAAAAATCACCGAACATTTGTGGGAGTGCAGTGAACGGATCCATTACCAAAAGGTAGTTTAAGGCACATATAAAAAAACTCCACTTCTCTTGACTTTTTCTATATGAAAACCAGTAAGGAAAGGCACAAAGTCGGTCGGGGCAGACTATATAATACCGTACACCTCCCTAACAATGTGATAATGATCAATTTGGAATAATTGGTACATAGTTAGGAACATATATATGTTGCTATATCTAAATCTGAACCGATTATCGCTAAATTAAGCAATATTCGTTCCTATATTGAGAAACATCTCTATGCCAAATTTTGTAATGGTCGGAAGTAAAGTACAACTTCTATAGCGCTTTGATACCAAATCAGGAGGAACATATATGAAGGTTATATCTAAATGTGAACCGATTTTCCCCGAATTTGGAAGTATTCGTTCAGGTAATAAGAAACATCTTTCAGCCGAATTTCACACAGATCGGATATAAAATACAGTTTCTACAGCGCTTACATGTTAACTCGGGGGTAGCATATATATGGGGGCTATATCTAAACATGAACCGATTTTCCCCAAATTTTGTATTGTATCTAACTGTATCACGAGACTGCTGTCTGTCAAAGTTTGTACGGACGTCCTTGGGCCAGAAAAAAATTATGTGAAAAGTTACGGCGAGATCGGACCATAATTACGACCTGTACATTGATTACAAAAATACATGCACAGACGGACAGGCGCACAGATGGACGGACATAGCTAAATCAACTCAGAACGTGATTCTAAGTCGATCGGTATAAAACGATGGGTCTATTTATCATCATATCACTCTTTTGTATATGAAAAATAGAAAAAGTCATCAATGATAATCATTTTCGTATAGAAAAAGTAATCAACGATGATGTTCTTTTTCGTATAGAAAAAGTCATTAACGATGAGGAACATTTTCTAATAGAAAAAGTCATCAATGATGACCTTTTTCGTATAGAAAAAGTCATCAACGATGACCTTTTTCGTATAGAAATAACTTTAAATAACTTTACATATTGTGTATATAAATATTTCTAGATTAAAAAACAATTCAAATTAAATTGTTTTTGCTTCTTTAAATAATATTTGAGTATATGATAATTTGCAATAATAAACACAAATAAATTAGACCTGCAAAAAATCAAGGAACATTTGTGGGAGTGCAGTGAACGGATCCATTACCAAAAGGTAGTTTAAGGCACATATAAAAAAACTCCACTTCTCTTGACTTTTTCTATATGAAAACCAGTAAGGAAAGGCACAAAGTCGGTCGGGGCAGACTATATAATACCGTACACCTCCCTAACAATGTGATAATGATCAATTTGGAATAATTGGTACATAGTTAGGAACATATATATGTTGCTATATCTAAATCTGAACCGATTATCGCTAAATTAAGCAATATTCGTTCCTATATTGAGAAACATCTCTATGCCAAATTTTGTAATGGTCGGAAGTAAAGTACAACTTCTATAGCGCTTTGATACCAAATCAGGAGGAACATATATGAAGGTTATATCTAAATGTGAACCGATTTTCCCCGAATTTGGAAGTATTCGTTCAGGTAATAAGAAACATCTTTCAGCCGAATTTCACACAGATCGGATATAAAATACAGTTTCTACAGCGCTTACATGTTAACTCGGGGGTAGCATATATATGGGGGCTATATCTAAACATGAACCGATTTTCCCCAAATTTTGTATTGTATCTAACTGTATCACGAGACTGCTGTCTGTCAAAGTTTGTACGGACGTCCTTGGGCCAGAAAAAAATTATGTGAAAAGTTACGGCGAGATCGGACCATAATTACGACCTGTACATTGATTACAAAAATACATGCACAGACGGACAGGCGCACAGATGGACGGACATAGCTAAATCAACTCAGAACGTGATTCTAAGTCGATCGGTATAAAACGATGGGTCTATTTATCATCATATCACTCTTTTGTATATGAAAAATAGAAAAAGTCATCAATGATAATCATTTTCGTATAGAAAAAGTAATCAACGATGATGTTCTTTTTCGTATAGAAAAAGTCATTAACGATGAGGAACATTTTCTAATAGAAAAAGTCATCAATGATGACCTTTTTCGTATAGAAAAAGTCATCAACGATGACCTTTTTCGTATAGAAAAAGTCATCAACGATGACCTTTTTCGTATAGAAAAAGTCATCAACGATGACCTTTTTCGTATAGAAAAAGTCATCAACGATGACCTTTTTCGTATAGAAAAAGTCATCAACGATGACCTTTTTCGTATAGAAAAAGTCATGACCTTTTTCGTATAGAAAAAGTCATCAACGAAGACCTTTTTCGAATAGAAAAAGTCATCAACGATGACCTTTTTCGTATAGAAAAATTCATCAACGATGACCTTTTTCGTATAGAAAAAGTCATCAACGATGACCTTTTTCGTATAGAAAAATTCATCAACGATGACCTTTTTCGTATAGAAAAATTCATCAACGATGACCTTTTTCGTATAGAAAAATTCATCAACGATGACCTCTTTCGTATAGAAAAAGTCATCAACGATGACCTTTTTCGTATAGAAAAAGTCATCAACGATGACCTTTTTCGTATCGAAAAAGTCATCAACGATGACCTTTTTCGTATAGAAAAAGTCATCAACGATGACCTTTTTCGTATAGAAAAAGTCATCAACGATGACCTTTTTCGTATAGAAAAAGTCATCAACGATGACCTTTTTCATATAGAAAAAGTCAACGATGACCTTTTTCGTATAGAAAAAGTCATCAACGATAAGGTTCTTTTTCGTATAGAAAAAGTCATCAACGATAAGGTTCTTTTTCGTATAGAAAAAGTCATTAACGATGAGGAACATTTTCTAATTGAAAAAGTCATCAACGATGACCTTTTTCGTATAGAAAAAGTCATCAACGATGACCTTTTTCGTATAGAAAAAGCCATCAACCTTTTTCGTATAGAAAATGTCATAAACGATGACCTTTTTCGTATAGAAAATGTCATCAACGATGACCTTTTTCGTATAGAAAAAGTCATCAACGATGACATTTTTCGTATAGAAAAAGTCATCAACGATGACCTTTTTCGTATAGAAAAAGTCATCAACGATGACCTTTTTCGTATAGAAAAAGTCATCAACGATGACCTTTTTCGTATAGAAAAAGTCATCAACGATGACCCTTTTCGTATAGAAAAAGTCATCAAAGATGACGCTTTTCATATAGAAAAATCATCGTATAGAAAAAGTCATCAACAAAGTCATCAACGATGACCTTTTTCTTATAGAAAAAGTCATCAACGATGACTTTTTTCTTATAGAAAAAGTCATCAACGATGATCTTCTTCGTATAGAAAAAGCCATCAACGATGACCTTCTTCTTATAGAAAAAGTCATCAACGATGACCTTCTTCTTATAGAAAAAGTCATCAACGATGCCCTTTTTCTTATAGAAAAAGTCATCAACGATGACCTTTTTCTTATATTATAATAATACTACGGCCTATTATTACACCCAGCTTCGTACAAAATATGTTGCTGCTTGGCTATTACCACCGCGAGAGTCTTACAATGATATTTGGAAAATAACCTTTTCGGACAAGGAAATTGTTCACATCCACCAGGATGGCAGTAGCATGTGCTCCACAAACTCCATGTATGATAGAGTGAGGCGATATGTAAGTACAACGGACAGTTGTTATCCACCCCAAGCAATGTATTGGAAATTGGGAACATGTAACAGGAAGCAGAGCCGGCCAACTAACCCAAAAGGAACCTTAAAAACTAACGCCAAAGGATTATACCAAACTACCACGATTTGTGTGGCATTCGATTATTGTCCAATATAGGTACACTTTAAATAACTTTACATATTGCGTATATAAATATTTCTAGATTAAAAAACAATTCAAATTAAATTGTTTTTGCTTCTTTAAATAATATTTGAGTATATGATAATTTGCAATAATAAACACAAATAAATTAGACCTGCAAAAAATCAAGGAACATTTGTGGGAGTGCAGTGAACGGATCCATTACCAAAAGGTAGTTTAAGGCACATATAAAAAAACTCCACTTCTCTTGACTTTTTCTATATGAAAACCAGTAAGGAAAGGCACAAAGTCGGTCGGGGCAGACTATATAATACCGTACACCTCCCTAACAATGTGATAATGATCAATTTGGAATAATTGGTACATAGTTAGGAACATATATATGTTGCTATATCTAAATCTGAACCGATTATCGCTAAATTAAGCAATATTCGTTCCTATATTGAGAAACATCTCTATGCCAAATTTTGTAATGGTCGGAAGTAAAGTACAACTTCTATAGCGCTTTGATACCAAATCAGGAGGAACATATATGAAGGTTATATCTAAATGTGAACCGATTTTCCCCGAATTTGGAAGTATTCGTTCAGGTAATAAGAAACATCTTTCAGCCGAATTTCACACAGATCGGATATAAAATACAGTTTCTACAGCGCTTACATGTTAACTCGGGGGTAGCATATATATGGGGGCTATATCTAAACATGAACCGATTTTCCCCAAATTTTGTATTGTATCTAACTGTATCACGAGACTGCTGTCTGTCAAAGTTTGTACGGACGTCCTTGGGCCAGAAAAAAATTATGTGAAAAGTTACGGCGAGATCGGACCATAATTACGACCTGTACATTGATTACAAAAATACATGCACAGACGGACAGGCGCACAGATGGACGGACATAGCTAAATCAACTCAGAACGTGATTCTAAGTCGATCGGTATAAAACGATGGGTCTATTTATCATCATATCACTCTTTTGTATATGAAAAATAGAAAAAGTCATCAATGATAATCATTTTCGTATAGAAAAAGTAATCAACGATGATGTTCTTTTTCGTATAGAAAAAGTCATTAACGATGAGGAACATTTTCTAATAGAAAAAGTCATCAATGATGACCTTTTTCGTATAGAAAAAGTCATCAACGATGACCTTTTTCGTATAGAAAAAGTCATCAACGATGACCTTTTTCGTATAGAAAAAGTCATCAACGATGACCTTTTTCGTATAGAAAAAGTCATCAACGATGACCTTTTTCGTATAGAAAAAGTCATGACCTTTTTCGTATAGAAAAAGTCATCAACGAAGACCTTTTTCGAATAGAAAAAGTCATCAACGATGACCTTTTTCGTATAGAAAAATTCATCAACGATGACCTTTTTCGTATAGAAAAAGTCATCAACGATGACCTTTTTCGTATAGAAAAATTCATCAACGATGACCTTTTTCGTATAGAAAAATTCATCAACGATGACCTTTTTCGTATAGAAAAATTCATCAACGATGACCTCTTTCGTATAGAAAAAGTCATCAACGATGACCTTTTTCGTATAGAAAAAGTCATCAACGATGACCTTTTTCGTATAGAAAAAGTCATCAACGATGACCTTTTTCGTATAGAAAAAGTCATCAACGATGACCTTTTTCGTATAGAAAAAGTCATCAACGATGACCTTTTTCGTATAGAAAAAGTCATCAACGATGACCTTTTTCGTATAGAAAAAGTCATCAACGATGACCTTTTTCGTATAGAAAAAGTCATCAACGATAAGGTTCTTTTTCGTATAGAAAAAGTCATTAACGATGAGGAACATTTTCTAATTGAAAAAGTCATCAACGATGACCTTTTTCGTATAGAAAAAGTCATCAACGATGACCTTTTTCGTATAGAAAAAGCCATCAACGATGACCTTTTTCGTATAGAAAAAGTCATCAATGATGACCTTTTTCGTATAGAAAATGTCATAAACGATGACCTTTTTCGTATAGAAAATGTCATCAACGATGACCTTTTTCGTATAGAAAAAGTCATCAACGATGACATTTTTCGTATAGAAAAAGTCATCAACGATGACCTTTTTCGTATAGAAAAAGTCATCAACGATGACCTTTTTCGTATAGAAAAAGTCATCAACGATGACCTTTTTCGTATAGAAAAAGTCATCAACGATGACCTTTTTCGTATAGAAAAAGTCATCAACGATGACCTTTTTCGTATAGAAAAAGTCATCAACGATGACCCTTTTCGTATAGAAAAAGTCATCAAAGATGACGCTTTTCATATAGAAAAAGTCATCAACGATGACCTTTTTCGTATAGAAAAATCATCGTATAGAAAAAGTCATCAACAAAGTCATCAACGATGACCTTTTTCTTATAGAAAAAGTCATCAACGATGACTTTTTTCTTATAGAAAAAGTCATCAACGATGATCTTCTTCGTATAGAAAAAGCCATCAACGATGACCTTCTTCTTATAGAAAAAGTCATCAACGATGACCTTCTTCTTATAGAAAAAGTCATCAACGATGCCCTTTTTCTTATAGAAAAAGTCATCAACGATGACCTTTTTCTTATAGAAAAAGTCATCAACGATGACCTTTTTCTTATAGAAAAAGTCATCAACGATGACCTTTTTCTTATAGAAAAAGTCATCAACGATGACCTTTTTCTTATAGAAAAAGTCATCAACGATGACCTTTTTCTTATAGAAAAAGTCATCAACGATGACCTTTTTCTTATAGAAAAAGTCATCAACGATGACCTTTTTCGTATAGAAAAAGTCATCAACGATGACCCTTTTCGTATAGAAAAAGTCATCAAAGATGACGCTTTTCATATAGAAAAAGTCATCAACGATGACCTTTTTCGTATAGAAAAAGCCATCAACGATGACCTTTTTCGTATAGAAAAAGTCATCAATGATGACCTTTTTCGTATAGAAAATGTCATAAACGATGACCTTTTTCGTATAGAAAATGTCATCAACGATGACCTTTTTCGTATAGAAAAAGTCATCAACGATGACATTTTTCGTATAGAAAATGTCATCAACGATGACCTTTTTCTTATAGAAAAAGTCATCAACGATGACTTTTTTCTTATAGAAAAAGTCATCAACGATGATCTTCTTCGTATAGAAAAAGCCATCAACGATGACCTTCTTCTTATAGAAAAAGTCATCAACGATGACCTTCTTCTTATAGAAAAAGTCATCAACGATGCCCTTTTTCTTATAGAAAAAGTCATCAACGATGACCTTTTTCTTATAGAAAAAGTCATCAACGATGATCTTCTTCGTATAGAAAAAGCCATCAACGATGACCTTCTTCTTATAGAAAAAGTCATCAACGATGACCTTCTTCTTATAGAAAAAGTCATCAACGATGCCCATTTTCTTATAGAAAAAGTCATCAACGATGACCTTTTTCTTATAGAAAAAGTCATCAACGATGACCTTTTTCTAATAGAAAAAGTCATCAACGATGACCTTTTTCTTATAGAAAAAGTCATCAACGATGACCTTTTTCTTATAGAAAAAGTCATCAACGATGACCTTTTTCTTATAGAAAAAGTCATCAACGATGACCTTTTTCTTATAGAAAAAGTCATCAACGATGACCTTTTTCTAATTGAAAAAGTCATCAACGATGACCTTTTTCGTATAGAAAAAGTCATCAACAAAGTCATCAACGATGACCTTTTTCTTATAGAAAAAGTCATCAACGATGACTTTTTTCTTATAGAAAAAGTCATCAACGATGATCTTCTTCGTATAGAAAAAGCCATCAACGATGACCTTCTTCTTATAGAAAAAGTCATCAACGATGACCTTCTTCTTATAGAAAAAGTCATCAACGATGCCCTTTTTCTTATAGAAAAAGTCATCAACGATGACCTTTTTCTTATAGAAAAAGTCATCAACGATGACCTTTTTCTTATAGAAAAAGTCATCAACGATGACCTTTTTCTTATAGAAAAAGTCATCAACGATGACCTTTTTCTTATAGAAAAAGTCATCAACGATGACCTTTTTCTTATAGAAAAAGTCATCAACGATGACCTTTTTCTAATTGAAAAAGTCATCAACGATGACCTTTTTCGTATAGAAAAAGTCATCAACGATGACCTTTTTCGTATAGAAAAAGCCATCAACGATGACCTTTTTCGTATAGAAAAAGTCATCAATGATGACCTTTTTCGTATAGAAAATGTCATAAACGATGACCTTTTTCGTATAGAAAATGTCATCAACGATGACCTTTTTCGTATAGAAAAAGTCATCAACGATGACATTTTTCGTATAGAAAAAGTCATCAACGATGACCTTTTTCGTATAGAAAAAGTCATCAACGATGACATTTTTCGTATAGAAAAAGTCATCAACGATGACCTTTTTCGTATAGAAAAAGTCATCAACGATGACCTTTTTCGTATAGAAAAAGTCATCAACGATGACCTTTTTCGTATAGAAAAAGTCATCAACGATGACCTTTTTCGTATAGAAAAAGTCATCAACGATGACCTTTTTCGTATAGAAAAAGTCATCAACGATGACCTTTTTCGTATAGAAAAAGTCATCAACGATGACCTTTTTCGTATAGAAAAAGTCATCAACGATGACCTTTTTCGTATAGAAAAAGTCATCAACGATGACCCTTTTCGTATAGAAAAAGTCATCAAAGATGACGCTTTTCATATAGAAAAAGTCATCAACGATGACCTTTTTCGTATAGAAAAATCATCGTATAGAAAAAGTCATCAACAAAGTCATCAACGATGACCTTTTTCTTATAGAAAAAGTCATCAACGATGACTTTTTTCTTATAGAAAAAGTCATCAACGATGATCTTCTTCGTATAGAAAAAGCCATCAACGATGACCTTCTTCTTATAGAAAAAGTCATCAACGATGACCTTCTTCTTATAGAAAAAGTCATCAACGATGCCCTTTTTCTTATAGAAAAAGTCATCAACGATGACCTTTTTCTTATAGAAAAAGTCATCAACGATGACCTTTTTCTTATAGAAAAAGTCATCAACGATGACCTTTTTCTTATAGAAAAAGTCATCAACGATGACCTTTTTCTTATAGAAAAAGTCATCCACGATGACCTTTTTCTTATAGAAAAAGTCATCAACGATGACCTTTTTCTTATAGAAAAAGTCATCAACGATGACCTTTTTCTTATAGAAAAAGTCATCAATGATGACCTTTTTCGTATAGAAAATGTCATCAACTATGACCTTTTTCGTATAGAAAAAGTCATCAACGATGACCTTTTTCGTATAGAAAAAGTCATCAACGATGACCTTTTTCGTATAGAAAAAGCCATCAACGATGACCTTTTTCGTATAGAAAAAGTCATCAATGATGACCTTTTTCGTATAGAAAAATTCATCAACGATGACCTTTTTCGTGTAGAAAAATTCATCAACGATGACCTCTTTCGTATAGAAAAAGTCATCAACGATGACGCTTTTCATATAGAAAAAGTTATCAACGATGACCTTTTTCGTATAGAAAAATCATCGTATAGAAAAAGTCATCAACAAAGTCATCAACGATGACCTTTTTCTTATAGAAAAAGTCATCAACGATGACTTTTTTCTTATAGAAAAAGTCATCAACGATGACCTTCTTCGTATAGAAAAAGCCATCAACGATGACCTTCTTCTTATAGAAAAAGTCATCAACGATGACCTTTTTCTTATAGAAAAAGTCATCAACGATGACCTTTTTCTTATAGAAAAAGTCATCAACGATGACCTTTTTCTTATAGAAAAAGTCATCAACGATGACCTTTTTCTTATAGAAAAAGTCATCAACGATGACCTTTTTCTTATAGAAAAAGTCATCAACGATGACCTTTTTCTTATAGAAAAAGTCATCAACGATGACCTTTTTCTTATAGAAAAAGTCATCAACGATGATCATCATCATTGATGACTCTTTAACACCTTGTTTTATAAAATATTCTCCCCTAACTTCTTCTACGTCCCTCTTTCAATATTAAGCCAAAAAATACCACCTATTCACTTCACAAAAGCCATCCATGATGATATATGTTGTCGAGAAGAGGACGCCAATCATGAAATAAAAAGAAACCCCTAAAACACTTAAAGAAGACACAAAGTCTCAATGTTTAACAAAATGCTTCACGTCATTGCCTTTGTTTTGGTCTGATTCCCTTTATGGATGAGCATAAAACATGATTCATATAAATGTTCCCACTTTTGGCCGGAAGGAGTCGTAAGGACGATTGTTTGGTCGCCTCGTTCAGTTTCTCCACAAACATAACATAAGTATTCAATGTTAAATATCAACAATACACCCAAGATATTTGCAAAAGAAAAAAAGAGCATAACAAAGGGGGATAAAAGGAAAACCCAAGGAAATGATGACTTGGGAAAGATGAACAGGAGATGAGTTGCCAAGGATTTGCTGGGGTTTGAATGTGTGTTTGTTTTCACATGATTTCTATGCATATTTTATTATGATACTCGTATTATATTGGAGTGCTCGCTCTGCTTCATGGTTCAGGGCTTCTGTGGTTTTGGGGGTTCATATAAAAATTGTTAAGATTAAGGAGCTCATCAGGGATAGAGATGCCCAGAGAAGAGGACTCACTGAAGCCGTAAAAAGGCAGAAAAGAAAAAACAAATTGTCTTGTCATCTTGCCGTGTCATAAATGGGTTAGTTGGCTTCTAACATTGTCTAACTGTCTGCTATTTAGGATCCCACAGGGTTTTTTATGGGTGTGAAATTCTCCGCCCGCTTTTTTCTCGTTGTGAGTGGGCCATAGGAAAAAGGTTAGATTTCCTCAAGTATTATGATTTGTTTGTTTAACCTCTTGAAAACATTAAGGCGATAAAGGTGATGGGCATAATCTCAAGGGGAGCAACAAATAAATGTGTCATGTCATAATGAGACATTTATTTTTCGATTGAATGGAATTTTTCCTGAAAATATTGACAATTATATTATTATTGTGTGAATTCGGGGAAGCACAATTAGCTGATAGATAAAGTGAGTTTCCCCCTTAGGTGTATTGAAATTTTTTCGGCCAAATGACTTTGGTCGTGTTTTCGGTATAATTTTGACAGATGCGGACACTAATTATGGTATAAAGTAGGATTTCCACCTCACAGTCATATAGTCTTAGGCTACTCCTTCGTTGTACTATACTTTTGGGTCTGAAGCAAAACGCAAGAGTGTTATTGATTCGTATTTGGCTGAAACATCGCAACCAGCCATTGTTAATGAGCTACGACATTCATGTGTGAACAAAATTTGTGTGTATTGGACCATTACACGTTACAATTACAGGGTGGCTGATATGTATTGCAACCAACTTCAGGTTGCTATCATTTCTATCATAGCTGACAGATTTATTTCAGTGACAGTTCATTTTATTGTTTACAAGCTTACAAAAGCATTTTGATCTATTGCATTCAGAAAAAAAGTTATTCGTCACCAGAAATGATCCGAAAAGTGAAGGCCAGATTTTATCGAAATCCACGCCGCAGTGGTAGAAAAATTGCTCGTGATCTGAACATATCGCGAGAACGGATACAACACATATTAAAAAACCAGTAAGGAAAGGCTAAAGTCGGGCGGGGACGACTATATAATACCCTACACCACTCTCGTAATATTGAATAACTCTGATATATAAATTCTGTAATTCATGTATAAATTGTTTACATACATTTTGGGACATTTTATACTTAAATAATACCCTGTACCACAGTGTGGTGTAGGGTATAAAAACGATTGGATCTAAGGAGCCAAATCGGATGAAACATATATATGGGAGCTATAGCTAAATCTTTACCGATTTTCTTCAAATTCGGTAGTGTTGGTTCATGGATCAAGAAACTCTACCATTCTAAATTTCAAAACGATTGGATGTAAAATACAGCTTCTATAGGACTAAAGGGCCAAATCGGACGAAAGATATATATGGGAGCTATATCTAAATCTGAACCGATTTCAACCAAATTCAATAGCGATCTTAACAGCTGCGAAATATTCTAAACTGCAAAATTTCAGAACGATCGGAGTGAAATTGCGACCTGTAGTCGACGAACAACTTTACATGGACAAACGGACGGACCGACATGATTAAATCGACTCAGCTAGTGATTCTGAGTCGATCGTTATACTTTAAGGTGGGTCTAGCTGTGTTATTTTCAGGTGTTACAAACAGCTGCCGTGAAACAAACTTATAATACCCTGTACCACAGTGTGGTGTAGGGTACAATGAGCTTGGACTAAAGCCATTGAAGTTCCAAAAAGTGAAAAAGCTCACCGATGCACAAAAAAAGTTAGACTGGAAAGAGCCAAGGAGTTGCTTCAATTGCACGAAAGTGGCCAGTTACCGAATTTGGTTTTCTCCGATGAGAAGCCATTCCAAATTGAGCAGTTTGTGAACAAACAAAATGATCGGGTTTACTTGCCAAAGAGGTCAGCTGAAAATGTACACCTTCGATTGGCCACCAGAACTCAAGCGCCGCCGATGGTAATGGTGTGGGCCGCCGTAACGGCCGATGGTCGCTCCCCGCTCGTATTCATCGACCATGGGGTCAAAATAAATGCCGAATATTATCGGGAAAATGTCCTAAAGTCAGTATTGAAGCCCTGGACAGACAAACATTTCGGCCGCAGACCATGGACATTCCAACAGGACTCAGCACCATCGCACTCAGCACGCGTCAACCAAGAATGGTTTCGCTTCATTTCTACCGCACAATGGCCACCAAGATCTCCGGATCTCAATCCGTTGGACTTTTGCGCCTGGGGCATTTTAGAGAGTAAGGTTCGCACTAAAAAATACCAAAGTATCGATCATCTCAAGACGGCGCTTCGCCGGGAAAGGGCCAAAATACTGCAGAGCCACTTTCGTGCAGCGTGTGATGGCTTTGTCGGCCGTTTGAAGGCCATAATTCGTACCAAAGGTGGCCAATTCGAACAAATCTAAACTGTTTCTAAAATTTTATGTTATTTCCGACATTTTTTGCTTTAGAACAATACAATTTAAAAACCAGTAAGGAAAGGCTAAAGTCGGGCGGTGCCCACTATATAATACCCTACACCACTCTCGTAATATTGAATAACTCTGATATATAAATTTTGTAATTCATGTATAAATTGTTTACATAAATTTACTTTTGGGACATTTTATACTTAAATAATACCCTGTACCACAGTGTGGAGTAGGGTATAAAAACGATTGGATCTAAAGAGCCAAATCGGATGAAACATATATATGGGAGCTATAGCTAAATCTTTACCGATTTTCTTCAAATTCGGCAATGTTGGTTCATGAATCAAGAAACTCTACCATTCTAAATTTAAAAACGATTGGATGTAAAATATAGCTTCTATAGAACTAAAGGGCCAAATCGGACGAAACATATATATGGGAGCTATAGCTAAATCGATTTTCTTCAAATTCGGTAGTGTTGGTTCATGGATAAATTTCAAAACGATTGGATGTAAAATACAGATTTTATAGGACTAAAGGGCCAAATCGGACGAAACATATATATGGGAGCTATAGCTAAATCTTAACCGATTTTCTTCAAATTCGGCAGTGTTGGTTCATGGATCAAGAAACTCTACCATTCTAAATTTCGAAATTATTGGATGTAAAATACAGCTTCTACAGGACTAAAGGGCCAAATCGGACGAAACATATATATGGGAGCTATAGCTAAATCTTAACCGATTTTCTTCAAATTCGGTAGAGTTTGGCAATGTTGGTTCATGGATCAAGAAACTCTACCATTCTAAATTTCAAAACGATTGGATGTAAAATACAGCTTCTACAGGACTAAAGAGCAAAATCGGACGAAACATATATATGGGAGCTATAGCTAAATCTTAACCGATTTTCTTCAAATTCGGCAATGTTGGTTCATGGATCAAGAAACTCTACCATTCTAAATTTCAAAACGATTGGATGTAAAATACAGCTTTTATAGGACTAAATGGCCAAATCGGACGAAACATATATATGGGAGCTATAGCTAAATCTTAACCGATTTTCTTCAAATTCGGTAGAGTTTGGCAATGTTGGTTCATGGATCAAGAAACTCTACCATTCTAAATTTCAAAACGATTGGATGTAAAATACAGCTTCTACAGGACTAAAGAGCAAAATCGGACGAAACATATATATGGGAGCTATAGCTAAATCTTAACCGATTTTCTTCAAATTCGGCAATGTTGGTTCATGGATCAAGAAACTCTACCATTCTAAATTTCAAAACGATTGGATGTAAAATACAGCTTTTATAGGACTAAATGGCCAAATCGGACGAAACATATATATGGGAGCTATAGCTAAATCTTAACCGATTTTCTTCAAATTCGGTAGAGTTTGGCAATGTTGGTTCATGGATCAAGAAACTCTACCATTCTAAATTTCAAAACGATTGGATGTAAAATACAGCTTCTACAGGACTAAAGAGCAAAATCGGACGAAACATATATATGGGAGCTATAGCTAAATCTTAACCGATTTTCTTCAAATTCGGCAATGTTGGTTCATGGATCAAGAAACTCTACCATTCTAAATTTCAAAACGATTGGATGTAAAATACAGCTTTTATAGGACTAAATGGCCAAATCGGACGAAACATATATATGGGAGCTATAGCTAAATCTTAACCGATTTTCTTCAAATTCGGTAGTGTTGGTTCATGGATCAAGAAACTCTACCATTCTAAATTTCAAAACGATCGGATGTAAAATACAGCTTCTATAGGACTAAAGGGCCAAATCGGACGAAACATATATATGGTAGCTATAGCTAAATCTTAACCGATTTTCTTCAAATTCAGCATTGTTGGTTCATGGATCAAGAAACTCTACCTAAATTTCAAAATGATTGGATGTAAAATACAGCTTCTACAGGACTAAAGAGCAAAATCGGACGAAACATATATATGGGAGCTATAGCTAAATCTTAACCGATTTTCTTCAAATTCGGTAGTGTTGGTTCATGGATCAAGAAACTCTACCATTCTAAATTTCAAAACGATTGGATGTAAAATACAGCTTCTATAGGACTAAAGGGCCAAATCTACAATATCCCAGGCTACAGTTCAGTACACTGCTGTAGAAAGGATGGTTTTGGTGGAACTTCGCTATTTATAAAGGAAACGATGCAGTACGTTATTGAGGAGTGTGAAAGCAAGCAGTTTATTGACAGAATACAAATTTCGCTCGATAATATTAGAATCAGAGGCAAACCTGTAAAAATTATGTCATTTTATCGTTCACAAAAGTGTGATATGAATACTTTTTGTAATTTTATTGAGAACGAACTACATCATAATTTTCGCCAACCAAATATTTTACTCGGAGATTCAAATGTCGATTTTCGAAATCCTAGTTTAGCTAGTGAAATTTTAAATCTCTTATATCAATTTGAATGAGTGGTACGTGCATAGATAACACATACAGCAATATCACAGACAAACTTGCTATTGACTCAATTAAATGTAAAATAACAGACCACAATATCATATCCTGCAAATTACTATTAAATTTTGAAACAAGACTGTTCACAACAAAGCTTTATCATCAGTGCGATTATACCGTTTTAAAAGAAAAAATTTGTGACAATTTGAACAGTACCCAAATATGTGGCAATCCTGTTGTGGACATGCACAACTTTATAAATGCATTTTCATTATGTATTCGGGACTCAACTGTTCAAAAGGAAAGTACTATATCTGCCAGAAATTTAATCACACCCTGGGTAAATGAGAAATTACAATCTCTTATTGCATTAAAGAACTCATTATTAAAGAAACGTAGAAAGAAGCGTGGTGATAGTGGATTGGAAAGAAGGTTGAAACTAATAAGCCAGATTATAAAGAAAGCGAATAAAATTTGCATGAATTCATTTTATCAAAATCAGCTTGAAGCTCTGCAACATAATCCAAAGAAATGCTGGGAATTCATAAATGATCACTTGGGGAGATCTAAAAGATCTGAGGCAAAGTTGAGGGATGAAGATGGAGAACTTATAGTCGATAAAGGACGGAAATGTATTATATTTAATGACTATTTTCTGCAAATCGCATCACACATGAAAGCTAATATTATACCGTTACCTAATGACTCCTTTAATATGCTAAGAACTATGAGACAAAATCCGGTACATTTTTCTTTTAGTAACATTACTAACGAAATGATATTGGAAGATATTTCGAATTTGCAAGTTAAAAAAGCTCCTGGTTATGACAACATTTCGAGTAAAGCTATGAAAAAATGCGGTGATGTGATCAGTACCAGGCTAACATTGTTGTTTAACAGTATTGTTGATCATTCTATATATCCTGATGTCCTTAAAGTATCTAAAATAATACCCATCCCTAAGGAAACAGATGCTGACACAGTTGATAAATACAGACCAATTGCTTTATTGCCGATAACAGATAAAATAATCGAACAAAACTTGCATAGACAGCTAACATCATTTTTGGAGCAAACAAACCAGTTCTATAAGTTACAGTTTGGATTTAGAAAAGGATGTGGAACTCAGGAGGCTGTGGTAAATGTTGTTAATTTGGTGTGCGATGGTTTGGACAATGGATACGGTGGAGTGGCAGGAATATTCTATGATTTTTCAAAAGCGTTTGATCTTGTCGATCATGAAATATTGTTACAAAAGCTTCCGTTTTATGGGATTGATCAAAATAGTCAATGTTTAATTAAGAGTTATTTGCAAGGAAGAAAACGATACGTGGAAATTGGAGCCTGTCGAAGTAGTCTTGGTCTGGTGAAATACGGTGTTCCGCAGGGAAGCGTGCTCGGTCCACTGTTATTTTCAATTTACGTAAATGATATTTCGAACCTTAAACTTCATGGTAAACTTATAATGTATGCGGATGACATAAGTCTATTTTATCCATATAACCATGATGTCGTGTTGAAAGCTCAAATAGAACATGATGCTCAAGCAATCCTTGAATATGTAAGGGTTAATAAACTTATATTAAACACGAAAAAGACTCAATTAGTCAGATTCCGTCCGTACGCCTCTGCAAGTGGAAATTCGTTCAATGTCTTAATTGGAGAAAACCGTGTATATGAGAGTAATTCTTTGCGATACTTAGGAATTTACTTGCAATCCAACTTATCGTGGAACATGCATATTCAGCACATAAAAAAGAAAATTGCCCCTGCAATTGGCATATTATACAAATTTGATGAAAAAACTAAACTCCTAATTTACCAAGGTCTTATACACAGCCACTTTAATTACTTGTCAATAGTATATGGACACAAGAAAAGCACAGAATTTCGTAGCCTTCAAAGATGCCAAAACAGAGCTCTCAAAATTGTTTACAACTTGCCTTTAACATACTCGTCTTTTTCTTTGTAAGCGAATATTTGTAAGAACATTTTGCCGTTATATGGACTTTACAAAATGCAGCTATTGTTGTTCATGTATAAATCGATACAAAATATTGGACATCATGCTATTACATTCTCCAGAAATCAATCAACATTCAATACCAGAAACAATTC
The DNA here is from genome assembly GCA_963930755.1 of Eudasyphora cyanicolor. NCBI lineage: Eukaryota > Metazoa > Arthropoda > Insecta > Diptera > Muscidae > Eudasyphora > Eudasyphora cyanicolor. The sequence goes on along the minus strand of OZ005737.1, from coordinate 49,030,766 downwards.
AAATCTATGTGTGAAAAGATGCCGATTGGAAACAACAAAACAACGCATTGAATACATTGGTTGCTCTGAATACAACCACTTACCACAATCTATTAAGAATTTTTTGAGAATCTCATTATTTAAATTGAACCTAAAATCATATTTACTTCAAAATTTGGAAATGCTTCTTTTGTAGATTAATAATGTTTGGTATAAAAAAATGTAGATACATATTAAGTATTAATAAGTATTATAGGTAGTTACAATTTTTATTAGCTTCTTTTATAAACTTGCCAACTCGGCCCAATAATGTCTAAGTGGCGCTGGGGCATTCATAAAAATGGAAATATACCAAAACTGAAAATAAATGAAAAAAAAAAAAATCGGACGAAAGATATATATGCCCCATATCGGAGCTATATCTAAATCTGAACCGATTTCAACCAGCGATATAGCGATAGCGATCTTAACAGCCGCGAAATACTCTAAACTGCAAAATATCAGAACGATCGGAGTGAAATTGCGACCTGTAGTCGGCGAACAACTTTACATGGACAGACGGACGGACGGACGGACATCGTTAAATCGACTCAGCTAGTGATTCTGAGTCGATCGGTATACTTTAAGGTGGGTCTAGCTGTGTTATTTTCAGGTGTTACAAACATCTGCCGTGAAACAAACTTATAATACCCTGTACCACAGTGTGGTGTAGGGTATAAAAAATTAAAAAAATATAGCGCTTTACTTTGTTGCATTACATATCAGCCACCCTGTATACTGGTGCAAGTAACTCCCAGTTTTTCGTGGGGGAGGTACTCGAAGAAGCGGCCCAATATAGTCCATCTGTGACCATAGCCTGAGAAAGAAAACAAGTAGATGCGTTAAGTTCGGCCATGCCGAATCTTATATACTCACCACCATGGATTACATTAAATTTTAATTCTGAAAAAATCTTTGGATATGAAGCAAATCATAGAACTATCCTTTTTGTTTAAATAAATTAATAAAGAAATGAACGCTGATATTTTTAGAAAAATTTTAAGCCGCAATTTCTTTAGCCAAACTCTTCACCTGAAAAATGTGGTATTTATGGCATGTAGATGTAGCATTTTTGAGAGCTACATCTACACGGGGAATACGAGTATAACAAAATAATAATTATATACATTTTATTGAGATGTATTCTGGCCAAAATAGAATACAAAAAATAAGCGTTTTTGGGAGCGACATCTATAGGTGGACTATAACAAAATATGGTGGACTATAACAAAATATGTGGACATGCCTCTAGCGACCTGCAAGCTGCTCTTAAGAGATAGTGCCTTACGGCAACAAATGACAGGTGACCACTAGTCAGGAACTGCATACATACACTCCAGGCTTATGTGGTACTTCTGTCGTTATCGAGACCGGACGTCTCACTTATCGTGTCTGTCATAACGGGTCACTCCCTTGTTGGACGGCACGCAGAGAGATTGAAGGTCTTGCTAATAACATACGAGTGTATAATAATAGTTTGATGTAGCCCCCATATCGTGTTTCAATGAGGAAATCTTGGAAAATAATCAATATCTCTTGCGGTGGGCCCCGAGATTTGAGTTTATGAAATGCCTTAAGTACCACAAGGAAGGAAGGACTATAATCGGACTGATCAAACTTTATGATACTCTACCATACCTTCATAGAACAGAATAACCTGATCATAAGTGATAATTCTCGGATTAGGAAACTCATGTGGACACAATTTCATTATGATCGGCTTTAATATATAGCTATAATACTATCCGTCAACAATCTACTAGCAATCTACTACTTGAGATTTAGCTGCTCCTCCTGCATATAAGCTTTTTCATATGACGTTATATCCAAGGTTCAAAAGCTTTCTCGAAATTGATAAATATTAAATAGAGCGAAAAACGCCATTAATCTTATTGCTCTACTATAACTCTTAGTAAGTTTATGTGATCTACGCATGATTAGTTTAGTCGGAATCCTGCTTGTTGCTTTCGTAGATCCGACGTTAATGTTTTAGACAATCTGCTGGCTATGATGTGTGTTAGTACCTTGTTCAGCACACTAAGTAGGGTAATTCCTCTTTAGTTATTCCGGTTTGTTAGATCGCCTATTTTGGTATATACCTTCTTTGAACTCGTCAGGGACATTGTCGTTGTTCCAAATTTCTTCGATTACTGGGTGGATGATTAGAGCGCTTGCATCTGCATTTACTTTAAGGAGTTCTGGAGATATATTGTCACTACCAGGGCTTTTGTTATTTTTCAGTGATTTTATGGCGCTTGAGATTTCCGATAGAGAAGGGGTTGATGTTGGTATGTTGAGCTGGATATCATGACAGGCGCAACTATATTTAAGTAGATGCGTTGATGAGCGATCGTGATGATAGTAGATTTGAGTAATGCTCACCCATACCTCATGTTGTTCCTATCTGGTTGTAATAAGGTTGTCGTTGTTGTTCTTTATATGTAGGTTTACCACAGGTTGGTTTGGTATTCGACACCTTTTTTGTATGTCTGTATAAGTCACTGCTGTGATTGGTGATTGCCGCTTTTTGAGCCTATGCTCGTTTATTCTTGCGGGCACAGCGTTTAACGTCGAGGTCTAAGATTGTGTACAGGTTTCGTAGAGATGTTTTATTATGGAGAGTTTTTGCTGATTCAGTTAAAATGCTTCAAATATAAGCTATGTATTGCTTTAATACGTATATTTTGGAGCGACCTCTATAGGGCGACTATAACAAAATATGAACCGATTTGTAAAATTGTTGCTGTAATGAATTCTTGTGAAAATAGAAGACAAACTGCAAAGATTCTGCTAAATTGCTTTAAAAATGTTGTATCTATGGCTCAAAAATCGTAGTTTAGAGCGATCTCTAGCTATATCAAAGCCTTGACCGATATGGCCCATTTGCAATCCCAAACAACCTGCAACTATAAGAAATATTTCTACCAAACGCTAGATCTATTGTTACGGACTGTAGCGTGATTACAACAGAAAGACAATGTTCACCTGATGTAGGTGTCCAGACAATAATGAAGAAGATACACTTGAAGCAACCCTCGTTAGTGTCGTTTCGCGCTCTGAGTGGCTGCTTACATCAAAATGACTGCTTCCGTCAAGACAATTGCCGAATTTATTGTCATCAAAAAATCAAAGACAGTAAGAAGACGATGAGATATGTGTAAGACTAATAGTAAAAAAAGTGTATTGCTATTGTCTTCGCAAAACTGTCTCGTGTAAACCCCGGGTTAAGGACACTATATTACACTAGAAAATTGTATCCACAGACCTTCGACGAAAAATTTGTAGCATAGTGTAATTGAAGAAATCGATAAATAGGGCTGGTCGATTTTCATGTTTATACCCTATACCACACTGTGGTACAGGGTATTATAAGTTTGTTTCACGGCAGATGTTTGTAACACCTGAAAAACACCAGAAAAGTACACACTGTGGTACAGGGTATTATAAGTTTGTTTCACGGCAGATGTTTGTAACACCTGAAAAAGTATACCGATCGACTCAGAATCACTAGCTGAGTCGATTTAACCATGTCTGTCCGTCCGGCCGTCTGTCCATGTAAAGTTGTTCGTCGACTACAGGTCGCAATTTCACTCCGATCGTTCTGATTTGCACTTTAAAGTATTTCGCATCTGTAAAGATCCCTATTGAATTTGGTTGAAATTGGTTCAGATTTAGATATAGCTCCCATATAGATCTTTCGTCCGATTTGGCCCTTTAGTCCTATAGAAGCTGTATTTTACATCCAATCGTTTTGAAATTTAGAATGGTAGAGTTTCTTGATCCATGAACCAACACTACCGAATTTGAAGAAAATCGGTTAAGATTTAGCTATAGCTCTCATATATATGTTTCGTCCGATTTTGTTTTTAGTCCTGTAGAAGCTGTATTTTACATCCAATCATTTTGAAATTTAGAATGGTAGAGTTTCTTTATCCACGAACCAACACTACCGAATTTGAAGAAAATCGGTTAAGATTTAGCTATAGCTCCCATATATATGTTTCATCCGATTTGGCTCTTTAGATCCAATCGTTTTTATACCCTACACCACACTGTGGTACAGGGTATTATTTAAGTATAAAATGTCCCAAAAGTAAATTTATGTAAACAATTTATACATGAATTACAAAATTTATATATCAGAGTTATTCAATATTACGATAGTGGTGTAGGGTATTATATAGTCGGCCCCGCCCGACTTTAGCCCTTCCTTACTGGTTTTGCCATATTTTTTAAATGGGTGTCGAAAAAGATGCCTTTGATGTGTTTTACTCTAACTTGAAAGGTTATTTCATATTCATAAATATTTATCTTGGTAAATTTGCGTTTGAAGATCAAAAGAGCATCACTTCATAAGGTTTTTAAAAATTTCGATAAAAATGTAGAATGCGGTCATGAAAACTGGCATTATTAAAGCCTAATAAAATATAACCATTAGTATATACTTCGTATACAATCTGGTGATAAAAATTGGAATTAAAAAAACTTTACCATAAAAACACTTTTGATTTTAAATATTCGACACCACACTGTTGTACAGGGTATAACGACTGCGTGCATTTGTGGACCCATAGTTTATAATACCGATCGGCATAGACTCACTTTCTGAGTCGATTTAGCCATGCCAGTCTATCTGTCCGTCATTACGTCTTTTCATCTGTCTGTCCGTCTGACTTTCCGTCCGTCTGTCTGTCCGTTGGTTCATCTGTCTATTTGTCCATGTATTCTTGTTATAAAAGTGCAGGTCGTAAATATATTATAAAGCAATCTTTACGAAAATTTTTATATTTCTTAGATTAGAGACGATCTATATTGAAAATGGGGCATATCGGTCCATGTTTTGATATAGACCGAAATATTGAATTAAATCGAAATATAGTATATTTAACCTGCAACAGTTAATAGTAATAATACTTATCCTTGCATTTGTTCCCAGCAAAAAAAGAGCATCCATAGAAGCAATAAAAATCCACAACTTATGATCCGGAAGTTGTTCTAATTTGGATTTTCACCAATGAATTTAACAAGGAGTTGTCGCGCCGGGGAAGTACTTCTTTGTCACCACTTTTGCACAACTCCTTTTAAAGCACTGTATGATTTGCTTTTTTGGTGTTGTATTTATTTGATGAATGTATGTCGTTCTTATTAACATCTTTGTGTCCAGAGATCTCTTATTTTAAAGGAATACAAATGTTGAAATTAGTTGGGAAGGGAACGTATAAATAATTGGCCAAAAAGATAAACGATCATATATGTACATATATGAAAATATGTTTAGGACATTTAAAGATGTTTGTAATCTGTATGGTGTAGCTCTTGAAAAGTGTGACCGAATGACCCCATAGTGTAACTTCTAGTATCGTATTCGCAAATCATCAAAATGCTCACTAATAAATAAAGTATTTTTATTTTACACTGTAATGCATAGCACATTTCAGCGGCGCTATGCATTTTCCTAGTTCAGATAGTAGTAAAGTACCACAGCGTGGTACAGTAAGTATGGTATGGTATATTTAATTACCATAATTTCTTTTAAAATGATTTAATTATAACCTACACCACACTGGTACAATTTATTATAATTTTATGCATTTGTTTCTAACACCCAAAATGAGAAGAGATATATTGAACCATCGTTTATTATACCAATCGACTTAGAATCACTTTCTGAACCGTTTTAGCTATGTCAGTCTGTGCATGCCTTCTTGTAATCAATGTGCAGGTCACAAATATAGTCCGATCTCAAAGAAATTTTGCACATATCTTTATTTTGGGACAAGACAATTCGTATTGAAAGTTAAAGACAATAGATATAGGGCCTGTTTCTGTAACTTATTTTCTTTCGTCTACGACGAACGATCAAAAATCTCTCAACTATTTGAATATCGGTTTAGAAACAGATGTCTTAATATATATGAATGGAATGTACCTTCGATTTAGCTTATACCATCTATACCATCTTCCTTTCGATATTCATGAAATTTGGTAGAGATAATCTTATTTCAACAGTTAATATCTGTGTGAACAATATCGGTTCAAATTTACATATAGCCCCACATAGTCGCATGGATGTGTTCCTTCCGATTTGGCATCTAAGCTCCATAGAAAAATGTATTATATTTTGCACAAAGGATTTTTTAATCCGAGAATAGCAAGGTTGGAAAAATGTGTTTTCATGTTTTACTTCAGATCATTAAATTTGGCAGAGATTAGTTTATAGAATCATGAACACTGCGAAATTTAATAAAAAATGGATACCATTGAGATAAAGGCCTAATTTAAATACAGACCCCATATAGAATTTGCATCTAAAATAGCTGTCAAACACGATTGACAAAAGTCAAAACAGCAACAAGAGAACTTCAAAGGTTAAATAGATGAATACAGTACGTTCTGTTTAATACAATGTGGGTTACGCCTTTTGTGCTTTATCAAAAACGAGCACTGGATGTTACGTCTTTTTTTCTTTTTTCTTCAATAAAATCGTGATTTTTGGACGAAAAACGAATTTTTATTTTTTGGGGTAATGTTCTTGGGCATTTCTGACTTTGACTTTATGTTATTTTAATCGACTTTTAGAAGCAGTATTTTACATATATTTCATAGCCCTCATATATTCCTCCGATCTGGACTTTTATCACTTCAGAAGCTTTATTTTACATCCAATCTTTTGGAAATTATGCATTCTAGGGTTAATAATTTGTATTCCGAAATTACATTTTGGTTAGTTATTCAGAAGAACTTCTTTAAATGTACTTATGATTTGGAAGTACTTATAATGTTATTCTTTTGGAAGTACTTCTTTTATTTTTTGCTGGGTTGGCAAACAATGGTGGAGGTTATGATACAGTCGCCCCGCCCGACTTTAGTCTTTCCTTACTGGTTTTTTATACCCTCCCCCATAGGATGGGGGTATATTCATTTTGTCACTCCGTTTGTAACTCCTCTAAATATTGATATGAGCCCCCATAAAGTATATATATGTATATTCTTAATCGTCGTAAAATTCTAGGACGAGTTATCCATGTCCGTCTGTCCGTCTGTTGTAATCACACCACAGTCCGTAATAATAGAGCTAGGTTGATCAAATTTGGTAGAAATATTTCTTATAGTTGCAGGTTGTTTGGGATTGCAAATGGGACATATCGGTCAATGTTTTGATATACCTTCCCTATAGAGGTCACTCCAAAATACGGGTTTTGAGCCATAGATACCACATTTTTAAAGCAATTTAGCAGAAACATTGCAGTTCGTATTCTGTTTTGACAAGAATTCATTACAGGAAAAATTTTACAAATCGGTTCATATTTTGTTATAGTCACCCTATAGAGGTCGCTCCAAAATATACGTATTTAAGCCATAAATACCATATTTTCTAAGCAATTTAACTCAATTTTTTCAATTTGTATTTAATTAAGACAAGAATTCATCTCAATAACAATTTTTTAAATCAGTTCATATTTTGTTATAGTCCACCTATAGATGTCGCTCCCAAAAAGGTTTATTTATGCCATAAACACCACATTTTCTAAGCAATTTAGCTGAATCTTTGCAGTTTGTATTTTATTTTGGCAAGAATTCACCTCAATAAAATGTATACAAATAAAATTTTATTTTGTTGTATTTCCGCGTGTAGATATAGATCTCAAAAATGATATTTAAGCCATAATATTTACTCGACTCGAATTATAAAATCATTCGACGACGACTCCGGCAGTTAAGAAACATAAATTTTTGAAATTATATTTCTACTAAGACGTGAGTTCATGTTATTGAAAATAATATAGAGCTTTGTAAAAAAAACACACAAAAGTAGGTATTCAATACCAGTAGTTAAATAAAATTGTATTATTTATTCATCGACGCTTGACTTGCAAGTTGCAACTAATATGACAATTCTTTTAACATGGAATCATAATAAAATTTTAATCAATCATTGTCTGTTTATACCACAATTTTTGGAAATTATGTTCGCTTCAGGCAACAAATTTATTCGTTAGTTATTGTACCCTACACCACACTATGGTACAGGGGGTTATACATTTGTTTTTCTTTGGCAGATTTGTAAAAAATACTACAGCTAGACACACCTTAAAATATACCGTTCTACTCAGAATCACTAGCTGTCCCAGATAAAAAAGCTGTATTTCACATTCAATCATTTTGAAATTTTGTAGGGTAGAATTTTTTTACCCAAGAACGCATATTGTCGAATTTCAGCAAATTCAGTTTAGGTTTAAATTTATAAGGTAATTATATCAGAGCTTATTCTGCTCTAACAAGGAGTGGTACGGTATCATATAGTTGGCTTCGCATGGCCTTTCCTTACTTGTTTTGTACTCGCTTAGGAAAAGTGTATAGTCTTGCAAAAATACATACTTATTTTGTTAGCTAAATATAATCAGAGCTTTCCTAAAACTTTTTTATATAAAAAGTCGATAGTTTGGTTAACTTCGCAGATATTTTTGCCATACAAAAATAGTTGGTTAAAGGCTTCGAATATTTTATCTTTCTTTTGTGCCAAAATTGTTTCCCAAAAATTTTGGAGTGCAAAAGTTCTATCACATAAATGGTGCATTTTGCACAATCCATCTCGGAGTCGACCAAAATTTTTCGACTCCGGGCAAATTTCCCCAACTCCGACTCCACAGCCCTGATAAATACCACATTTTCAGCTGAAAAGTTTGGCTAAAGAATTTTCGGCTTAAAATTTGACAGCTTTTGTTTTTTTTAATAATTTATTTAAACAAAAAGGACCGTTTCATGATTTGCTCCATATCCAAAGATTTTTACAGTAATAAAATTTAATGCAATTCATGGTGAAGGGTATATAAGATTCGGCATTCGGCCCTACACCACACTGTGGTCCAGGGTATTATGAGTTTGTGCATACGTTTTTAACACCCAGAAGGAGAAGAGATAGACCCACCGTTTACTATACCGATTGACTTGGAATCAATTCCTGACGGACATGTCCGTCTGTCCGTCCGTCTGTAGATGTATCGTTGTAATTAAATTGCAGGTCGTATTAATTGTCCGATTGTGATGAAATTTAGCAACAAAGGACGACCCCTATTGAAATTGGTCAAAATCCGTTTAGATTTAGATATAGCCCCCATATATATGTTTCACACGATTTGACATGTAAGTGCTGTAGAAACCGTATTTTACATCCGATCTGTACGAAAATCGGCAGAGAGAGTTTTCTTATTACATGTATGAACACTGTCAAATGTTTATCGCAATGCCCATTTTCGCATTGCTACGGAGGTGTAGGGTATTATTTAGTCGGCCCCGCCCGAATTTTTGTCTTTCCTTACTGGTTATTTTATGGAATAGAATGCCTCAATCTACAGAAAAATAGATTTTATGTCTCGGACAAAAAAAAATACACGGGGCAAAATCGCCTTTTTTCATATGTTTGAATCAAAAAAAAAAAATATATTTGGAACACAAATTTTTAAATATTATATATTTCTTAGCAAATAAATTTTATTTGAAAATCAATAAAATATATTTGGAACGCATATATTAATATATTATAACAAATTATATTTGCAAACTAAATTTCTCAAATAAAATATGTGTTTAAATATAAATAACATTATTATTTATGAATTTTTCCAAATATATCTTATTTAAAAATATTTTCAAAACTTTTGCTGACTTTTTCGAATTTCAGTTTTAATTTTTTCTTGGTTTCGAATTGTACCTCCCAGTTATGATACCATATGCAGCATTAACATATGTTTTAAATCAATCATTTAAAATTTCTGAGTTAGTATTCCATGTCACATTACTTGTCAATCCTCCAATTAATTGATTATGATCCAAGATTATACGATTTCAATTATTGTTATTTATAAATTTTTACGAACATTAAAATTTTTTAAAAAAAAATAACTGAATTAATAAAAAATTTAACACAATTAATGCATTTTCTGAATTTTTAAGTGCAAATAAATATTTGTTTCGGAAATAACAGTCCCAAAAAAAAACATATTGGGATGTAAACAAAGATTCCTTTAGAATAACGTTTTCCCAAATATATTTGTGTGTACCCAATATTATATGTTTAGAGTGTACCCTAAACATATATATGTTTCAAGCCGAATATGTTTGGGACAATATACTACAGAAGCGATTTTTTTCAGCGTGTATGGGTCAGATTTTGTAACACTAATTAACCTATGAAATTTATTGTTGCATAAAAGCTTTCTAAAAAGTTGCTAAATGGAAATAAGACATCGCTATCATTTATTTTATTTTTTATAAAATTTTACGTCGTTTGAAACAGAATACATATAAATGACCATTTTTTATGAATTATTTTTTAAAAACAATTTGCAAAGTTTTTTCCAGATTTTTTTTTTTTGTAAAAACCTAATTTAAAAATTATTTCTGCCCCTTCATTTTTCCAAATTTAGGCAGAATATGTAGATAGCTTAGATAAACTTAGATTAGATTTTTGGGAACGCAATATTTGCAAAAGTTATGAAATTCAAGGGCAGGTCTCGCAGACCTAGGCAGAATATGTAGATAGACTTAGATTAGATTTTTGGGAACGCAATATTTGCAAAAGTTATGAAATGCAAGGGCAGGTCTCGCAATTGTCATTCTACTTCTCGAATAGTCCGATTTAGAAAAATTAAGAATTCCCATTCTTACAAACGTTAATAATGGCACTTCCAGATGGAAACCTGTCCGTCTGTCTGTCTGGTTGGTGCGCACGACAATATTTTCTATCTCAGACTAAAATAAATTTTAGCGAGATCCTATTCTACCCTTTACCAACCTCTTATAAAATTTTTAGGCAAACATAAAATTCATAGGCTAATATTTAAAATTCTGACCCTAATATAAAAGTCCAGTTTTCGGAAAAGGGCAACGAAAATGTTGAATTTTTTGCAAATACTTCATTTGTTCATGTTTATACCCTACACCACACTGTGGTACAGGGTATTACGACTTTGTGCATTTGTTTGTAACGTCCAAAAAGAGAAGAAATAGAACCATAGTTTATTTAGTTATGTCCGTCTGTCCGTCTGTCTGTCTGTCCATGTATTCTTGTAATCAAAGTGCGGGTCGTATTTATGGTCCGATTGTGATGAAATTTAGCACAGAGCTCGTTTTTGGCCCAAGGACGATCCCTATTGAAATTGGTCCAAATCGGTTCAGATTTAGATATAGCCCCCATATATATGTTACCCCGATTTGACATGTAAGCGCTGCAGAAACTGTATTTTATATCAGATCAGTACGAAATTTGGCAGAGAGAGTTCCCTTATTACATGAATGAACACTGCTAAATTCGGGGAAAAGCGGTTCAGATTTAGATATAGTCCCCATATATATGTTTCACCCGATTTGACATGTTAGCGCTATAGAAACCGTATTTTATATCCGATCTGTACGAAATTCGGCAGAGAGAGTTTTCTTGTTACGCGAATGAACACTGCAAAATTCGGAGAAAATCCGTTCAGATTTAGATATAGACCCCATATATATGTTTCACCCGATTTTACATGTAAGCGCGGTAGAAACCGTAATTTATATCCGATCAGTATGAAATTCGGCAGAAAGAGGTTTCTTATTATATAAATGAACACTGTTAAATTTGGAGGAAATCGGTTCAGATTTAGATATAGCCCCAATATATACGTTACCGCCGATTTGACATGTACGTAAGCGCTGTAAAATGTTATTTTATATCCGATCAGTGCGAAATTCGCCAAAAAGAGGTTTCTTTCTACATGAAGGAATACTGCTTAATTCGGAGAATATCGGTTCAGATTTAGATATAGCCCCCATATATATGTTACCCCTGATTTGCTATGTAAGCACGGAAACTGTATTTTATATCCGATCAGTACGAAATTCGACAGAAAGAGTTCTTTTTACGTGAATGAGTATTCAGGGAAAATCGGTCCAGATTTATATATAACCTCCATATATATGTTCCTCCTGATTTGGTTTCAAAGCGCTATTGAAGTTGTACCTTACTTCCGACCATTAAAATTTTCCAGAAAGGTGTTTCTCAATTTAGGAACGAATATTGCTTAATTTAGCGATTATCGGTTCAGAATTAGATAATATGTTCCTACGCATTCACCAATTATTACAAATTATTATCGCAATGACCCTTTGGCATTGTTAGGGAGGTGTAGGGTATTATATAGTCGGCCCCGCCCGACTTTCTGCCTTTCCTTACTGGTTTTTGACTATTTTTTTTTATAGAAAATTAATATTTTTGCAAATACTGCGTATGCAAATATTGCATATCCAAAAATTATTGAAAATTCTCTGTACGTTGCTTTGAAACTTCAATTGTAACAACTTGTTGCATATGCAAATTTTCCTCGTTTCTCTGTCATAAATCAAAATCCCACCTAAACTTACAACATGGTTGTCAAAACGTCAATCATACCATCGGAGCATATAGAACATAACGACGCAACGTCTAAACTGATGACAGTCATGAGTGAGTGATGACCACTTATGGTTATGGAGAGTATTAAGGGAAGAGGGGAGTTGGTGATAATTTCAAGGGAAAAATGTGTTATCACCAAATGTGAATGGAGGTACAAGTACAAAAGTCAAACTCTTTTAGCGTCTAGGATTAAATCATCACTCTTCTATTTGGACCTGCAAAAGAGTACATTTTAGCTAAATTTGCTTTAAAACAAGAAACTCAAGCAAATCTAAGCAATTTCTAAGATTACAACAAATCAACACTTTGAAACTGCCAAAGCGGAAGGTGAACATTTACATCGCTTTTCTGCTTTTATCTTTAACAATTTAAAATAGTTTCCGGTTTCCAATGCATTTCCTTCTGCTCTCGCCCATATTAGGAGGAGGAAACCCCCCCCAAAGGGGAATTGGAAACAGTATCCATCGGTAACTAAACATAAAATTCCCTGCCACTCGTTGTATGTTGACACAATCGCACAAATACATTCTATATGCAAGAGTGGCAAGTCTACGTCCTCTATGTGTGTAGCAGCCATCCATGTTGCATGTCTATCCATCCGTCCGCCTGTCCGTCCGTCCATACGCCTCGTCTGTCCATGTACTCCTGTAAATTCATGTGAGATTGTAATGGATGCCCCAGTGAGACTGAGTCCTGGTATTGTTGTTGGTCCCGGTTCTTTATTACACACATGCTGTGCTGTGCTCTGTGTATGTGTAAAATGTGTCACAGCTCTACGACTACGAGCAGCTTTGGGTAAACAAATGACGTGACTGGCATGGCAATATAATCCGGCGCTAGGACTGCAGGAGAGGCAACACCATACACCAACAACATGTTGCCATGTTGTTTGTGTTGACTTAATTTCTTCTAGAATCCTGACGGGCTTTGGATGATGGCCTTTTTTTCTTTCTTTCCTTTCTCTGCCAGACAAAAGTGCAAAAAGTTTCAGTTTTTATGCAGTCGTTTGACTAAAGCACTAAGACATTTTGTTGTTGTTTTGGTTAATTGTCTTTGAAAGAATTTAAAAGTTCATATTTTCATTTACTTTGCACGATCTTGGTGTAGGATAGGTGGTGGCCTTACCTGGATAAAGAAATTGCCCGAAGCCATAGCTATGAGACGCACGAGCAGAGGTGACCAGGCGGGGGCCTTAGGCAGAAATATTAACACTTTTTGAAGAAAATTAAAAGTAATTCCGAAAAAACTACTATTCACTTCAAGGTGACATCACTAGACACTGTGTGATAGGTGAGAGGACTGTACGCATGAAACTTCCAAGTTAGGCCATCTTTAGAAGGTGTTTAGATAAAGAGGATGAAGAATCAGTGCAGCATTTGCTATGTTCGTCTCGCTCTTCGAAGACCTTAACGTCCTAGCACATGCTCCTCGTCAAATTCGTAAAGAAATCTTCCTGGTTCAATAACGCCACTAATGATAGCTTTGAATGCTGTGCTACAAAACTCTATTTATATTCACTAATCATCTCTCATTTAATCCTTCTCACCTCTCCGACTCATCGTGTCTCCATCTCATTTTCTTGACGGAACAACAATGGACGAACTTGTCGGCCCGGTGTGATCTTAACAATACGCATTTATGACGAACTAAGGTTCCCACATAGAAAACCGTCAACAGAGTCTGAAGTCGTTGAAGCCTAAATAAAGTTGTTTGGCAACTTTTTGTAGATCAAGAAGTTCCTCCCTCTCCCAAAGTTCACAAAAAACTGTTGGAAATGTAATTCGTTTCAGATTAAATGTTTTTGAGCCCTGTCAGAATTCTTTGACAAATGAGTAGGGTTATTTCTATATTTTGTGGATTAAAGTCCGTTATCATCTGCCAAAAGTTGTTGATATTCCCCAAAAGGTCATTTGAATGAGCCACTAACCCCAGAGAAAATTATTGACTTCAGAATAAAGGCCATTAAGATCTGCTAAGTGCAATTGGAAATGGCTTAAAGGACAATGACCTCGAATTGAAGATCAGTGATCTCTGTCAGAGGTTAATGACCACGGATTTAGTGACTTTGATTGATGATTAATATTACTAAGTCGCGAGCGAAGGCCATTGACCGACCCTAGGTATTATATCTCAAACATTCCAGATTAAATGTAATTTATTATTAATTATTACGATAAAACAATTAGAAAAAATGTTTTTTTTTAATACTCGTATAATTTTTTGCTGGCACTAAAAATCGAAGACAACAATATCTATTTGAAAAATCTATGTACTGTACAACAGATTCGAACTTTTTCCAAAATAACGGGATCCGACGATGGATTCTGGTAGAGGAGACCATTAACAGATATACTTGTATCGGCGTTTTGAAAGATCACATCGGCATTTTATTTTAGAGGAGGTTAAATTTTCACTCATTTTGCCTGTTCGTGCAGCATATCGGTATATGAAACTATATGTTCTTTACATCTGAGGTGTAAAGTATGCTTAGCAATTTTGTGGGAAACAGTAAGGCCAATATTTTTGTGGAACATATTAACCCTCTAGCTCCCCCACATAATGGTAATTTTTCGCTCTATTTTCCACCAATCGTTAAAAACATCCCTAAATATGGGGAGGTCGGGTATGAAATGTTCTACGAAAATGTTGGCCATATAATTTTACTATATGTGTCAGAACACACCAAAGCCCAAAACCTATTACAAACACCAAAAAACATTAAAATTCCGCTCAAAATCACCCTTTTGGAATATTCGTGCAGCAGTGTTGTTCATACGCCCCAGAGGTCTTATGAATATTTCACTAAATATTGACCCTTTGTAGGGGAGGTATTCGAAGGAGTGTGCCAACATGGTCCATTTTTGATCTTAGCCTGAGATAAAAAAACAAGTATTTCACTAAATATTGGTCCTATGTAGGGGAGGCATTCGAGGAGCGTCAACATGGTAGATTTTTGATCTTAGCCTGAGATAAAAAAAACAATTAAAACCGTTAAGTTGGGCCATGCCGAATCTTATTTACCCTCCACCATGGATTTCTTTCAATTCTATTACTTTAAAATCTTTGGATATGGGGCAAATCATGAAAGGATCCTTTTTGTTTAAGCAAATTATTAAAAAAAACAGTAAGGAAAGACAGAAAGTCCGGCGGGGCCGACTATATATTACCCTACACCTCCCTAACAATGCGCAAATGGGCATTGCGATAAGAATTTGGCAGTGCTTATTACATGTAATAAGAAAACTCTCTATGCCGAATATCGTACTGATCGGATATAAAATACGGGTTCTACAGCGCTTTCATGTCAAATCGGGTGAAGCGTATATATGGGAGCTTTATCTATATCTGAACTGAATTTCCCCGAATTTGGCAGAGTTCATTCATGTAATAAGAGAACTCTCTCTAGGCCAAATTTTGTACTTATCTGATACAAAATGCAGTTTCTAAAGCGCTTACATGTCAAGTCGGGTGTAACATATGTATAGGGGATATATCTAAATCTGAACCGATTTTGACCAATTTCAATAGGTATCGTCCTTGGGCCAAAAAAAAAAGAACTGTGCAAAATGTCATCACAATCGGACCATAAATACGACCTGCACTTTGATTACAACGATACATCTACAGACGGACGGACAGACGGACATGGTTAAATCGACTAAGGAAGTGATTCCAAGTCGATCGGTATAATAAACGATGGGTCTATCTCTTCTTCTTCTGGGTGTTACAAACAAATGCACAAACATATAACACCTTGGACCACAGTGTGGTGTAGGGTATAAAAACGAACGGGTATAAAAACGAACGGTATTTATGGTTTAAATTAGCATATTTGAGAACTAGATCTACACGGGGAACACAACAATATAAAAACTGATTTGTATACATTTTATTAAGATTAATTCTTGCTAAAATAGAATATAAACTGCAAAGTTTCAGCAAAATTTCTTAAAAATTGTGGTGTTTAGGGCTTAAATAAGCATTTTTGGGAGCGACATCTATAGGTGGACCATAACAAAATATGAACTGATTTAAAAATGTTTTACTGTGATGAATTCTTGTCTTAATTAAATACAAACTGCAAAGATTCATTTAAAATGCTTAGAAAATATGGTATTTATGGCTTAAATACGTATGTTTTGGAGCGACCTCTATAGGATGACTATAACAAAATATGAACCGATTAGTAAAATTTTTGCTGAGATGAAATCTTGTCAAAATATAATACAAACTGCAAAGATTTTGCATAATTGCTTTTAAAATGTGGTATCTATGGCTCAAAACCCGTATTTTGGAGCGACCTCTGTAGGGGAGCTGTATCAAAACATTGATCGATATGGCCCATTTGCAATCCCAAAAAACCTGCAACTATAAGAAATATTTCTACCAAATTTGATCAACCTAGCTCTATTATTACGGACTGTAGCGTGATAACAACAGACGGACGGTCATGGCAAAATCGTCTTAAAATTTTAGGACAATTAAGAATATATATATTTTATGGGGTCTCAGATCAAAATTTAGAGTGTTACAAACGGAGTGACAAAATGAATATACCCCCATCCTATGGTGGAGGGCATAACAAAATATTTAGAAAAAAAAACATAAAAATTTTGGTTTTGATTCTATAAAATCTAAAAAAAAAATTTGTTAAGTGTTATTGATCGATCAATTGCATCACTCCAATGATTACTATCGCATTTACCGATGTAACGTTGTATTGGCTTAAACATCTCAGAACTCTGCCAAAATACATAAATATGACTGGCCTCTGTCGTTTATCTCTGACAAAGGCAACTGACCACCGGTAAATGCTGCTATGTATACTCCTGTAAAATGTCAGTGACTTTGAACTGAATATGAATGACCTCTGACAAATGTCATTGATTCTCGTTGAAAGTAATTTACCTCGGAATGAAGATCACTAAGCCTTAACAAAGTCCATTTCATTCGGAAAAAAATTACTGACTACATCGTAAAGTTACTGGACTCTGGTAAAGGCCACTTTACTGCGGATTTAAGGTCATTGAATGATAAAGTGGTATTGGCTCTAGAACAAAAATCATTTAAAAGTCCATGATCCCGACTTAAAGGTCGCTGATATCTTCCAAAGGATACGAATTTAATAAGACTGAACTCTGTAGTTTAAATGCCACTGACCCAAGTTTAAAACTCACTGCCAATCGCTAACCGTTCATAGGCTAATGCAACAGATCATTGACCACAAATTAAATTTGATAGACCTTACCAAATGCCTTTGATTCCCGCCGAAAATCATTAACTTCGGAATATAAATCACTGAGCCCTCGCTACTAAGGCCCATTTCCCTCTGAAAGATATTATTGACTTCCTCCGAAAGTTATTCAACTCTGCTAAAGTTCGCTGATAGCTGTCAAATGACATATAAATCTAATATAGGGCCATAGACATCGATCGTTTGATATGGGCTCACGAACATTGATCACCAACAACGGTTTTTGAGTCCGTCTTCCCGAATTCCGAATTCCCCGGATAAAATCTCATTGAATAAATACCACAATTAAATGTCTGAATTAAGTTGATTGACATCTGCTAGAGGCGCTTGACCCCAGAATAAAGATAATTGATCCCGAAGAGGGTATATAGATTTAATCAAAAATAACCTAGTTAAAAAACAAAACTATTTAAAAAAGTTGGAATAGTCAATCAGTTTTGATCCAGTCCACGATTGGTCAACTCAGTTTCTCACATACACTTCGACATCGTTTTCTACACGCAATGCGCTATGTTTTGTGTTTGGCCCCCTTTTAAAGCGTTGGTCGTCGTTTTTGTCATTGTCATGTTTTGTGGTTTTTTCATTCCTGGTTTCATCAGTCTTAGAGAGCTATTGTAGCTCGGTTGCACTTTCATCCTAACCGCAGGCTGATTTAGCAGCGTCTAGTCGTTGTTGTTTTGCTTATCTATGTCGGATTGTGAGTGTGCGTCGCATACCAATTTCAGTGTCCTATTCGCATGGGTTAGACATCCTTGTGTATCCTTGCTGTGGCTAAAGTATCAACTGCAGCTTGATTTACTTAAAGCATAAAGGAGAAACAACATACCAAAAATAGCGTTTCTGTCACCCGGTATGATGTTTCGCAACAAGATGCTGGTGACTGCTCTAAGTGAGGGCGATGTTGATGCCGATACTTACGATGACGGCCCTGACAATCATGATAATGAAAATTGACAAAATTGGAAGTAACACATTGCAAACGCTGTATGAGATTGAAGAAATGCTGTGAATAGAAATTAAGTCTAAGGATATTAGGGGTAAACAAAGGGAGAAAACAGTTTTTTTAAGGATCACTGATTTCTCTATTTCTTTCTCGTAATTCTACAATGTGAAGGTTTATTGCAGCTTTCCTAAACTGTTCATTTTATTTTGAAAAAAATTTGTGTATTAATCTATTAATCTATTAATCTATTAATCTATTAATCTATTAATCTATTAATCTGTTAATCTATTAATCTATTAATCTATTAATCTATTAATCTATTAATCTATTAATCTATTAATCTGTTAATCTATTAATCTATTAATCTATTAATCTATTAATCTATTAATCTATTAATCTATTAATCTATTAATCTATTAATCTATTAATCTATTAATCTATTAATCTATTAATCTATTAATCTATTAATCTATTAATCTATTAATCTATTAATCTATTAATCTATTAATCTATTAATCTATTAATCTATTAATCTATTAATCTATTAATCTATTAATCTATTAATCTATTAATCTATTAATCTATTAATCTATTAATCTATTAATCTATTAATCTATTAATCTATTAATCTATTAATCTATTAATCTATTAATCTATTAATCTATTAATCTATTAATCTATTAATCTATTAATCTATTAATCTATTAATCTATTAATCTATTAATCTATTAATCTATTAATCTATTAATCTATTAATCTATTAATCTATTAATCTATTAATCTATTAATCTATTAATCTATTAATCTATTAATCTATTAATCTATTAATCTATTAATCTATTAATCTATTAATCTATTAATCTATTAATCTATTAATCTATTAATCTATTAATCTATTAATCTATTAATCTATTAATCTATTAATCTATTAATC
Source organism: Eudasyphora cyanicolor (assembly GCA_963930755.1). Classification (NCBI taxonomy): domain Eukaryota; kingdom Metazoa; phylum Arthropoda; class Insecta; order Diptera; family Muscidae; genus Eudasyphora; species Eudasyphora cyanicolor. The sequence continues at coordinate 49,011,187 of OZ005737.1, read as the reverse complement.
TATTAATCTATTAATCTATTAATCTATTAATCTATTAATCTATTAATCTATTAATCTATTAATCTATTAATCTATTAATCTATTAATCTATTAATCTATTAATCTATTAATCTATTAATCTATTAATCTATTAATCTATTAATCTATTAATCTATTAATCTATTAATCTATTAATCTATTAATCTATTAATCTATTAATCTATTAATCTATTAATCTATTAATCTATTAATCTATTAATCTATTAATCTATTAATCTATTAATCTATTAATCTATTAATCTATTAATCTATTAATCTATTAATCTATTAATCTATTAATCTATTAATCTATTAATCTATTAATCTATTAATCTATTAATCTATTAATCTATTAATCTATTAATCTATTAATCTATTAATCTATTAATCTATTAATCTATTAATCTATTAATCTATTAATCTATTAATCTATTAATCTATTAATCTATTAATCTATTAATCTATTAATCTATTAATCTATTAATCTATTAATCTATTAATCTATTAATCTATTAATCTATTAATCTATTAATCTATTAATCTATTAATCTATTAATCTATTAATCTATTAATCTATTAATCTATTAATCTATTAATCTATTAATCTATTAATCTATTAATCTATTAATCTATTAATCTATTAATCTATTAATCTATTAATCTATTAATCTATTAATCTATTAATCTATTAATCTATTAATCTATTAATCTATTAATCTATTAATCTATTAATCTATTAATCTATTAATCTATTAATCTATTAATCTATTAATCTATTAATCTATTAATCTATTAATCTATTAATCTATTAATCTATTAATCTATTAATCTATTAATCTATTAATCTATTAATCTATTAATCTAATCTATTAAAATATGAATCTATAAATTTAAACAGAACGAAGCAAACTTA